>OX424573.1:117269820-117327320 GCA_949152435.1 Gastracanthus pulcherrimus | reverse complement strand
CTCCAGAAAGTATGAAATAATTCTTTATTCAGGACTCAATCGTAATGGCCACTTAGTTGACCTAAAAAACGGGACAAAAGCAGCATATGATTCCCGAAAATTTACTGTTTTCCCGCAAATGCATTTTTTTATTTCCTGTATTTTTTTTCAATTTAGAGCTATTTCTTTCTCTTTCCGTGGGTCTCATTCTTCAAATCAATAAAGTGGCCACAGTTAAGTCGGAAATAAAGTTCTATATGCAACACGGGAATAAAGTCGACTATTCCCTCGCTTCGCTTGGGCTGTAAATCTACCCTCGGAAATAATCTTCGACTTCATTCCCTTGTTGTATAATGTACTATTTTTTTTTTTTTTTTTTTTTTTTTTAATGTCGCCATGTTTTGTGCTTCCATGTGGTGCTAATCGACGACGGGGGTCTGCGGTGTGTTTGTAAACAAAGGACATGTCATTTTTACAGTGGTGCTTGTATCAATCGGCAGAGACTAGGATTCGAACCCGGGTCACCGGCGTGGGAATCCGACACTCTACCGACTGAGCCGCCGCAGGCCCCTAATGTACTATTTCATTTTATAGTAAAATTCAAATCACAACTTTTTGGAGACGGCACCAAAATTTTAACCAATAAATAAATTTTCTTTCTTAATCAATTGATCTAGACTAATTATGCGAAACCGAGTATTGGCATAGTATATAAAAAGTACATACATACTCTTAAATCATGCTTGATTTTCATTCAATTTATGTTTTTCAGGATCATTTGGAAACTTCTTTTTTTAAAGAAAGCTCATTCGATAATAGTAAATACTTATTTAAATAACATAAGTAGTGAAAGAGTTTGTCAGACAGGTAGTACTTAAATGTTCGTGTATAATGTGTACTATTAGCATACCTACATTCAGTGTGAATTACAATTAAAAGATTTTCTGACTTGATGACTCATGACCTCTCTTTGAGAAAGCATTTTGTTAAAACTTTAAGCAGCGATTTTTTTTTACAACGGAATCGTGTGTATTCAAGATCTAAAATATTGTTTTATCTCATTGGTTCTGGGTCGAGCACTGAGAGTGGTATAATACATTGTTTTCTAGCTAAATTAGCCACGTCATTTGACCAAAAGAACGATATGTCTGTTGGTATTTTTGGTAGTCATTACAAGCAACATTTTTTTTACTAAAAGGAAAACATGAGCTGTTTCTGCAATTCCTCGGTGATACACGACCGAAAAAATCTAAGACCATATAACGCGCGGTGAATGCACTTAGTAACTTGTGACATGGTACTTAACTGGGAAGGGGGGGGGGTATTAATTTTTTTCTTCATTAGGCGAACTGAATTCACTAATAGATAAGAATCATTAAATAAATATTTACCTGAGTAGAATCCCACTCCTCCAGAAAAACTTCGCGTCATAAACGGGGTATCGCAAATTCGCAGTCTTTGTTTCGGCCTTAATAACTACAGTTTTTTCAGATGCGCGATCATCCGACAACGGGAGTGGTCGTGGGATATTCTGTATTACTTTCCTCGGGTACATCTGTAAATCTCGAGACCGACTGAAACTGTATTTTTAAACAAACATGCAGGCGCTAGGAATCTAATTAAATAATGAGGCAATCGTTTATTATTTATGATATATTATAGCAGGCTAATTTCGCCTGTCGCCTGCATTTATTATTTACTAAACGTATCACTAACTGTACAATAAAGTTGGCGCGGTATCGCGCTGAATATTCTGCTCCTGACGATTTTACTTCGCATTTATACTTTTACAAATCTGCGCTAAAATTACATTCGAACTACCCTAATGTAACATGGACATCATAACTACTAAGCGGCGATTCCCATCCGAAAAACCTGTACCTATAGCGAGTCTGGCAAAGGAGCAATACTTGACACTACGTACTTTTCAATGCGCTCTTTTGCATTACATATTAATTTGCGCTCGCAATTATAACTTTCACTTTACGCGTTGAGAGAAAGAGAGATACCAAACAGATTCACGTAGACAGCCATGATTCCTATCGCCAGCTTCCCCGTCCTTGTTCCGGAATCGCGCTGCAGCACTCATTCATCCGCTCCGGGCCTCGCCGTTGCCATGCGGCCCTTTCTCAATTCTCACAGTACTGCTGCATATACATATGCACTATACTTCGCCGGTATCGGGTGGCTCTGTCTTTGCTGTGGGACCCTACGCGGGGATCGTCATGGTTCTCAATTCTCTCCGTATTTTTTTTAATTTTATTTTTCTTTATAGCTAGGTGCCCTTGAACTAAAAACAAAATATCGCTTTAGCTTTCGATATCGAAATAAATTTATTCAAAATTCTCTCGCGAAATTATCGCTTCTTGAAACTGCTGGCCCAATTTCAGTGCCCCTTAAGCAGTAATGGGAAAGAAAGAGACGAGAGATACGCTTTGAGCAAGCCACGTCCGTACATTTATCGAAGACAGCGAAACGAGATCAGCTGGTCAATCAATAGCGATAGTTTCGTAAAATACGGCGTTATAAGTCTCAGGGTAGTACAGCATTCGGCGATTTTTCTTCTGGCTAGCTGCAAGTACAGATTGTTTCTGGATGGTGATCTGCAGCAAGCATCACCCACCGTTTCAACCGCGCCGCGAATCTTATGCTTGTAATTTATAAAAAAAGGTAGTTAATTTTTTATGTTTTCTTTAAAGCTAAATAAACGCTGTAACAAACTCAGAATTTTTTTTATACCCGAATTCTTGTTTAAAAAATACAGGACTATAATGAACAAATTAGTTAACAAAAAACACTATTTTTTATTATACATACATATGCTACGTTCTTTAAAAAAAGAAATTCCAAAATTAGAGATTGTTACTGTGGTGTTATTATGTTTAAGAAACTATCCTGAAAGTTTTAACTGGATGCGTTGAAGCCTAATGCGCAGAAGACTTCTAAAGTAATGAAAAATGTAGTTTTGAGACAAGAACACTTTTGTAATGAGAAAAACTATTTCCCAAAAATAATTCTTATTTATACTTGACAATCATCATTGAAATCATATTTTACTTTTATTTGCTTAAAAATATACTCCTCTTTCAAGTCAAAATGTCCAGAGAATAAAAAAAAAATAAGAATACAAAATCGAAAAAATTAAAAAAATAAAAATATAACTCCACTTTAAAACACAGCCAAGTGGAAATCTAAAATTGGTGGTGAGCCAATCTGACTGACCATTATCACTAGTTATAACATTTTGTACACCCTCGAAAATATATAATTTGATCACAGGACAACAGTCCTAGAAATCACTATACTTATAAGCCTAATACAAAGTAAATGAGACGTACAGATAGTATCAAAAGTACTGCATTCAAACATAAGAAGAATAATTCAGAGCTTTTTCTTGGAATTGATACTAACTCCGATGTCCTCTGTCAGTTTCAGTAGCGCGGTCTTAGTACTGTGAAGTTGTCTTAAGCCCGTTTGATAAGGGTCAGAGACTATTTTTGTGGTGAGAAAGTTAGTGGTTTAAGTATGGACAATCTTCGCCAGACCTTAGAAAGAAATTTGAGAAGAGCTATAGGGCGGAATTCGGAAACTCATAATTGTACTCGGGGCCTACGGTGGCTCAATCGGTAGAGTATCGGATTTCCACGTCGATGACTCTGGTTCGATTCCTAGTGTCTGCCGATTGATACAAGCAACTCTGTAAAGATTACATGTGTTCTGTTTACAAATACACCGCAGACCCCCGTCGTCAAAAAAAAAGAAAAAGAATTGTTCTGACATCTTTTTTACAGGAACTAGCTGTATCCTATATCATTCTGTAAACTTCATAATAGGGCGTTATGAAAAATCACATTGCAAAAAAAGGTTAAAAGAGAAGAATTTAATGTTTAGTACGCAATTAATTCTTTTGTCAGCAGTACGTAAAATTTTATTTGATGTATTTTATTCCTCTTAAATTATTCTACAATAGTGTAACGAATGTACCTTACGTACATATCGTAAATTTAAACGCTCGGGTAATTCGCGCCACGGGGGATCGGGGCGCGAGAGAGAATAGCGCGGAGGAAGCGCGACAGCGCGCGGCACACCGAGCACATGGGCAGGCGGGAGAATCGACATTATCGTTACGGCTGCCGAACCGAACAGGTGCGATCGCCTTCCGACGGGAACATTTTGCGACATTCGCCGTGAGCACATCCCGAGTGTATGAGAGAGAGAGATAGAGAGAGAGAGAGAAAAAGAGAGAGAGAGAGATAGAGAGAGAGAGAGAAAAAGAGAGAGAGAGAGAGATAGAGAGAGAGAGAGAAAGAGAGAGAGAGAGAGAGAGAGCAGCAAACGGTGTGCATCTTCGCCAGGGCTCAGCTGCACGGCCGCCGTCCTCCAGCTTCTCTGCTCCGTCGAGAACGAGGCCACCTCATCGCCGCCGGCCAGGCATTGCAGCAGAGAGAGAGAGAGAGAGAGAGAGAGAGAGAGAGAGAGGGCGTGAGTGAAAGCGAAAGAGAGAGATCACCGCCGAGCTCCTCACCAGAGCTCCCTAGCGCAACAAGTAAGTTTTAATTATTGTAGAGCGACACACTACGTCTGAGGAAGCCGCGGCACGAGGCCCTTCCTACGGCTCCTTGTACGCGTGACCGCGTTCACGAGCTTGTCTCGACCGTCTTGGCGCGACGTCCGAGAGACTCGGGGTTCGCGCGTGCCCCATTTGTATAATCTCAATAACAGAATATACGGGCTTTGTTAAACAGTAAATCCTCTCTCTAGTTATTAATACGACCTCACTGGCTGTCGCGCTGTCCTTATCCTTACCCCCTGGCTTTGCAGGAACGATCCCGAGGCCGAGCTGGAGCTAGCCGGCTACACATAGCCGCCGTACAAGAGGTTGAAGCGAGTTATACTCGCACTTTAGCAGGTAAGCTAAAGGTCGAGCAGCAAGCTATGGAGACGCGCGCTGCCTACATTGTTAATACAATAATATTAACATTCGACTAACTAGACAATACTCCTGTTAAAATAGCTATTTAATTTATCAAATCATTTTTAATAACCATTAAATATTTTTCGTTGATAAAGCATACAAATGTTTACTAATATAGTTTAAATAATTAAATTAAAATTACAAATTCGTACTATCTTATTCTATGGCTTTACATAAAAATTCTATAAATCGTTTTCCATACTGTTCTGGATCACAAGTAGAAATACCATCTACATTTGCACCATATTTAACGGTTTTTGCTGCTTTTGCTGCCTGTTTACGAACGCCATAGTGAGTGAGTACATCAATTATAGCTAAAAAATATATTTCCTTTTCCGGCGCACCTGAAAAAAAAACATTAATACTTATATAATACAATACATCAATTAGATACGGTATACAATAAGAGATGAAAATTTATGATTTTATTTGTTTACGTTTTAATAATACAAATAATGAACATCGCTAAAAATAAAAAGCTGTTAATTTCACAAACGGTACTGATCAGCTTTGCGTGGAGAAACTTAATCAAATATTAGCGGGGGCGGTGGGAGGGGGGGGGGGGGGTCGAAGAATTTTATGCAGTAATAGCATATGATGCAATAAGGGACAGTAATAACCCAAGAGAATAGTCGGCTTTACTCCCGTGTTGCATACGGAACTTTATTTTTGACTTAACTGAGTCCACTTTATTGACTTGAGAAGTGCGACCCACAGATAGAACTAGAATTAATTGAAAATTTATATTAATATAGAAAAAAATAGTTCAAAATTGAAAGAAAAGAGAGAAGGCCACAGAAACTAAAAATTTTTGCGGGAATTATGTAAATTTGCGGGAGTAAAGTAAATTTGCAGGAATACAGTATATTTGAGGGATTAAAGTAAATTGGCGAGAAATAAAGTATAAGAGGGAATCATATGGGTGATTGTCAAAAAAGTCAGATGCGTGGTGTCCTATCTATTGTAATTTAAAATGCTTTTTAAGAAAATAAAACAAGGCGAAAAGATTTTAGAGTATTATAATATATTAAATAGAAAATATGTCTTTGTATTCGAAAGTCTAAATGATCCAGTTATCTAAATAAATCATGTTTAATTAACAAAATTGCCTTTTTTGGAATTTTTCTTGTAATTTTCATGGCATATCTAATTTAAAACTTATCACCGTTAACAGAATATTTAGATTTTTGGAACCAAAGACTTAGCTTCTATTTCATTATTTCTTAATAGAGTCTGAATATTCTGTTAACGTTGATAAATTCGTAAATTATATATGCCACGGAAATTACAAGAAAAATACTAATAAAGGCAATTTTGTCAATTAAACATGACTTATTTAGATAACTGGATCGTTTATACTTTCGAAACACAAGAAATATTCGCTATTTAAAATCTTTTCGCCTAGTTTTATTTTCTTAAAACACATTTAAATAGATAGGACACCATGTATTTGACTTTTTTTCACAATCACCCATATGCGACTTTCGTCCCGCTTTTTCAGGTCTATAAAGTGACCTTTACAGCTAAGTTGGGAATAAAAATCCTTATAAACTCGATTTTTAAATATACCTTTTTTAAACAATACCGTCCACGGGGGTAATATTAGACCACCAAGTGTATCCGAGGCATCAACGCCGTCGCATGATCTCTGCACCTAAAGTCACCAGTGAAGATTTTCCTTTGTCTTCTCACCTTCTCAATTCTCTCCGTATTTTTTTTTAATTTATTTTTCTTTATAGCAAGGTGACCTTGAACTAAAAACAAAATATCGCTTTAGCTTCGATAACGAAATAAATTTATTCAAAATTCTCTCGCGGAATTATCGCTTCTTGAAACTGCTGGCCCAATTTCAGTGCCCCTTAAGCAGTAATGGGAAAGAAAGAGACGAGAGACACGCTTTGAGCAAGCCACGTCCGTACATTCCTCGAAGACAGCGAAACGAGATCAGCTGGTCAATCAATAGCGATAGCTTCGTAAAATACGGCGTTATAAGTCGCAGGGTAGTACGGCATGCGGCGATTTTTCTTCTGGCTGGCTGCAAGTACAGATTGTTTCTGGATGGTGATCTGCAGCAAGCATCACCCATCATTTCTACCGCGCCGCGAACCTTATACTTGTAGTTTGGGAAAATTTAGTTAATTTTTTTATTTTTTAACCCTAAAATACGCTGTGGGGTCTTGGGTGACCCCAGACTCTTTTCATCGTACTGGCACACTAGATACAGCGCGACCACACAGCGCGAAAGTAGGGTGGGGGTAGAATGTTATAAGTCTGTAGTAAGGTACTGTACAGTTGAAGGCGTCAGTTGATATCATATCACTCAGCTGAAAGCCTTTACTTCTTTTAAAGGTCGTCCGCGAATCCCATGCGTGTTTGTTAAAGTTTCCACAGTTTAAGGAAAAATAAATTTTTTCTTTCTCGGAATATTTTGGTTCTTTTGCGAGTATTTGCCTAAGTTATAATGTTGTAAAATGATTTTATGTACGACTTTATTAAAATTTATATAAAATTATCAAAAACGATACTTTCTGTTTTATCCATGAACATGTTCAGAGCATACACGATTTTTGCACGAAATACAGAATATGTAGGTAGTAACTGATACGCAATTTTACCAAAATTGTATTGTTATAATAATATGTTTATAATAATAAGTATGAAATATAAATTACATTTTATTAATTGATTTTAGATGCCAAGAACAAGATCACATAGGAAGACACAACAACGACAATAAAACATTACTTGCGCATGACCATTGAGATGCTTATCAGCAATCGTGACATAAATGATTATATAGATTATCCAGACGATGTCAATCCTGATAATATCCTCGTTAATAGCATGCAATGTAGTCATTTTGTGTAAAATAATAATAAAAGAACTTAAACATTTTGCTTAAAATGCGGATATGCTATGTACCCTGATCACCGGAAAAAAGTTTGTTTTCTATGCTCATCATCATTACCATAAGTTTCTTTATGTGCTTATATAATACATACTTATTGCTACAGATCCACTCTAGGTAAACAATTTACGTATCTTTGTCTTTCTCCATTAATGAATAAGTCTACTGAAAAGAGAGACAAGTATACCGACCAAATTATTTTCTCAAGAACGAGAGGAGAGCAGGTACTGCTAGCTAGGTGCCTCAGTGCAGACTGAAAATTGGCGAATCAAAAGCCTGGCCATAAAATTCCGTAACAGTGAAAACCGAGCCGCTGACGCACGTCGCCTAGTAATGCTCCTCCTTCTGCTCCTGCTGCCGTTGTCGGTGTGTCAAGTACTGTCTGTACATGTTCACCCACTTTCAGGTGACCGGCGCTGGACTAATAGTATTGAATCCTGGAGCTGCTGGCCACTCGGCTATTTCGTCGGATTTCCATGATCTATTGAATTTTTTAATTTGTTTTATTAAATATGCTCTAGCATATTTCTCATATCTCTTTTCATCATACAGATCTATTTCAAGTTGTATTTTTCTTATTTTTGTTCTTCTCCTTGTTTTTCCTGTACAGCCTTCCTTTTCAGTAAATACCTTTTTTGAAGTCCGTAAAGGAATTGTAATTCTCATCAGCCTTCTCGTACGTGTCCGTCTGCGTGGACTTTGAACGTTCGTTTTTCTACGACTCCTTTGGTCTTACACATATCCCTTGTGCTTCATCCTTGATCATGTCATTTCCTTTTCCATACAAAGGCTTCTTCTTCTGACGTTTCCTGAGTATTGCCACTTCCACTCGTACTTGGAATCGTCTGCTTGTCTTCCGTCACTTCTACTTCTTCTGTTTCCGGTCCCTGTGACGCCTGTACTCCAACATCCACCCGCTCTCCAGTCTGGCATGCTACGCCTCGTACCTCCTCCTTCTCCACACCTGTCAATTGCTGCGAATTAATCGATCGAAGTACGGATATTCCTCGTGAAAAGGTATGTAAAATGCATGAAAATTTTTTCAGATTTTTTAAGCCGATATATTTAAAGTTGTTTGAAGCTAATTTTTTACATTTTTTAAGTAAATTTCAACCTCCATTTATTCAACAAAATTGCAACATAGGAATTTTTAGCAAATTTTCTGACTTTCTCATAAAAAATGGTATATATATATATATATATATATATATATATATATATATATATATATATATATATATATATATATATATACACATATATATATATATATATATATATACCATTTTTTATGAGAAAGTCAGAAAATTTGCTAAAAATTCCTATGTTGCAATTTTGTTGAATAAATGGAGGTTGAAATTTACTTAAAAAATGTAAAAAATTAGCTTCAAACAACTTTAAATATATCGGCTTAAAATATATATATATATATATATATATATATATATATATATATATATATATATATATATATATATATGTATATATATATATATATATATATATATATATATATATATATATATATATATATATATATATATATGTATATATATATATACATTATCAGCACGATGTTTATATTTATTTAAGTTGCTCGCGTGAAATTGACCATGTTCCGTTCCAGCCATCTCATCAATTAAAAAATAGGTAGCCTCCCCTATTTTTTGCTGCACTTTATATGGGCCCTCGTATACTGCAAGAAACTTGCGGTTTCTTTTTGCTCTGTGTCAGATACGTTATTGGCTTTTACCAGTACTTCATTTCCAACTTTAAATTCAACAAAAAAATTTTGTTTAGATTCGTTGAAGTATTTGTTTCGCTTTTTGCCTGTCATTTTAATTTTTTCCCTGGCTAAGAATATTTTGTATTATATTAACAAACGGTACCCAGTATGTTTATCTTTAACGAACTTTCTGAAAAAAGAATCCGGTTCTCGATTTAACCGCTCCTCGATGTTACTTTGTAGATGGCAAATTAAGGAGTAAGTTAAGTCAATATTCTTCTCCCCTAGTTGGTTTTGTTGCCATTTTGCGTTCTCAAAGAGAAAGCTTCGTAACGATGATAAATTTATTTTTCAGAGATTCGATGAATCTCGATGTTTTCGAGGTTCCTGAGTCATAAGAATAGGTTTACAATAGGTTTGTAAAAAATGTGTCTGTATGTATGTATGTTTATTTATGTATTGTGTATGTGTGTGTGTGTGTGTGTGTGTGGAACAAAAATTTGTCTCCACTATAATTCTTCAAGGTAAGCATATCACAGGTTGAAATTTTGCAGGCATATTGCATATATTTGAACTTAGAAATGATTAGATTTTGGAGCTGAATGGATAATATTAAAGTCATCTTTTAATAAAAATATTAATTTTTAAAAATTACTAAAAATAAAAAAAAAATTTTTTTTTTATTTTATACGTTTACTGTGTAAAAAATATGTACGCTTTCATAAACTTGATTTAATTTTCTTTCGATTGATATGTCTTATAATAACTTTAAACTTATTTTCGTGAAAAAATAAGAAAATATTAGTTTAAAAAATTATAAAAAACGAAAAAAATTTATTTGTCTTTTAATACTTTAATTTTTTTACTGACAATACTTAAACGATTGTATGTAATTAATTAATTATAGCATTAGTTTATTACTTGCGAATTTTCATTATAAGATTCCTTAAATCGGTTAATCATGACCTCTCTTTGAGAAAGCATTCTTCTAAGGCAGTTAGCAGTGGTATTTTCGAGGTGAATTGTGTACGTGAAGGCATATTATTTTCTTTGGCTTGATAAAATGAGGAATATAGCTTTTTATTACATACAATACAACTAATTTGCTGAATACGTCGACTGTCGCAAATATATACTTCATACGTCACGTAGAAGTCGGCAGCAACCCATACAAATTTACAGATAGTAATTCGTCTGGCCGTTCAGGTGCAATCGTTTGTCTTTTGGTAAAGCTTGGACGCGTTGAGATTTTATTTCTCTGATACATGTCGCAAGTAGATACTAAGTAAGCCATTTTATGTTTTAAATTTTTAACATAAAAATCTTCTTCTATCATTTTTTGTACTTTTCGGGCGCCAATATGCCCATACATTTTATGTAATTCAATTATAAATTGTGTTACATATTTCTCCGGCATAATTAATACATATTGATTAAGATAATTTCTTTTGTAAATCATTTTCTTCACATCTCTGAAAATTTTTAAACATTGTTATCAGTTCTTTCCTGAATTTCAGCTGTTTGATTGCCGATATAGTAATTTCTTCAGGCTAACATCTCACTGTTGGCATATATTCCGGATGTCTTGATAACCAATCGGGCACGACATTATCCTTTCCTTTTATATATTCGATTTTAATGTCAAAATCTTGAATAGCTAGAATCCATCTCCGTATGCTTGCACTTGTAAATCGACTTTTATATAAATATGATGATCCGTTATGATGATCCGTTTTTATATGTACTTCTGCTGATCTTGAGTAAGTATCAAGCTTAATTAGACTCCATATTATCGTCAATAATTCCTTTTCAGTGGTGATGTATATGATTTAATTGTGCTTAAGCGTTCGGCTTATAAAAGTAATGACCATTTCTTCTCCTCGATCGTATTGAAAGTCTGCTCCAGCGATCACAAAACAATTCGAATCAGTCTGTAAAATATAAGGTTTTCTTGGGTCGGCGTGAGATAAAATTACATTTTTTATAAACAAGCCTTTTACATTTTAGAAAGCTTGTTTTTCTCTGGCCCACCCCCTCCCATTTCTCATTTTTCATAAGCAAATTCAACAGCGGTATAGTTGCATCTGAAAGTTTATTTGCAAATTTTGCTTAAAAATTTACTAATCCAAGAAATCCTTTTAATTGTTGCACATTTCTCGGATTGGGATAATTTTATATTAATTCCAACTTATTATTCTGAAGTTTTATACCTTCAGTAGTTAAGATGTAGGCTAAGAATTCTACATCTTGGTATAAAAAATTTGTCTTTTTAAAACTGAAGGAGGTTCGATAGTGGAATGAAAATGATAAGATGTTTCTGAAAATTTAATGTCATTCTACCTATGAAGTTTACAATAGCATGTGAAATTTGAAAGCATAGCCGCTACCGTTTTAAAAATAATTGACTTCAAAATTTGACTCTTATATACGGGATCTTATGCGAGCAACTTGTAAAATGACAATAAACTTAGAGTGCGATTGTTTAAAAATGATAAGAAAGAAATAAAAAACAATGCATAATATTGAAAAAGTATTAAAGACCATGTACGTGAAATTTTAGAAAAAATGATAACACCGATTCCAAGTACTAACAAGTAGAGGCCACAACCTGTGGAAAGCGATTATCTCTGAGGCTTCAGGAAGTGGTTGCTGGTTACTAAAAATGATGCCTGGCACCCGCTGTTTTATCTCATAGGCCTTTGGGGTCAAGTTATGCCTGTATGTAATCAAAATACGTGTTATTTCAGTAAAAAAACGGTACATATACTTCGTATAATAACTCTGCAAGTTTCCTGGCTAGAGAAATGATGTAACGAGATATAAAAGTTTACTAAGACAGCTTTAATTTAAGCTTTGTACCAAACAAAAATAGTATTATATTGCAAAGTTGTAAATAATCGAAAATTATCATGAAAAATGCAAGGAAAAATACTCAATTTTAAGAGCTGAAAATCCTCAAATTTTTATGCATTTTTCGTCAGTATATTTGATTGTTTGTAACTTTGCAACATAATGTTATTTTTGCATGAAACAAAGCTTAAATTAAAGCTCTTTTAGTCAACTTTTTTTGTCTTACTACATCATTCTTCTAGAAATAAAATGGAAGAGATAGGATACAAAGTATAGGTACCATTTTTTACTGAAATAACGCGTATTTAGATCAAAAAGTGGCATATCTTGACGCCATGGGCCTACGAGACGAAACTTCGGGTGCAAGGCATCACTTCTAGGTACCAGAAACCACTTCCTGAAATCTCAGCGAAAATCGCTTCCCTTAGCTGGTGGCCTCTCCTTGTAAGCGAAAGTGTAAATAAAAAGACTAGCTTGTAGGCTGCGCGGGGAGGTGAGCGGTGAGAGGGCAGCCGGTATGCGGTACGGGGGATTCTCCTGTCCTCACCCCACGCGGGAGATCTATCTAACCTCTTTAATGTAAAATTATGTTCCATTAATACTTTAAAAAGATTTTCATTGTACTCGAGGTGCTTCATCCTTCGGTATGCACAATAAATCATCAAAAAATTTTTTTATGGTTTTTCCAGTGCCCCTAATAGCCTGGTCTAGTCCTCTTACTAGTGCTGCCGTACTAACACTTGTGCCAAATGGGCAGACTTCAAATTTGTACACTTTGCCTTTATGCATAAATGCAGTATATTATTTACTTTTCTCTGACAGAGGGATTTGCCAAAAACTGCTGGTCAAATCTAGACTAGACTTTAATTTCATCGCAAATTTACAGTAACTCCTCCATATTCTGAAGAGATTCATGGTCTGTAATAAATCTTTATTTTAATTCTCGATCGTCGACACACAAACGCACGGATCCATCCTTCTTTATCACTGCCAAAGTGGACTGATGTATTCACTATTACATTTTCTAATAATTTCTCAATCCAGCATTTTTTGTATTTCCGCCCTCACCTTTTCTCGGTGATTTATTGGAATCGGGTAAGGTTTGACATAAAAGGGAGAGTCATCTTTTACTTTAAAATCGTACTCAAAAGAGTTTAAGCCCCTGGCTTTTTATAAAAAAAATTATACTTCCATATTAGGTTTTTGAGCCTTTCAATTGTATTTTTATTTTTACTCGTGCAGTTTCGGAATTTCTCCTCAATTTCCTGCCAAGTTATATATATCTTAAGAATCATTTTCACGCTGAAAATATTCATTCATCGAATAACTCCCTTTTTGGGTAGTATACTTATACGTGAATATATCTGGTAGCGATTTGAGATGGCCTGTGTCGTCTTTCAGTACACATTTTCCCTCAACCTTGCTCCAATAATCAAACTCTTCAATATATTCATCCTCTATGGATTCTATATATCGATATTGAAGTTCATATAGACTCAAAATTCATTTTTTATAAGGAAGCGTTTCAATAATTTAATTCTTTCCTTTTATATCAATTTTCTTCCCTTTGACATTAATTACAAATCCGAGCTCCTTTTGAGCATCTATACCCAAAATGCGATCCTTAGACAATTTCGGAACCACAATAAAATTAATTTTCTATTCTTTTTTGCCACTTGTGTATCAGCAAAAATCTGGTTTTTCAAATGTGTAGTTTGTGCACCAATCTCTCCTTTTATTACATCCCCAGTTATTGGCAGAGTAGAATAATTTTCAAATTTACTTAAGTAACTCTTATAAAATTCTTCTAAGTTACGGGTAATTGGGCTACTTGTATCTACAAGAGTTGTTACTGCAATTTTTTCGATTGAAATCTTAATTTCTGGGCACTCTACATTTTGCTGCTGTTTTTCGTACTCCTTGTCTGATTTCGACAATAATTTACCCCGAGGATCTTCCAAAATTGTATTTATTTGTGATCCTTTCGGAGTTGCATCATGACTCTGTTTTTTTAGAGTTATCCAAGGCGCAGGCTGTAACTACTTGGACTTTTCCGGATCCAGCTGGATCAAGTTCTATTTGTTTATCTAGTGTCTAAATTTCACTCGATTTACTTTTTTGTGAATTATCATTCTTTTTATTAGGCTGATAACTCGGTCTTAATCCTCCACTATTCTGAGGATATGTTTGACTTTTTTCTGGCCATTTATAGCCACCTTGGTTTCCAGCCGAATAATTATTTCTTCAATCATATGGCCTGTATGAATTATTATTATAACTATTATTCTGATTACCATTATACTTATAATTTTGACAATTTGCGCCTTTAAAACCAGTCGTCGGCCTCTTGCCGGTCAATTGTATATCCAGGTCATGATAGCCAGCTAATTTTCTTACCAGCTCTCCTTCAGTGTACATTCCTACATCTAAATCTTGGCCAATTAGTTCTGTGGTGTATTATAGACCAAACTTTTTTCCACTAGATACATATGCGTCAAATTACATTTTTCGCATAATATTATCTGTGACAGCTACATTCCAGAATCTGTCACGGAATTCTTATTCATAGTTGTCAAAACTTTCCTCAGAATTTTTGACTATATCTCATCACGAAGAAGCTAAACCTTTCACGGAGTTTGACATCGCCTAATTTTTGTTTAAAGTTTTATGGACTTTTTGGATATTTCTCCTTTGAAGACCGGTGTGGCTATTTCCCCTTTGAAGACCGGTATGGCTATTTTTCGCCGTCTTATTGATGAGTGTGATATTGAGTTTTCAACAGTTGTTCGCTCGAGGATTTGCCTTTGGTTCTCTACCATTTCCACATTGCGTGTCCCATCTAATCGATCGCGAGATCTGGATCGAATCTCAGTCGAACTTCTGAGATCTCTTCGAGGTTCCTTGAAACTTACGGACGACGATCTGTCTCTTCTTTGGCTATTTTCTAGACAAATTACCTTTCCATTTTACATCGGCAAGTTTTCCGAGCATATCCGTATCTTTTTCTTACAGCTCTCGTATTTTTATGAGTAAATCCTCTATATCACTCCCAAATCGTTCAATTTGCCGCTCGTTATCAAGCATTTTTTTTTCAAGTTCGGCGATTTTTTCATCTTTCTCTTCCATTTGTTCTTGCAGATGACTGATTTCAGTTTTTCGGCTTTGTACGTCCTTAAATAAGGTTAATGTATCCCTTGTCTGCAATCTGCTTGCTCGATCAAGTTGAGTGATTTCTTGATAATCTTGTAACGGTCCATATGGGTATGGTATGAATATGGGTATATTTTAATTATTTATTTATTAGAATACTGTTATATACTAATGTTTTCTTGATATATACAAAGAATGAATGATAAGAATAAATAAAGTGAAGATGAGTAGATGAATTGAAAATCGCGTTTGTGCGTTAGGATAATCGCCGCGAAGCGAATATCCGCACAAAGAGAAATCGCGGTGAATAAGGATGTGTGCCTACATCCATGTAAGATATGATTGATGGAAAGGGTAAAAAAAGTGGGAGCATGGTTGCTAGGTGACGTTAGCGGTGCGAGGTCGAGCCGCCGAAGAAAGTCGCGAGGCCGAGCAATCGAAAGGATTCAGCTGGCTGCCGATCGAAGGATGGTCAGTCAGCGCACAGCCACCTAGTAAGCAGGATCTTCGCTCCTACTGCTCTTATAAAACGATATGGTCAGCTTAAATTCAGCTACTTCCAGTTTACTTATTATTATTGGAAGTATCAGATTTAAGCGCAAATCGTTTCGAAGGTATGGAATTGTGAAGCTAAATAAATGCGAGTCCTGAACTTGATATTTTATACAAATAATATATATCACTTTATTTATAAACCTATACAAACACACATAAAAACTCATCCTATAATTTCCTTATGACTTTCTATCATTTAGGTACCTCGGGGAAAGATAAATAATTAAATATTATAATAAAAGGTTATAATATTTAAATTAAATAATAATAACAAATTACGAATCCTTACAATCTATCTGTTTAACATATTCAAGCTCTTCAAGTTTCTCTTATATTTATTGATTATTTTTGGCCGGTACTCCACCTTCTGCACCTATCGTGGCCCTGACTTCCTGTCAAACTTGGTTTTTCAATTCAGTTTAAAAGAGATACGTAGATTTTCTTCTATGCGAATGTGTATTACTTTGACTTGCTCAGGTGTTGTCAAAACATCCTCCGAGACTTTGGCGATAGCAGTCGCTGCATCATGTACATCGACCGCCGCGACTTTTACACTATCATTTGCTAGAGAAATCGTTTCATTTGTTATCTCTGAGAATTCTTTCTCTACTGACTGTCTTAAAAGTTTTACTGTCGCTATTCTCTCCCTAGTCTGAGTGACATGATTCTCATTCACTTCTGCCAAAATCTCGTTCATCTGACTGCGAATCTCAGCCCCCTCAATTTTCTCTTACTATTTTTTAATTTGTTCGACATGCTGGTCATTTCCCTCACCGTAAGCAAGCAGTGACTGAATATTTTCATGTATTATATTCGGCCATGATCCTCGTGTCTGGTCTATCTGAGATTCATTTACCTCTTTCGAGCCTTGGCAATCACTGAACGTTTTTTCTAGATCTTCGTGTTTCTGCTGCAGGCCCCCCTTAGTTACAGGTAGATACTCTTTGTTCGTATCTTAACCATATTGGACATTATTATATAAATAAATCTAACCAATTAATAAAACAAGTATTAATAATAATTGTGAATTTCTATAAAATTAACTATTTTAATTTAAAATTTAATATTCTTATTATTTCATTGATACAATTTTAATTATTTCCAGCTTATTTTACCTTCAAGTTAATTTAATTTGAAAAAAAAATTAATTTCAAAACACTAATTTTTATTGTATTTGTAATTATTTCTTACTCAACCTTTGGAAAATTTGATATTTATAAAATTTAAAACATTCTTGTCCAACGCGTTTAAGGTTGTTGTTACATTTTCTCTTTGATGCTCGTATACATACGTCGAGACAACATCGAAGTAAGAAGTCGAACTCAACCGACACTTTGCTTATTTGAATTTTTATTTATCTAAATTATGCTAATTTTTTATAAGTTTATTTTTATTTTTATGCCTCTAATTTTGTACGTAGCACGATATCAATCTCATTAAAACTTATCATTTATTATTTTATTTATTATGGAACTCTGTCTTATGTACCTTCTAACAAAGCCCTTTTTATTCTAAACTACAATATTCTCAAGAAAAAAAAATGTTCTACTTCGCTAAAAGAAAATCTATTGCTATCAAAAAATCCGCGGTCGCCATCTAAGACGCTTTATCCGTACATTACCGATGCTACCCAGCCCCCATCGACGTTCATCACTCTGTCCCTCACTCTCTCTCTCTCTCTCTCTCTCTCTCTCTCTCTCTCTCTCTCTCTGTCTCTCTCGTTTAAATCCCAGGGTTCGCGATTCTGGAACACCCTACCCTGCGGATTTATTTATATATTCATTCATTCATTCATTCATTCATTCATTCATTCCTTCCTTCCTTCCTTCCTTCCTTCCTTCCTTCCTTCACTCACTCACTCACTCACTCACTCACTCACTCACTCACTCACTCACTCACTCACTCACTCACTCACTCACTCACTCACTCACTCACTCACTCACTCACTCACTCACTCACTCACTCACTCACTCACTCACTCACTCACTCACTCACTCACTCACTCACTCACTCACTCACTCACTCACTCACTCACTCACTCACTCACTCACTCACTCACTCACTCACTCACTCACTCACTCACTCACTCACTCACTCACTCACTCACTCACTCACTCACTCACTCATTCATTCACTCATTCATTCATTCATTCATTCATTCATTCATTCATTTATTTATTTATTTATTCATGTTAAGTGTGTATATATTTTTAAAATAATGACGCGATTGATTTATTTATTGTTAGTAATGCGTATGCTATTTTTATTTTTTATTTTTATGTATTGACTATATCCTGTTGACGATAGCTGATAGGCAAAATTTTAAGAAGATTAACTATGCAACTTTTATATATGAACAAGTACGTTATTTTGTATATTACTGTATTCCTTTTTGACCATAATCAGAATATAAAGTATACCTATCTATCTATCTCTTTGCACTACATTATCGACTGACGCCATTTTTCGCGCATCTTTCGACTGAGTCTAATTTCACTCTCGCCACACCTTTTTTCCACTCAATTTTGTTTCGTAATCCTTATCGCTATTATCAGTACCACAGGTATTGTCCTGCTGACAATAAATCACTAATTATTTATTTCAATAGCCTATTTTCTATAAAATCTTAAATCAATTTTCCTATAGCTGAAGGGGGCAGACCTGGGTTAAACCCGAAGAAAGACTTTTGTTCTACAAGTCCAAAAAACTTTTTATGTTAGAAAGCAATCATTCTGAAAATTTTTATGTTACTAAAGCACAATGATATCTTAAAGTTTACCGTTGTAAAACTTCAGAATCTTGACCCAACATGTCACAATAAATCACTGTTTTCAATACCATATTTATTAAAAGAACTTTGATCCGAACACGATTCGGGGTGACACGATGAACAAAACATTTTTAATCGACTCCTTTTGACATGTATTACAAAAAGAGCAAAGCACTTTTTCGGTAACATTTTTTTAATTTTTTTTTTCGAAAATCCAATCAATTTTTTAAAAAATATTAAAATTTTTTTTTTTAAATTTATTGGATTTCTGAAAAAAATAAGAAAAAAAAATTTAACGAAAAAGTTATCCGCTCTGTTTGAAATACATGTCAAAAGGAGTTGAATAACTGTCAAAACAAAACTTTTTGTTCATCGTGTCACCCCAAATCGTGCGAGGACCAAAGTTCGTTTAATAAATATGGTATTGAAAACAGTGATTTATTGTTACGTGTTGGGTCAAGATTCTGAGGTATTACAATGGTAAAATTTAATTTAAGACAATATTGTGCTTTGATAGCATACAATTTTTCATAATGATTGCTTTTGAATTTAAAAAGTTTTCTGGACTTGTAGAAAAAAAATCTTTTTTTGGGTTTAACCCAGGCCTACCCCCTTGAGCTAGCTGATTCCTATCGTGAACTCGCCTACACACTTTTCTAAATTGTCCGTACGCCCCTAAATATTACAGTTAACTTCACTTTGTGCACTTGCGAACTTCTCTAGATGGTCTGACAGATCGCCGATCCTTCTAATCATGCTCCGATTTTGAATTCTGAGCGCTTCGGACAGGTCGCTATTTTGCTGGGCCACTCTCTTAATTCGCTCGATGTGCCAAATTACTTCCTGCTGCACATCCTCCACCTCTTCTATGCGAGTCTCAACTCTGTTTTGTACTTTCTCTGGGTCGTTAGTACAGTCATCCCCTGGCTAAGGGAAGCTTATCACTAGTGTTACTCGTGTCACTAAATATTCAGCAACCAAAAGAAAAGAAAGAACCTCTTAGATCTACCTATTACTTCTCAAGGAAATTAGAATTCCAGAGTCGCGTGTTGATGTTGACCTGAACTCTTTCAGAGCCGAAGGTGCTCGCCTTTGGAATTCACTCACCCGCAGCATTAGGCATCTTCCATCTTTTAAGAGATTTAAATTGGCAATATGTAGGCACATTTTCCAAAGCCTGTGATGAAAACTAACCGTGTTCTAAAATTTAGTATTAAATTAGTTTTAAGTCTTATAATATGACGTGATAGGTATAACCAAAATTGTGCAATTTTAACTTATGTGATGAGATATCGCGATAAATCGTAATATGGATGTGATATGAATATGATAAGCTTATGTATCAAAATTATATATATTATATATTGTATATTTTTCTATTTGTCATGTGCAAAATAAATCTTATATCTATCTATCTATCTATTACACTATTCTTATTCTCTCTGACTACTCACTACTTAGACTTGATCGCAACAAACTAGGAGGCGGGCTAGTCCTGTACATTCATAACACTTTCAAGGCAAATTTACTAAGCAGTTCTCCAACAACACAGGAGGGCAGACCATTTATACCTGAATATTTAATGTGCAGTGTTCAGCAGGGCAGCCTTTCCCCCGTCTTTGTTGCTTTAATATACAGACCACCACACGTACCGTTTTTACAGGGCTCGGACTTAATAGACAAACTGACGATACATACTCAAGACTTTAGTCACAAAATTATCATGGGCGATCTGAATGCGAACCTACTCGGAACGTCAGCCGATGCGAAATTTGTTGGACGGTTGGCTGATGATCTTAACCTTCAAATAATTGATCATGGTGCGACTCATCATCTCACGGATTCTCACACGTGGATTGATGTGATCTTGACAGATAATAATGACGTTGTACTGAGCAGGGACAATCGGCCGGCGCCTTTTCCCAGTCATCATAACATCATAGAGGTCGAGATTGGGGTCGAAACTGCTGCATCCCCTGTGGTTGAATCATTCAGCTACAGGGATTTTAAGTCGATCCAGCAAGACGACCTCCTGTCTCACCTAGCTGACTGTGATTGGTCGCGGATCGATGGTCCCACGGCGAGTGTTGACAGTCAATTAGAGTGCCTCAGTGTCAACCTCATGGCTGTGATAGATAAAATTGCACCGTTAAAAGAATTCATACCGAAAAAGAAAACAAATCCACCATGGGTTGATGCTGAACTAATACATCTTTACAAAAAACGTGACTCCGTACGAAGACGCTATTCGCGGACCAATGACGACAGACTGTGGCGGGAGTATCAGGGCCTTGCAGCTGAAGCTGAATTACGAACGAAGGACACAAGGGAAAGATTTTTACAAAATAAAATTTCTGAAGCGATTAATAATAAGAAAGATATCTGGAAAGAGCTCAAGGCTCTGGGCCTTCTGCCAAAGACAAGAGAGGAGCTTCATGGTTTCTCACCGGAAGAGCTCAATGCCCACTTTGCAGGGGTGTCGATCTCCCAAAATGAGGGTGATGAAGAACTTGACAACGTCCTGACCACTGCCAGTGATGACGGTTTTGTTTTCCGAGAAGTCAGCTTCTCGGACGTGGTTCCGGATGTTGCCCACTTCTCATCACAAGCCAGAGGGGAAGACGACATTCCCCAAAGTATGGTGGCTAAGGCTCTTCCGTTTGTGGGAGATCATATTGTTAAGATCTTTAACTCCTCTCTGTCCAGTGGCATTTTTCCGGGAGCTTGGAAGGGAGCTCGGTTGGTGCCTTTGAAGAAGAAGCCTGTCCCATCTACGGTGTCAGATTTCCGACCAATTGCCCTACTGAGTTTCCTTTCTAAGGTCCTTGAAAAAATTGTACACGACCAAATAACTGACTTCTTACGAGAAAATAATACTTTGGACCCGATGCAGACTGGTTTTCGACAGAATCACAGTACACAGACAGCACTACTGAAACTCACGGAGGACATAAGATCAGGCATTAACAACAACAAAAAACTATTGACTATTTTGTTAATGTTTGATTTTAGCAAAGCATTCGACACCATCTCACACACTAAACTGCTGCGTAAGCTGATGCGCATGGGATTCTCCAGGAGTGTTCTCCTGTGGCTTAAGTCATATATCATGGGGAGAGGACAGAAAGTCGTCACAATCACAAACGGGGATTCAGGTTGGCTAACCACCAATCTTGGCGTTCCACAGGGCTCAGTCCTGGGACCCCTGCTTTTCAGCCTGTACATAAACGACTTACAAGACGCACTCGACTTAGATGGTGTCGAACACATACTTTACGCTGACGACTTGCAAACCTACACACAAGTGACCCTGAAAGGTCTTCGTGATGGTATCGGTCGCATGTCGGCTGTAGCACAAGCAGTGTCGAACTGGGCAACGTCAGCTGGCCTGCGCCTCAATGTCGGCAAGACAAAGGCGATCATTTTTGGATCTGATCACAACATCAAACAGGTTCAGAGCCTTGACTTGCAAGGCATTGAGATACAGACCGGCGTACACGTTCCCTTTGTCGATACAGTAACCAACCTCGGCGTGGTGATGGACGGAGGGTTGACATGGAAGCCGCAACTGAATGCGGTCAGTAGAAAGGTAAATAGGGCTCTGTATAGCTTAAAACTTTTCCGTTCAAGCACCACAGAGATACTGAGGAAGCAGCTGGCATGTGCACTGGTACTACCTCACTTAGATTATTGCTCAGTGGTTCTTCTTGATGTGTCAGCTCCAGACACGACTACAACGTCTACAGAATGCATGTGTGAGATACATATGTGGTGTTAGGCGGGATGAGCATATCACCGCCTACAGGAAAAAACTGGACTGGTTAGATTTGAAGGTGAGGAGGGAGTATTTTATGGGGCTGCTGCTTTACAAAGCGGTTGTCATGCGGCAGCCACCGTATCTTACTGCCCTCTTTGAAAAAAACCAGGCCAGGACTTCAAGTAGGGGTGGTATGAAAGAGCTCTCGGTTCCGGGGTCGCGCACCGATAAGGGCCTTTTCTCATTCAGAGTTCAAGGTGCGCACCTCTGGAATTCGCTCCCGAGCAGTGTGAGGTGCCTGCCATCTTTTTGTAAATTTAAAACGGCGTTTAGCAGGCACCTTAAGCAATTACATGGTGAAAAGTATGTTCAGAAATAAAAAATGAGTCGAGTATTTATTTAGGCTTTTTATTTATTTGAATTATTTATTTATTTAATTTATTTATTTATTAAAACTTATTTATTTAATTTATTTATTTATTTATTTAATTTATTTATTTATTTAAATTTATTTATTTATTTATTTAATTTAATTATTTATCTTGTTTATTTATTTATTCGACGTATTTATTTATTAATTTATTTATTTATTTATTAAATATGTTTAGTGTTAATTAGGTGTGAATGTATTTATTAGCGTGATTGTTAAAGTGTTATGAATGAGTGTGTTTTAAATTTAGACGCGATAGTATACGCAAAGATTTAGCAAAGTATGTGTATGTATTCTTTTATATTTATATGTTATCTTTATTGTATTTATTTTTTATTCTATGTATTATTATTTTTTTTGACGAAGCGTTTTCTGTGATATTTGACTGTGACTAGTTCATTACATTTAAATTTTATAAACTGACGAACTGATAAAGTGAATTATTATTTTAATAAGAAATATGCAACAAGTGAAAGTTAAGATAACAATTATATTAATTATATTAAATCGACTGATATTTTTTAATTATAATTATAACTACATGTACATGAAATTGTAAGATTTTGTCTTCTGACGAATAAAAAGTATATCTATCTATCTATCTATCTATTCTTTTAACTAGGATTTTTTTAACCTTGGTTCCGTGTCCGAGCGCTATTGTAAGAGTTCGTTGACTTTCTACTATTATCTCGAAGTTTAAATTATTAATATGATTAATAATAATATATGTCTATCTGCCGTGGTACCTAATGAAATAAAATAATAGGAAAATGGGAATTAGGAAAATTCATATATAAATAATATTATTAGATTTCAATTTAAGCAAGAGTAAAAGAGTAATAATCGTGCATTTATTGCTACACAGTTCCACTCTAGGAAGACAATTTGTGTACACTTTGTCTTGCTCCAGTAATGAATAAGTCTACTGAAAAGAGATACAAATATACTGATCAAATTGTTTTCTCATGAACGAGAGGAGAGCAGGTACTGCTAGCTAGGCGCCTCAGCGTAGACTAACAATTCGCGAATTGACATTCTGCCCATCAAATTCGGCAACAATGAAAACCCAGCCGCCGAATTATTAGTAACGCGGTCCCATTCTTCTCGCTTTCTCCCGCATTCGCAATTTACATAGATGTAGGCACACATCCTTATTATTTGCGATTCCTCTTTGTGCGGGTATCCCGTTTCACGCCGATCAGCCTGTGCGAATCTCTGATATTATACTTAAATTTAAAAATAGATAATATACTACAGTTAAAATATAATAATTGTTGGTGTTAGCCTATTATACAATATTTTTCATGATTAACTTCATTGCATAATAACACAGGATCACAAAATGAAATCGGAAAAGTTGTTCGACCAAACTAAGTGATCTATATGTTTTCGGGTACTCTGATCACGAATCCGTGGTCCTTATGACATATACACGTAAGAATCCAGGTCTTTTGAAGATCTACTTCGATAATTAGAGAGATATCATCTTTTTGACCTCGGATTCTGAAAGAGCGGGAAATTTTACGATTGGATATAGTTTGACCCACGGGTCCTAGTGACTTCTAGAGGTCATATAACGGTCGAAAATATTCTTAAGAACTACTGAATCTAGTAGCTTGTCATGGTTTGCGAATATTGAGGTAATGACCCTTACGAAATACGTTTTCGGGTGCGCTGATCACGAATCCGTGGTCCTTATGACACATACACGTCAGGATCAAGATCATTTGTAGGTCAACTTCGTTAATTCGAGAGATATCATCTTTTTGACCTCGGATTCTGAAAGCGCGGGAAATTTTACGTTCGGATATAGTTTGACCCAAAGTTCTCAGTGACCTTTAGAGGTCATATAAAGGTCGAGAACATTCTTTAGAACTATTGAACCTAGTAGCTTGTCATGGTTTGCAAATATCGAGGTAATGACCTGTACAAAAGTTATTGGGCTCGTAAGTTATGGGGTACTTAGATTTATTTTTTTTCTACCTGTGTATAAAAGATCAAGGTTATAATTGATTTAAATTGAACTCTTCTGTCTTTGTAACGATTTTAAGGTTATTTTTTGTTGTTTATTTATACATATAAGGGTTTTGATGCCATGTGAATATTATAATTTCTTCGCTATATATTCTCTAATGTCCTCTCATTTTTGTTTTATGGTACAGTCTGCTTTTTGTCCTCTCTTGGTCCTCGCTTGTCTTCCGTGTTTTATGCACGGGAGAACTTAAGTTCGCACCCCCCTGGAAAGGAATCTACACTCTCAATAACAAAAATTCATGAATGACGTGTTCGTTTACTGGCGAAAGATCTACGAAGAGATTTTCTTTTATGTGGATTAGTAGTATCTCTCTTGAGAGACCAGTAATAGTCCGACATCACATTTATGTCCCAATAACCTTGGTATCTTTCTTCGACATCTTTGAAGTCTTGGTGAAATCTCTCACCCCGTTCCTCGCTGAAAATTGCTTAACATTCTATTCACAATATTTTTGTAATCAGCATCTTTATTATTGCCTAGAAATTTTTGTTGAAATTCTCTGAAAGTTTGCCATGCCGCTCGCTTCTTACGTAGCATTCTTCTTTCAAATTCTTCATCCTTCAACAGTTCCCTTATCTGTGGGCCAACGAAGACTCCTTCGCTGATCTTAGCTTCAGAAATTTTTGGAAACTTCTCGAAGATGTACATAAAGGGACGACTTTCTTCTGGTAAATTTTTCATTGCTTTGATCAACTGTTTAACAAAACCTAGGTTAATATGTAGAGGTGGAAGGATGACTTTATGTACAGGGATAAGACTTTCGTGTATAATATTCTTAGTACCTGGAGTTAAATTTGGTCTGAGTGGCCAGTTTTTTTTCACATATTGTTGGTTTCGGTCTCGACTGTCCCATTCACAAATAAAGCATGGATGTTTTGTGAATCCACTTTGTTGGCCTAATAAAATTGTCGTGATTTTGTAAATCTCCGATCAACTGCCAGCCGTGAATATCATAATTCAATTTCTCGAGCAGAAAATGAAGATTATGATATTCTTCTTTTAGCACAATGGAATGACCGACTGGTATAGGAGCATATATGTTGCCATTATGGAGCACAACAGCTTTTAAACTTCTTGTCGAAGAATCTATAAATAGACGCCAGTCACTAGCTTCATACTTAACATACTTGTATTCATTTACTAATCCTTCAACATCGTTACAAAATACTAAATTTAATTCTTTTGAAAAAAATTTCCTAAATGAGCGATCTCGAATTCGGTAGAAGGATATACGAGCTTCAGGAGCTAGAATCCTATACCTTTTAACCTAGATGCCTAAATTTCTTTCGACAGTCCTGCGTCTCGAACCAAGTCACTCAGTTTATCTTGATTAAACACATTAGAATTTGTATGTTGATCATCATCATCCATTTCTTCCGATTCATCCATTAAACGCTCATCATGTTCGCCTCTTGATTCTGCAACTTGCATTTCAATATTTCCAGCATCTGTATTAGAAGAATCTTCATTAGTCGACATCTCATTTTCTCTCATTTTATGATCAACGATAATGCACACAGAATGAGTCACAGACTGAACAGATGCATAGGATATAAGAGATATGTTTTTACGGTTATACCCAGATGTATTAGTTAAGGGATAACACCACTCTAGAGGCCGAAAAAAGAGGCCTAATTTTGACAATTTATTCTGGGATTATGGGAAAAGGAATAGTATTCATATTTAGATGGTTCATTTAACACATATTGATGTATGAAAAAAAAAATTTTTATTATGATTTTTGTACAAAATGGCGGAACAAAAAACATGAAGCTACATACTAATAGCTATCGAAGTACGTAGGATTTTTTTTTATTCCAATTTTTGTAGAAACTGTGCACTTCTGAACAAAACGTATGAATTTTCGACTAAAAAAGAGTAGTAAATTGTTAATAAAACAAGTAATTTTCAAAATATCAAAAAACGGATACGTACTTCGATGGAGAATATATTTGTGAAGCTACTGTAAAAATTTCAAGTCGATCCATGCAATGGTGTTGAAGCTATGAGTGCGCCCGGTTTGAAAAAACCCGTTTCGAGAAAAACGCGTTTAAAGTTTTCGGAGCATTTAAATCCTTGAAATTTTTGTATACCTCTAATCTGCGATGCCTGCACCGTACATTTGGCCATCTCTATTAATGTCTGACTCCTCCTCTTCCTTCCTGGCTGAGTTTAAGGACATCCGGGCCTCTCTGACATCGTCTGTTAGGGATCTCTCGGAAAACTTGATGCGACGCGCGTCCGCCTCCACGCAGAAATTATAGCAGTTCGATCCGATTGTCAAGCCCAAGTGTTGCATCAGCTTCGTAACACTTGAAAGGCCATCATTGTAGATACCTGCAGCAATATATACTGCGGTATCGAGCACGTGTTTGCCACTAGAGAAAGATTTTGGAGCCATAGACCAGACAGTCACATTGAAACTTTCGTTGCTATTTTGTGTCAAGCCGCCTAAGCAACGCGTAAGTAGATCGTCACTGCTTAACTCTTTATAAATTGGCGAAATCGCTTTATAAACTTTTTCAGAATCTATGATTCCTTTGAAGGTTTTTGAACCGTCGCCCACGTAATTAGCGTACTTCAAATTGTGCAAAGATTCTGAGCGCTGGAACATTTCGATGACGGCGTCCACTTCCATCTTTCCTGCGGAGCCGACGTGGTTCGCTTGGCATTCATCTTTGTGAGTTTGGCTCCACTCCTTGAACTCGATGGTGTCAGTTTTGGTTTTCCAAAATTCCCCCTCCTACGACGCCAAATTCGTATTCGAGCATCATTACCATACAGGTAAAATCGTGACTCGTCTGTGAACAAGACGTTCCTCCACTGTCTAACCGCCCATTGTCCATAAGTTCTAGCATAGTGCAGACGAGATCTACGATGTCTTGCTGTGAGAAAGGGTACTCTAGCACGAACTCGCGATCTTAAACCTGCTTCGTGAAGACTTCTCCTTACTATTTGGAAACTGATTTGCCTGTGTGGCAAGGCATCGTTATGAATTTTTTGCGCATTTCTTACCGGTTCACATAAGGTTGCTCGTATTAGACGACGGTCCTCGCGAGCATTTGTTACGCATCTCCTACCTTGCCCCGTCCTTCTGCGCTAAGCACCTGTTTAATTGAATCGAGACAGAACTCGAGAAACAGTCGAAAAATGAACCCCCATTCGTCTTGCTACCTCACGTCGATTAAGTCCAGCTTCAGAAAGTGCAGCAATTTGCATGGATTGAATTTCATTCAACGGAGGCATTTTTATTTTGCCAAGAAATCGATTTGAACAGTTTTAAAATATTGCCGTAAGAATCAAAACTCGTAGCTCTTAACTGAAAAAAATTTACAATTTTGCCAAACGGTATTTTTTAAAGAATGGTAGATTTGTAAAAGAACCGTATTCTTTAAAATTGGGCACGGTCAGAGATGGACTTGAAAATTTTTTTTTACATTATTGATTTCAGGAAACAATATACAACGGATGACAAATTTGTACACTTCCTATTTTTAAGAGATATTCGATGTAAGATAAAAGTTATAAAATAATATCGTTTACAAATTTTAAGAATTTGTTTTTTACATTTAGGTTGAGTTAAATCTGATCGACTATCTCCTCGTGATGCTTATTGGATAACGCTAAAGTCGACGGTAATATTCGTTTCGCTTGGATACGAGTTTTCCATTTGGATTTGATCAAAATCAACCAAGAAATAACATTCGAACCCGTGCATATGGCATTTTCAACCTGAGATATCGATCTACGAAGTCGAGTCATTCTACACCGCTGATTCAATCGTAGGGTGATCGAAATTATCAAATTTTTCACGAAACTTTAAGATGCAATGATCAGAATTATCGAAAAAAATCACCCACGCGAGGGCGCACTGCGAAAGTTTACGATAAATTTCAAGGTCACATAAGTAGTGGTTGTGTCAAATTGAAAATGTCGCGCTCGCTTCACTAACCCCCCGCCCCCCCCCCCTCGATTTCTTACAACCCTGTCACCTACTCACCATAGCCATCCTCTCTAACTAAATAATACCTAGTCAACAAAAACTAACTCCCAACAATCCCCACGTAGCACTCAAATTGCAGCAATATAATATGAGTACTGTACTTAATATTAAATATTCCTGTGATATATATCAGTAATATTGCAGTGATACTGTAGCAACATTTAATGTCCGCGGCGTTTTTATCATAGCAATATTACGGAGAATGTCAGTACAATATTTTAGTGATAATCAGTCAACATTTCAGTAACATTATAACAATATAATTATGCGTTCTTAGTTATTGCGGTGAGAACGGAAAATATTCCAGTGATATTGCAGGAATATTATTATCATTTCACAATAATAATGGAAATATTGGCTAATATTTGAGTGAAATTCCAGCAATATTATTATTATTTTATTAGTACATCTTACTTCTTTTTCATTTTTTATTATTTTTATTTCGCCGTAACACTGGTACCATTATTAGTATTAGTGGTATACATTATATACATTTAATAAACGCCTAACAATAATCGTTCATAAGCAACAGCTTCGGGATGACATTCATTATCGTAATGTTTGATCCGATTTTATATAGTAACTGAAGACGAATCTTAACAATTACGAGAAAACGCCAACACGCCATCTAGCGGCAATCTTGAGAAAATTGACTTTGAAATAATGTACAATGACAATAATCGGTTTCCCACGATTTGTTTGTATGTAAATCTTGACTAACTGCATTACTAAAAGATTTTTATAGTTATACTAGCATCCCCCGTCACGGCTTCGCCCGTGCTAATAGTGCGTGGAAATTACAAGTAAATAATATCTATTATTTGACTTGGAGACTTGAAATTTTATAATATAATAAAATATATATATGTTATGGTTTAGATAAGAAAGGATTTTACCCCTAAATCCATAAATTTATATTTAGGTAGTTTCATAGGTAACCTTTGGGGATAAAAATCGAATTCATAAATTTCGATATTCTGAAGATATTGATAAAAACGTAAAAACACGTTTACCTCCTTTTCACCCTCTTAGAGGTGGATGGGGGTAAAATCCGTCCTTATCTCACCCCTACACTATAAGAGATATATACCACAAAAATGTCAAGTCTATAGATCCAGTGGTTTGGTCTGGACGTTGATGAGTGAGCGAGTGAGTGAACGAGCCAGTGAGTATGCGTATCAGACATTTTCTTTTATATATATAGATTGATTTATAAATATTTATTTTGCTTCTTAATTATATTTAGTTGAAAATTAACCTGAAGAAATGTATACTTTTTCAAAAAATTTGCGCATGAATCAACTTAATTTTTGTCTTCAATAAAATCTTGTTTTATTGGATAAATTAAAGAAATATAGTACAAAAATATTAGAATACATTTCACCCTTTTTCACCCCTTAGGGCTGGAATTTCGGCAAACCCAGAAATTGGTTGTTACATAATCGTATTTCTGATAGTTTGCCGTAAGAATCTATTTAAAATCTTATTTCCTTGCAGAAATACAGTAAAAAACATAAAAACACATTTCACCCCTTTTCACCCCTTAGGGGTGGAATTTTAAAAAATCGAGAAATTCGTTGTTACATAATCCTATTTCTGATATATTGACGCAAGAATCAACTTAAAATCTTATTTTCTTGTAGAAATACAGTAAAAAAACATAAAAACCCATTTCATCCCTTTTCACCCCTTAGGGGTGGAATTTCAAAAAACCCTTTCTTAGTGAGCACCTATCAGTTAGTAGGAAAATACCCACAAATTTGCAAGTTGATCGGTCCAGTGGTTTTGGCTGAGCGTTGATGAATCAGTGAGTCAGTCGGTCAGGTCATGTTCTTATATGTATATAAAAGATATTTCCACACTCATCGTAAAATACTCAAAAAACGAACGCAAACTATCGAAAATAATGCAGGATCACAGTGACATTTCTCACGATTGGCTAGGGCTCTCAGGCTCCTATGACTTCTTAAGGCTCTATCGCCTTTATATATACTCTAGACTCGATTGTTTCACTTACGGGTAAGGCTCAGCGTAACCTTCTAGCGGCACTTTATCGGTACGATATACTTTACTATGTATGTGAGTCATGTATGAATCTACTTTGATTGGAGAATATAGTAAAAGAAAGAAAAAACACACCTTAACCTTTCCACCCCCGGGGGTGGAATTTCATAAAACCCAGAAATCGTTCTGGATATAATCTCATTCTATATGTTATGCCGCAAAAACCGTCTGAAAATCTTTCTTCACTGAAGAAATATAGTAAAAAAACTAAAAATCACATTTTAACCATTTCCATCCCCTGGGGGTGAAATTTAAAAAAAACCGTTCCTTAGTGAGCACCTACTAAGTGGGTGGAACGTATCCATAAATTTTCAAGCCGATCGGTCGAGTGGTTTTGGCTGAGCGTTGATGAATCAGTCAGTCAGAACAAGTTCTTTTATGTATATAGATTCAAGATTTATGGCAAAATAAAAGCATAAAATTAAAATTTTATCGTTAAACAAATAATCACTGATTTATTGCCATATTGATATAGTAGAAATATTTTCACAATACAGTCGAACCTCCAGGCACTATGAAACTCGGGATAACTATTCCCCGGCACTGTGAATTTACGCCAGTCAACCAGCGTCGAGCACCAGGGCCGTATCTAGGTCATAATAAATAACTTTCCCCTGCACCTTCCCCATAATGAATTATTCTCAGTACAATTGACTTTCATGCAGTTTTACCAAAAAAGAATCATTTGTATAAGAATCTATATGAAACTATATTTCTTTTTTATAATCTTTTCTATTAAATTTTTTAGTTTGACCATTTTAAAAACATTTTTATTAAAATTTGTTGTCTTAAACCTTTGTATAAAACTTTTTCCGCAAAGTTTGAACGGGGGCCCCGCACTTACATAAAGCCGGCCCTAGAAAAATCACAGAGCCGAGATATTCCGCATGCATAGTGCCGGGAGATTCACAGTGCCGTGAGTCACAGTACCGGGAGGTTCTATTGTATTAGTTTGAAATGCACCCAGAAATTTAATTATGTAATCTTGCAGGAATATAGCTGTAATATATTAAAGTAATTAGTAATATAATAATATTACCGAATATTTCGCATATACTTCAGTGTTATGCGTAACAGTGTAATATTATACGAATATTTCGGTAGTATTAATGTGCATTGCATTGAGAAATATCATTCTGTAAACTTGCAGGAATATTACCTTAATATTTCTATGCGATATGTCACATAAAAATATGACAGGATATTTCACGTATATTTTAATGTGATTGGGCACAGTGAAATATTGTAGAAATATTTTGGTAATATTAATGTGACATGCATCGAGAAATATTATCCTGTAAACTTGTAATAATATTGATGTAATATTGCAATGTGATATGCCACATAACAATATTGCAGTAATGTACTACATATATTACGATGTGATTTATCAGAATGTAATATTGTAAAATTATTGCAGCAATCTTGCGTTGTAATTTATCATCGCGCAGTGTTACAAGAATATCACTGCAATATTACAATGTGATATATCGTAATCTAATATTATAGAAAGATTGCTGAAATACTGCAATCTTGAAAAGCGTACTGAAATATCACAGAAATGTAGCTGCAATATATCAACGTATACGCAATATCACAGCAACGTTGAAATATTTCTATTAAATTCCTGAAATATTGGGTGATATGTGGGAGGTATGTGCAAGCTTCGTTACTCATCAAGCCTGCGATGAGAGAGTCGCGGATGCTGTCTAAGTGTGAACGTTTGTCGCAGCCTATGCGTCTGCGTGCATCGAGGATTGGTACGCATGTGCCTCGGGGCCTCTAGCTGCGTCCTGGATCGTGGTCTTCGTCTACGAGGTGTGTGAATGAGCGGGGTCTTCGCTTTCGGCTGTTCGATATCAGCTGCTTAGACTCAGACGTGACCATCTGCTGGTGTCTGTGCATCTGGGTGTCCGTGTTTCCCTGGGTAGCGATACTCTTCTCCGGGTTACCTGGATAACAAATAACAACCCCCACTCCCGTTAATAAACAAATAATGGTTAAATACATGGCTCAGATCTGATGACGGTGCTTACTCGCTTGTGATTGACTACCCTTTTAACTAATTAAATATATTTAAGTTTATTTCAAATTGATGCGAAGTACGGATGGTAGTTTAAATCGAATTTTACAAACTTCAATATACGTGGAGGGAAGAAATGCACGAGCGAAAATTTGGACTGCCACACTGTAAGTAAAATTGAAAAACTTACAGAGCTAAAGGAGGGTCTTTCGCTACATACAGGGCATAAAACAAAAAATCATATGAGAGTTTATAAAGGTCCTATGATAAAACTAACGAAATGTACTTGATTAGTTTCATGAGGCTCTGGTTCCGCGAGGGAATTTTAAATATGGTTATGTCATGAAATTAAAAGCTCCTTGAGCTGCAAGCCCACAAGCGCAACTAATAATCAGTTAATTTTATTTGGAGCAGGCGAACAAAACCGGATAATTCCACACTTTTCTTTTTGAGTAAATCGATAAAAACTGTGAGATGTTTTTTTTAGAGAAAAACATAATTTCACGATGAGATTAGATCACTATTTGGACTAACTTTTGGTACCCTTTATTTCAGTAATTATATATTTAAAGCCCGCAAAGTAACAGTCACATGCTTCATGGATTGATCTGGTTTTGATTGAATCATGTGAGATTATCTGGTTTAGAACGGACTTAAGGTAGTTGTGTCATTTTAAATTGCTTAGAAAAAAAAATTATAAAATACTTATAAAGATTCTATAATTTAAATAATAATGTATATTAAAGATGGGTATTTAACAAAATGGAAAAAAAATATATCAACAAAATCGTGACATCATAAGTGTAAATACTGCCCATTTAGAAATAATCTACTTATACGATAGAATTTTTTTTATTTCTTAATCAATTTTAATATTTCGCGGCTTATTTGTTTCTTCAAACATTTGCCTACAAATTCACCGTTAAAAAATTATGTATTAATTTAACTTTAAGGAGAAAAGACATTTTGTTTTTGAGTTTTTATATAAAAAAAACGTTCTTATATATGAACAAATCCTCCTTTTTCCTGCCCACAAGAAGGCGTCCTGTCTCCTTTCATCTGGTGTTCAGTGGTTTTCGAGTTTCTCAAACAACTTAGCGATATGGGGTACAAGGTAATCCTCCACATGATGACATAGAAGTTATCATTCGTGGACCATTCCTAACCATTCCTACTGGTTCTGTCTGTTAATTCAGCAAAGACGCAGGTTATAGTTTTCACCAGGAGATATAGGCAATGTACCCTGGTCCTCAGTGGACGGGAATTGACACTCAATGACAAAGATAAATACCTATGTGTAATCTTGGACAATAAACTACTCTGGAAAGCACACCTTCGTTACCCCCAGAAACTGGGGCTTGAGACCGAAAACAGTGAAATGGATATATGAGGCTGTTATTAAATCTAGATTTACCTATGCGGCAATAGTCTAGTGGAATATAATCGCTCTCTCCACTACAAACATCGTACTTGAGAGAGTAAGAAGCTTGATTTTCAGAAGTTTCTCCGTATTGACTAGGACAACTCCTACTGTGGCGCTGCGGATGTTTCTGAATATAGAGTCTTTCAGACTGACTTTGGAGGTTGTGGCTGCAAAAGCCCTCCACAAAGTTAGAAGAGTACTCACAGATGAACGTATCCGGGAATCTATAAGGTACCCCAAGGGATTGGACGGAAGGGATGTCTTGAGAATGAATCTTGACGCCATTAACACACGCTTTCTCTTTGATAAGAAATATAGAGTCAGCCTGGCTTCTAAGCAAGAATGGATTACAGGAAAAAGTAGCATTCCGAGCGGGAAACATCGATGGTACATGGATGGATCCAAAAGCTCGGTCGGTGCTGGGGAAGGCTTGGTCGGTGCTGGGAAGGTGAGTAGCAAGAGAGAATCAGCGGGCGTGGGAAAACGAGGAACGATGAAGGTAACCAAAAGCCTTCATTTCTCCCGAAACAGCAAAAGACTGCAAGATAGTCATCCCAGGTCTCAGTAAGAAGAAGGCCAGGACTATCATGCAAATACGCACGGGCCACAGTAACCTGCGTTCACCCAGACACAAGATGGATCTGTCAGATAGTTCAGATTGCCGCTATTGCTGCCAAAAAGAGAAGTCCTTAGAACACCTTCTATGTAGCTGTCCAGCACTCTCTGGAACTAGGTGCTGTTTTGTGGGAGCCTAGATACTGAAAGCGGAAGATATAGGACCAACTTTGCTCACGGGATATTTTCTTTCTGGGAGGTGGTTACAACTGGTCAGTAAGTGACCCGCAAAGGAGCGACGCAAAGGGAAACCATTCAGCTGGAGGACTCAAAGAGCCCCAACTCATGTTAATAATATTTTTTTTTATTTCAAGGGTATGTAGAAAATGCCATCTAAGGCACACCCGAACCCTGGGTTCGCACAGCCGGATGGTGTGGGGCTGGTTGAGGATGCATCCGATGCGTGTATAATATAGGTCGAAAATAAAAAAAATAAAACAGAAACTACACGGTCGCTGCATCGCAAACTGACCCACTAAAACCTACCTCTCTTTCCACTTCTGGCATTACCCACCCTGGAACTATTGATCACATTACCTCAGAATGGTGCCATTCTTGTGTCGTCTAGACAAATCGCTGCCGCCTTGATCTGAAACAAATTATGTTTATAGTTTTAAATCTAACCCATCGGATTGATACGCATATTCGAACCGGCGCATTTCATCTCCGTACGGAAAGGAGAAGTTTCTCTGCCACTCCACATGACATTCATAAAATGAGAGAAAATGTACTTCTCCCGGTTAAGGAAGCATTCCGTTATCTCCCACCACGTCCATTTCCATTGAGTCGTCCAACGTCCCTGGGATATGTTGGGATGTCGGAGCGTCTCCCAGCGCTTCATTCATACCTGCGTCTGTAGCCCTGTCTAGGTACCTTTTCTTTGGTTGTACTTCCATCTCGGCAAATTTTGCCGTGGTGGCCCACTTCTCGGCGGATTGCATTTCGCCCATGATTGTGTCAGGCGTGAATTGCCCGGCCGAGTCGAGAAGAGCTGTTCTTTCTTCGTTCCACTTTTCGCAGACGAAAAACATGCAAAATGCATCGTCGCAATCAGCGAAACAGAAGATGCAACTAGGGCTCTGAACCTTCCCAATACGACTGAGATATGTGCAGAAGTATCCATGGTCACTCAGAAAGCAATTTACCTCCCCATGGTCTCTGTTAATCCTTGCTGTCCATTTACCCTTAGTTATGGTTATCCAGGATCATTGCCACGTTTCCATGGTGCATTCCCATTCCTCTCTATGGCCTGTTGTTCTGTCCTCTCCTGTTTTCTTCCGTTTGTAGATTCGCTTACGCTCCGTCGCGTGTAGGTCCATCGGGATGATTTCCGCAATACCGAGCACTGCGGGTCCCGAGATCGTGCGATAGACGCTATTGACTCTGAGAGCTCCTCTACATTGAATGGAAGTGAGTCGAATCCAGTATGAGTCTTTCTTCATTACATCAGCCCATATTTAAATTCTGAACAATATGATGGATCTAGCTCGCTCGCTTTCGGTCCACTCGTGTTCACCATGAGACGGGCTAACTGTGCCGTTTTCTTCGCTGCTTTATCCGCTGCATACACTAGGTGTCGAAAGAAAGTGAGCTTAGTGTTTAGTTTGAGTCCCAGATACATAGCCTCTCGCAGCGTGGAAACCGGAGCTGCTGCTCAATATGTACAACGCGTGTCTGACCAAGGGGGGTCTTCAGTTACCGTTGGCAATGGGCACGACTAGTCCTTATTGACAGACGAAAGGGCGACCCCAATTCTCCATCTACCTACAGGCTTCTGAGTCTGTTGGACACGATAGGAAAGACAGCGCAGCTACTGCTCATACCATGGATCAAGAGAGCCATACAAGACGCAGGCCACCTCTCTAACAACCAATACGGTTTGAGAAGGGGTCGTTCGGTGATAGACGCAGTGCGCGAGGTAACAGCGCTGGCAGAGGAAACGAATCGGGCGTACCACGGGGCTAGACTGATAGTTCTGCTCGCGACGCTTGACGTTAAGAGCACATTTAATTCCACGACATGGGACGATATCCAAACGGCGCTACGGGCATTTGGGGTTCCGCCTTATATTTTGCGATGGGTCGAAAATTACCTGATAGACAGAAAGCTTCTGTACAAAACGAGCGACGGCTTAGGGTACGATAAGTCACAGCCGGCGTGACACAGGGATCGATCCTGGGTTTGGATTTCTGGCTCGTGCTATACGACGCACTGCTTAGGCTCCAGATGTCAATCAGGGTGAAACTAATACAATGCGCGGACGCCGTTGCGGTGGTTATCGTCGCGCGCGATTGCTCAGTTCAAGCTGAACCTAACCATGAGTCGCGTGCTTGAATGGATTCGCATGCACGGACTAAAGCTAGCTTTAGCCAAAACAGAAATAGTGCTACTGACAAAGAAGCGAATACAGACTAGCCCAAGCATGTCAGTCGCGGTGAGGACGAGCCCGGCTACTAAATACCTAGAGGTGACCCTAGATACCAAAGTGACCTTCGCTCTTCACCTCCGAAACGCAGCGGATACAGCCGCGAAGAGGGTAAAACACCTTTCTTCTTTATGGATTGGAGATCTCGGCTGACGCTATGAGCAAAGAAAAGTATAGAAAATGGATAGCCGCAGTGCAGCGCAAGTGTGCGCTGAGGATAGGGTGCTCATATAGAATCGTGTCAGGGACGGCGGTCTTCGTTATCGCCGGGGTTATCCCCGTGTATCTGTTAACACGAGAACGAAAGCGGATATACGAGCGCAGTCAAGAGATCAGAAGACATCGCGCCACAACGGAAGAACGGGAAAGGATGCTGACATAGCGACAAGACGAATGGGCAGGTGAGAGGCAATGGCAACGACAAAGGCGACAACAGCAACAAGGAAGATAACAAGAGCAACAAAGACGAATGCCGTGAACTTATTGCCTGATACCGAGACTAGCTCCGTGGCTGGGCAGACAATTCGGGGTTGTGAACTTTTACCAAACCCAGTTCCTGTCCGGGCACGGATGATTTAGACAATACCTATACAAGATGCGGTATATACGAATGCCGACGTATAACTACTGCGGGGATAGGACGGACGAAGCTGAGCATACGTTTTCTACGTGCTCTCGATGGACGGAAGAACAAAGCAGACTGGAAGATATTACTGGAACGGTGATGCCATCGAGTATCGATGCGGCGATGCTGGAGCGAAAATGCAATTGGGACGCGGTAGCATCGTACATTGAGACGGTCCTTCGAGGGAAACGCAATGCTGGAAGTCTGACAGACATGTTAGACTGACACGAACAATAACAGTATGAACAGACTAACAAAACAGGAAATACAAGGATTGGCGGTCCTTCACCCGAAGTAATGCGAAGGCAATTCCGGAGCGGGGCGTATGCAGCACACTCGATTTTTAGTGGCTAGGACATGGCGGTGAGTCCGTCCCTGTCGTACGATGGACGTTCGCTCCCGGCCAATGAAGTTCCACACTACTACCTCAGAGTGCTGGAACTCAGGGATTAGTGTTCATGATGATATTTTGCGAGTTTTATTAAAGGAAGAAATAATAATAATAATAGCAATAATAATATTTTTTTTTGCTTTTATCGGAAGAGTTGGAGAATGCATTGACGCACTATAGGGGGGCATGCGGGCCCTAAAGCCCCGTGTGTAAAACTCCATCGTTCCAGCCATTTCGCCTTTCGTACGGTCGACGAGTCTGCAATGAGAATACTCCCGCCTCCTTTCCGCCCAACAGAATCGGCCTGGTATCCACGATACTTGCTATTGGCTACACTCTATTCAAATTAAATTCAAAACGCGTTTCTGACGGTTCTACTAAAAAAAACCGTGAACCCCAAACCCATAAACTGCAAACTCACGAACTCCAAACCCATAAACTACAAACCCATAACCAAACTCCTAAATCACTAAACCCATAATCCTAAAATCTATAAACCCCAGACTCATAAACCCCAAACCCATAAACTCTAAACCCATAAATTCCGAACCCATAAATCCCAAACACATAAACCCCAAACCCATAAATTCCAAACCCATTAACCCCAGACCCATAAAACCCAAACCTATGAACCCCAAACACATAAACCATAAATCCTTAATTCACACCAAATCACAGGTCATCTACGAGACCCTCTTGTTTCTTCAGTCGCAGTATCTTCTCGATGAAAGTAGCTACTTTGTTTCATTTCTTCTCATTTTCTAACATCGTGCTGACAATATTGCTCGGAGTGATGTCACCTACGTCTCTTTTTAGTGTCGCTATGTCTTGTTGGCATCTACAGCATCGGAAGAACGTATGCCAGGGTTCACCCCTTACGTTTCTACAATGTAGACAAATCTAATCTCTTACCTTTCCTAGTTTCTTCAAGAACGATCTGAAATAGTCGTGTCCATTGAGAAACTGCGTTACGTAGAAGTTGACCTCTCCGTGTTCGCGATTGACCCATGGCTAGACCTTCTTGCTAAGTGCTCTAGTCCACCCAGCGTCTTTGTTGGTCTCGTATCATTCTCGCCAGTCGTTCATTGTTCTCTTCCGTTCTTCGCGTTTCGTTGCCAATCGATCGATTTTCGGCTTTCTAAGGGGGTTTCTTCATCGGTCCTTGGCGAGTAGGTCGATCGGGATCACTCCTGCGATGACCAGTGCCGAAGTCTCAGATACCGTGCAATATGCGGACGTTATACGTATGTCCCTGCTCGTGGAACGGTGTCAACCCTTTTTCTATACCAATCTTTGTCTAGCAACGTTACAGTAGAATGAAGTGCCTGACGGACATCAGTAGACGTCGCTTGTTCGTTCTCGGGCCCCCGATGTTTGTCTACTATCCGGTCCATCACTTTGCGTTCCCTTGTTTTGGGAGCTGAGAAACCGTTCAACTTTCCCGTTGAAAACTTGTAGCTGAGGCCCCACGTGTCAGAATCGATCTCTCGGCAAAGTTCTTTCCAGCATCTCATCTTGCTCTCTCGGATGAGCTGCCAAGTAGCTTTTTCACTGCTTTGTAAGCGACGTTTTGAGATGCAAACTTGATCGCGTGATTGTTCTTTAGAGCGCGTTGAATCATTCTCCTGAGCTTAAAACACTCTTTCCTCTAAGCTGGGATTTCCTGTGTCCACCACTATACCGGCTGTTGGTTATTACGCATCGGCCGCTTCCGTGTTTCATTTTGGTTAGCTCGTCTGTATGTCGTGGTTCCGTCGTTGAGATACATAAGGTCCAGTCGCGCGGTCATGTCCACGACACGGTCTCCTCTCAGGTCAGCTTTGGTGGACCCCCACTCCGGTGATTTGATCTCTCTAATGGCTTCCTCAAGTTCCTCTAGCTTTCGGCAGAAGTCGCCAATGTTGTTACTAGGGGTAAAGTAGCAGCTCAAGTACGCGATACCGCCACTTTCCGCCCATGTAAAGGCACTGCCAGATCCGTATCTGGAAACTGGTGTACGCGCGGAGTTGGGTATCCACACCGCTGCCCCTTTACCATAATTAAAAAACCAGGTGCCTTTTTGTTTACGAAAATTACATTGCTCGCTGATGAGCAGGATATCAATATCTCTTTTGCGGGTGTCGTATTCAAGTAGACTACCCGCCGATGGACTTAGGTGTATATTGCCCTGTAGTACTTTTATCATCGTTTCAGTTTTATAAGTTTCTGCGCTTATATGGCTCGCCGGTGCGCCGTGCAGTCTCCCGTTTCGGGAACATGGTCTAATTTTCCTATCTCTACATTTATGTCCTGACATGCCATGCATTTTAAAGTAGTGGCCTTACAGTCTTTCAAAGTGTGGCCAACTTGATGACATTTAAAGCATTGCCCTGCCCTGTCCGGTCCTTGGCAAGTGTTTACCTGGTGGCCAAAGCATAAACATCTGAAGAAACGTCTTTAGCCGTCTTTAGCCGTCACATTGACAATGACAATAACCCGTTCTCTAGAGTTCGGGTTCGAGAGGGTTATCTTTATACCCGCTTCGGGACTAGGAAACACCTTCCTCGCTGCCTCTGCTACCAGGATCTAATCGATACCGCTGTTAAGGTCCATCATTTTAACCGTTCTCTGCGATTCCAACGTTCTAGAGTCTCCAATGTTCTTCACTTCTTCCCGCAGAACAGTTGCCATAGAGCCTGATCATCGTGTCACCCCTGAATGTTATCAGAACTTCCCCTTTCGCAGTCTTGCGCAGTCCGCAGAGACTAACTGCTGCCCTGTCTAGCACTTGCAGGGTGTTAATCTTTTGTAACACCTCGGCAAATGATTTACCAGCTGCCGGCTTTATAGGTATAGCTGGTTGGGGATGTCGGGTCCGCATTGTGCCTTTCCTTTTATCTATATTCTCATTGTCTTCTTTCTTCTTTCTTGTTTACATTCTTCTTTCTCTTCTTCTCCTTGGCCGCTCGATTGGTAGCCTGTGGGGTGGTTGGACTGGGATGTTCACCCCTCTGTTAAGCAGCCTTCTCTTATCTGTCCTTTCGGCCAACGACTTTTTGGAACATATGTGCATCAGTGTTGTTCCCTTGCTTCGTTTTCTTGCTCTTGTTTTTTCTTTTTCCTTCGACGTGATCCTTAGTTGATACGGCTTCCCTGATTCTTTTCTGCGCTATCGACGTTCTCATGTATGTGACGATTGAGGTATTTCTCTGATTCTGAATTGAAAGTGCTAATAGCTCGTTGCGTGCTCTCTTCCACGCTTGTCGGTGATTCCAGCTTTGGTTGAAAGTTTCTTTTAGCTGTGTTATGAGATCTCTCAATACTCCTTAGACCTCAGTGTTCGTACCTTCCACGAGTTTGTTCATGTTATCTCGCAGTGATACAAGCTGCTCTTCCTCTAAGACGAGGTTCTAAGTCTATTATTTGCCTTAGTTTTTGGGCAGGGAGTACCTGGGCTGTAGGCGATGTGGTTTTCCCGTCGACAATGGTCTTTTTTATGCCCGGGTTTGTCATTTTTTCCGGTGCATTCAAGGTTATTTTGCTCGTGAAGGCGCTGCTAGGCGGGATAACCGCATCGACTTCCATGTCTATCCTCGTATTCTCCTCCCCCGCCCCCTATATTATTATCCATTTTAGTTTTCTTACTCCAGAGTGCAGGGCTGTCTCCGAACTATATTGCCTAGGATGTTGGGGCGTGATGACGCTCGCAGCGACCCCATCACTACAAGTGCTTTCGACTATGGTGCGGGTTCAGGTCATTCGCAGAAGTCTTGCACCTTGTCTTCCGTCAACAGCATTCCCTACTATCCCTGGCAGCGATGCATTGACCCCGGGAGCGACTATGAAAACATGCGCTGCACTTATCATCCTTACATCCCTTGCGTGGAATGTCATAGCACTCGCTGCGCCCCATGACCCGTTGTGTTTGGTCCGCTGGAGCTGTTTATATAACCCCTGCTCATTACCCAAAGGGATAATCAGCGTTCCCGTATCCAATACCTAGAGACGCGCCGCGTAAGGGTTTATACCTCCCCCGCGGATAATAATAATAATATATATTAAAGCAGGGTGCTTATTATTAATATTATAATTATTAACATTATAATTTTTCTTCTTTTATGTTTTTTGAGAGTATGTAGGACATGCCACATAAGGCACACCTGACTGGGTGTGCACAGCCGGATAGTGTGGGACTGGTTGGGGATGCATCCGCCGTGTGTATAATATAGGACGAAAAATAAAATAAACAAAAACGCGAAAAAACTACAAAGCCGTTGCATCGCAAACCGACCCACTAAAACCTACCACCCTTTCCTCTTCTGGCGGAACCTACCCTGGTACCGTTTATCACATTACCTCAGGGTGGTGCCATTCTTGCGTCATCTAGACGATCGCTTCTGCCTACATCTGAAACAAGACAAAACAGTCATCGTTAAAGTCCCGCGTGAGGCGCTTAGATCTAATCCGTCTCATTCTTACGAATGTTCGAACCGGCTCATTCGGTCTCCGCACGAGGAAGGAACAGAAGTACCCGTGTCCACTCAGAATTTGGGTTAGGTAGTAATTTACCTTCCAATGGTCTCTGTTGATCCAAGAGTGCAGCTGGGCTATCAGCCTGGCTGTCCACTCGCCCTTGGTTGTAAGGGTCCAGGATCGTTGCCACGTTTCTATGGTACGTTCCCATTCCTCTCTATGGACGGTGGTTCTGTCCTCTTCTGCTTTCTTCCGTTCGTAGATTCGCTTGCGCTCCTTTGCGTGTATGTCGATCGGGCTGATTCCCGCAATAACGAGTGCTGCGGACCCCGAGACCTTGTGATAGGCGCTGGTGACTCTGAGAGCTCCTCTACGCTGAACGGAATTCGATTCCGGTATGACTTCTTCTCCATTGCATCAGCCCATATTTCAGAACCGTACAATAGGATGGAAGTGACAGCTGACATGAGGCGCTGTCGCTTGCTCACTTTCGATCCACTCGGGTTCGCCATGAGACGGCTCATCTGTGCCGTCTTTTTCGCCGCTTCGTCCACTGCATGCGCTAGGTGACGGAAGAAAGTAAGCTTAACATCTAATTTGAGTCCAGATCCATAGCCTCCCTCCTCGTCATAACCTCTGTCTCCCCCACTTTTATGGTAAAGATGGTCTGTATCCGTTTGCCGGTGAAGGGCACGATCTCTGTCTTAGCGGCTGACAAGCCAAGACCATGTTCCACCATCCAGCGCAAGATCCTGCGCATCGCCTGGTTAAGCAGATATTGTGCTTTCTCGTAGCCACGCGCGATGATGACTAAAGCGACATCATCGGCGTAAGCTATCATGTACACCCCCTCCGGCAGCCCGAGTTTCAACAGGCTATCGTAAAGGTTGTTCTAAAAATCTGAGCCAAAGATCGACCCCTGCACCACGCCGGAGCTGAGATATTTCTCACGTTGGCCTTCTTCTGTTTCGTAACGGAGGATACGATCCTTCAGATAGTCCCGTATCACCCGCATGAGGTACTCTGGTACTCTGAACGCGTGCAATGCTTCCAAAATGTCTGGCCACCTGGCCGAGTTGAACGCGTTCTTCACGTCTAGCGTCGCAAGAAGGGCGAATTTTCTAGAAAAACGATTTCCAGACTACGCCTTCTTCCCCTGCTGTACCACCTCTCGTATAGCGTCCACTGAGGATCGCTGTTTGCTGAAGCCGTACTGGTTATCAGCTAAGTCGCCGACAGTCCATACAGCTCCTTGTAGTCGTGGCTTGAGCAACCTCTCGTAAAGCTTTCCTGCGTCATCCAACATGCACAGAGGTCTGTTGGACGACGGAAGCCGGGAATCACCTCCCTTACCTTCGCCGCTCAACAAGACACGCGCAAGCTTCTAGGGGGTGCCAAAGACACCCGATTTGAGGCACGCGTTGTACATATTCAGCAACATAGAGGGTGCTCTTAACTCGATGATCTTCAATATTTCAGCTGGTATCCCGTCGGGTCTAGGCGCCTTTACGCTCCGCATCATTTTGGCGTCGATCTGCAGCTCTCCGGTGGAAAATCGGGGAATCTCACCTACTTCCGTGGTTTCCTCCTGGTCCTACCTTAGCGGGTGCATAGGGAACAGAATGTCCAGGATTTGAGTCATGGTGTCTTCGTCGAAAGGGGGACTCGGGAGCTGCAGAGTTTCTTGGCGACGATCTTGTAGTCCAAGCCCCACACGTCCCAATTGACTTCCTCCGTCAGAATCCTCCAGCACTGTGCCTTGCTCCGGTTGATCTTGCGTCGAAATAGTTTGTGCGCTACTTCTTTCTGCGCCAACAGCGGCTCTGCCGTCTTTTCGACTCACGTTCTTTGCACTCTTCTTCTGAGGCGGTTCGCTTCCGCCCTCAGTTGAGTGATTTCGTCGGTCCACCAGTGAGCTTGGCGTTTTCCACGTCGCGATCCCATGTGCGGCACGGATGCGTCACAAGCTCGGTGAATAAGACCCATGGTCTCCTTCACTAGAACCTCTGCTCCGTCCCTGTTCACTGTGGGGTTCGTCGTCGGTAAATTTTGTTGGCCTTCTAGTAGCACCTCGACTAGTTTGTCGGTGGTCAGCTTGGTCAGATTCCGTCGGGATGGCTTTCGTGCGACTCCTTTCTGCGATTGGGTTTTATCGCTCACCTGAAAGATGATGTACTGGTGGTCGCTACCATTGTAATCCTCCAGTATCGTCCAACCCGACGCTCTAGGCGCTAGATTTTCGGATACAAAGGACACGTCGGAAATCATCCCAATAAATCCTGGCCATCTGAATGTCGCCGTGTTTTCAACGTAGAGAACTATCAAGTCATATACCACATCCATGATGGACCTTCTTCTGCTATTCAGCTCTGGCATGCCCCACTTTGATGCTCGCGCATTGAACTCGCCTACGATAATAATCTCGCATTTCATCTCGCGGATCGCATTTTCCAGCTCGTCTAGACTCCGCCTTAATTGCTGAATACGGACGTTCGGGGTATGATAGCAACTCACGCAAAATACGTCTCTGCTTTTCACCAACACGAAGCCACTTCCGGCTCCAGGTTCGTCCACTCCATTATACAGTCCATTATTAACGCTTCGCTTTGGTCTGCCTAAGCGTATCGCGGAACGCTCTACACTGTCCTGATCCTGGGGTGTGGCCCAGATGAGCCTGACCTACTCCAAGTGCCGTGCACAAGACGCAGTTTGACGTGGCAGCTCTGCAGGCTGCTCCTTTGTGGCCTTCCTCGCCACACTTGCAGCAGACCTTACTTCTATCTGGGCCTCTGCAGTCGCGTGCCTGATGTTCGTAACCCAGACACGTAAAGCACCGCTGCAACCGATGCCACCTTCTCAGTCGACAATTCATGTAGCCGACTCTCAAGCGGCTCTTCTCAAGCAGGAACTCAGCCTTTTCTAGCCCATCTTTATGATGGCCAGCCGCTATTCCCTGCGATTCGGTTTCGTCAGCGATACGATGATCTCACCCACTGAGATTCCTGCTTCGTCGAAGAGCCTCTTGACCGCCGCTTCCACCTCTTCTTTGGTGAAGAGGCTATCGAGGTCTCTGACTTCGATGCTCGTCTTCGGTGACAGGTTCTTCATGACCCCTGTGTCACCTACTGCCTTCTTGAGGGAGTCTCCGAGGCTTCCCAATACCTGGTCATTGGTTTTCGAGCCCAACTATACCAGGACATCTCCCGTCCTGGTGTTTCTGAGACTCCAAACTTTGGGGGGAATAAGGACAGCCTTAGGTCGCATCCTAGACGTCCTCCTCCTCCTCCTCTTCTTGGGAGACTTCTCAGAAGGCTCTGTCTTCTAGTTCGCCGGTATTTTAGCTATCGGTGGCTTCAGTTGTTGCGGGTGGTGATGCAGCTATTGTCGCAGCTTCTCCCGCTCTTGCTGCTACTGTTTGCGCTGCAGCTGTAACTCCTACTTCTGCTGCTGTGATTTTTAACAGCAGCTTTGTCCTTCCTGGACTGGACCGTTACAAAACTGTCGGTCTCCAACGGCACATTGGCTCCAGCCTTCTTGTCAAAGACTACAGACTCGGCGTGGTCGGAGTCCGTGTCTAGCAGTCATCCTCTCGTATTTGGAGGCCGCTGGCTTGAGGTAGCCATGGCTTCCAGAGTGTCTGTTGGGCTGCACTCTTCGATGTTGGGAAGCAGACGGCCCTTCCAAGAGTCGAAAAGTTCGACGAGATAGGGCATGGAGTGCTTGATAGTGTTATTAACTTCGAGATGCTTCTCCAACGCCTTTCCCATATTTTTGAGGATTTCATTTATCTCCTTTATGAACTCTTCAATGCTACTTACCTCCAGGCGGCTAAGCTGTTGTGTGTCGCCCGGTAGAGATTTTGGAGCAAGCTATTCCACTACCACCATCGCTTCTGGGCCGGTTTGGGGTTGACCTGCCTTATAGCTCATCACTTGGTTTTGTAGAGACATTTTCTTTCTTAATTATTAACCGGCGCATTGTGCGTATGGGAGCGGGCCGAAATAGCTGGGAACGGGTGCACCCTCGGATACTTTGATTCTACCCCAGATCCCTAAGGCCAAGCCTTCATTTTTCCGGTCCCGGAAAACACGGACGGACCAGGGCTCACCCGGTGCAACAGGAGTTCCAATGCCCCTGCCTTATTACGCAATTCCTGATCAGGGTCCGAAGCGGCCCGCTTCTGATCCCGCGCCGGAACTAATTGCCTCGGCAGAGCTAGACACTCCCAGCGCCTCGGGGCGAAAACAATCGGGTCGACAATAACAATAACAATAATAATAACAATTACGATAACGATAACGATAATGATAACGACAAAGATAACGATAACCATAACAATAACCATAACAATAACAATAACAATAACCATAACAATAACAACAACAATAATAATAATAATAATAATAATAATAATAATAAGCACTCTTCTTTAATGTAAATTATTATTTAAATCATAGAATCTTTACAAGATTTTTATATAATTTTTTTCTAATGGTTAACTAAAAACGAAACCTTAAGGAGGCTCTCGTGAGTGAGACTCTGGGTCTGATTCATCGATCCTGTGACGCATGGAGGCTGCGCAAGGGATCGCGACAGGGAAAACGTCCAGCTTACTGGTAGTCGGACGAGATTGCGAAACTATGAGCGGAAGCGAAGAGCCCCAGAAGAAGAGCACAAAGGACGCGAGACAGAGAGGAAGCAGTACTGGTATCGGTGCAGCATAAAGCAGTGCACCGACGGCTCCGGCACGAGATCAATCGCAGCAAGGCACAGTGCTGGAAATACCTGACCGAGGAAGTGAATTGGGACGTGTGGGGCTTATGCTACAAGATTGTGACCAACAAACTCTTCGCGCTCCCAAATCACCCTTTCATGGAGAACAACATGGCTCGAATCGTGGACACTTTGTTCCCAATACATCAGTCACTGCAAGACCAGGACGAAGTCGCTGAAGTAAGTGAGATTCCCTTATTCTCTGCCCAGGAGTTGCGGATTGCCGCCAAAATGATGCAGAGCGGAAAGGCACCTGGGTCCGACGGGATTCCAGCTGAGATATTGAAGGTCATCGCGTTGAGAACACCGTCTCTGCTGCTGAACATGAACAACACTCGCCTTAAGGCGGGTGTCTTTTGCACTCCCTGCAAGGTTGCGCGTTTCGTGCTAATCAGTAAAGGTAAGGGAGATGATCCCCGGCTTCCATCGTCTAACAGGCCACTGTGCATGTTGGACCACGCAGGGAAACTCTATGAAAATTAATTATAATTCGTTCAAAACATCGAAATACACCCCTGAATTCGGACCTCCAAACTACTCATTTTCTTATTGTTTTAAAGAAAAATGAACAAACTCAAATAATCAATAACAATTTTTGACAAAAGCTAATTTTGAAAAAAAAAATTATCCAAGAAATTCTGAGAATTCTTAAAAACTGTCAATATATGTTTATATGTTTGTAATATTGAAAATTGTAATGGCAAACATTTTGCTACCATTTCTAAACAGATTTAAACAAAAATGGTCAATTTCACACAAAAATCAATGTCATCAATTCATAATTTCAATTGACAAATTTTTTATTAAATGTATAGAGAGAACATTTGCAAATTAAAACCCATAACAACAATATTAAGAATTATATATAAAAACAGTTTTAACAAAATATTTAAAATCAACGTGAATTGTTAGAAAATGTTACAATCTGTATAGAAAATCAATTCTAATATTAATCATTTTTATTCTGAATAAAAAAATGATTTTTGATAAACTATTATAAAGTAACGATAAATTAAAAAGTTTGTTCGAAATTCTTCAATTTTGTATGGAGGTGATTAAATTGATATGGTCTATGGTCCAAAATTGGGGGTGTTCAGAAGAAATTTGAAAAATAAATGACAGATATTAATACTTTTCCTGAAATATACAATTTTTCACATTTTCTTACAAGAATTAATATTTTTTGACAAATTTATTTCCATCGGGAACTTCACGATTAAATTTAAAATTATCTAGCATCAGTCACGAATTAATGCGATTTTGATCAAGTAAATATGCTTTTTGAAAATAATACAAAACTATAACTATGCCTTCCAAATAAATCAAGCAATTTTTTTAGTACAACAAATTTTTGGAGTACTGCTCGAGTACAGTTCGATCGTCTCGAGTAGCTCGATATTTTCGTGTAGCTCGCTCATTTCGAGTAGCTCGATTATTCCGAGTAGCTCAGTCGTCTCGAGTAGTTCGATCATTCCGAGTGGCTCGAGCATTTCGAGTAGCTCGAGCATCCCGAGTTGCTCGATCGCCCCGAGTTACTCGAATCGACTCGGTACTCAACTCGAGCTCGACGAGCCGAGTTTTTCGGTCGAGTAGCTCGAATTTTCGAGTACTCGCACACCGCTATAGGTCACGAAATAAAAATTTTTAAGTACTGAAACAGTACATGCAAGAATCGTCTTTGTGAATTATTTTGTCTGTGTTTAGACCGATTATTTAGAAATGTTTGATATGTAAAATGCCACAATATCATTTTTGTGCTGAAAATAAACATGTTTCTGTACATAATCAATTGCTGGAAGAAACATATACTGAAACGAAAGAGAGATAGAAATAATTAGAGTAGGTTAGGTTAGGTTAGGTAACGTTAGGTAAAATAGAGCCGGGGTATTAATTAATTTAAATAAATAAATAGAGAGAGAGAGAACCGGGGCAGAATTATTTATTACTAGATCTTATTTAATACTAATCGCACAAATATATTTTTATTATATGGGCGCGTCTACAGTAGCGAACGCCGCGAGCAGTTGAGTACGCGGTCAGGTCTTCCTGCGTGAGTGGCCCGTACCGAGCATAATAATCGGCATGTTATTGGTTACGGTGGGAACGGGCATAAATACGTAAGGAGCGTATTGCTAGCTATTAAACGGGGCCGCGCGGCCATCATCATTATCGCGAGCTATATCTAATAAGCTTAGCCTTATTGGAAGATCGACTACGTATAGAGGGCGATCTTAATTATTTAAATTAGGCGCATCGACTGAAGCAATGTGCGATGGGAAAAACTACAGTAGTACCTAACCTCAAGTTACTACTGTGGTGAAATACGAGTTTTGGGCCTATAGCAACAGGTAGGTGAGAAATAAATTACTGCATCGAGATATGGGTAAGAGAGAGAAAGAGAGAGAGAGAGAGAGAGAGAGAGAGAGAGAGCGCAGGGGATCTGACGAGAGTTTCCGTCCTGCCGATTCCGCTTCAAACTCTCACTGCAGTCAATCGGCTTTTCAGTAGTATTTTTCATATAGTAGTTTCATATAGCAGGAAAGCCATTGTTGGAGTTTGGATTTATTTGGAGATTATATTTTTGGAGTTATATTCAACGTTAGTGGATTCAATTAAACCGGCGAGTCTTCGCCCATGAAGCGCCCGGCATTTACTTAATTATCCACGTAATTATTATTATAAAGGAAAATATTTGGTGAGTTCTTTCTGTATTAAATTATTTTCAGCAGTTTTCAATTCAATAATTTCATATTGGAACAATTTATAGAGTCTGAGGAAGCTAAGTGCCAATAAATTGGCAATGGTTTTGTTATTATTTCACAAAAATAACTTTAAAGTTATTTCTTACTTCTACTTTATAAAAACCTATATATTTTTGAAAAATTCAAAGTATAAAATGACAAAAACATTTATTTTTGAAATTTTTCAAAATTAATATCTTGGCTAAAAAATGAGTTTAACATTATTCATTTAGCTCCAAAATTTAATCAGTTCTTAAATCAAATATATCGTAACATGCCTGTAAGATTTCAGCGCGTAATATGCTTCCCTTGAAGAGTTATGGTGGACACAAATTTTAGTTTCATACATACGTACACACATACATACACACATACATACAGACATTTTTTTAAAACCTATTGTACATCTATTTTTATGACTCAGGAACCTCGAAAACATCGAAATTCATCGTATCTCAAAAAAAAAAGATTTTATCATCGTTACAAAGCTATCTCTTTAAGAAAGCAAAAAATTCTGAAGTGTTTATAATGTATAATAAAGAAAAATTTGGGACAACATTTTTCTTAACCCACCTTTTTTCTAATATTATAAATATAATTTAAAAATATTTTGATAAACTACTTACAAATGTTTAAAAACCCTATTTTTTAATTAATACGAATTTTTCATCGGTAATACCTTTAAGAATGTTTCCTCCAAGTTTCAGATGAATTCATCATCATCTGTAACACAACGAGTAATTTGAACATTAAAGATATGAATTACAAGATAACGACACTTTTATTCTAAAAAAATCAAAATGGAATCGTATTCTGTCGTAAAAATTTATTTTTCAATAAGCAACTCTTTTATAAGTAATGAGAACATTTAATATTATTATAACGTTATCTTAAGGAAGGTCTTTTGCTAGATATAGGGCATAAAACAAAAAATCCTATGAGAATTTATAAAGGTCCTATGATAAAACTAATGGTATGTACTTAATTAATAATTGTCCAAAACTACACGATAAAACAATTGTGCCAAAAAAATCGTGACGTCACACGTGTAAATATTGTTAATTTAAAAAATATTAACCATAATGGTTAACTCGCAGAGAATTTTTGAATCATTTTTTTTACAAATTAACTACCTAAAACGAGTATTAACAACCATCTACAAAAAACCCCAATTTTTTTTATTTCTTCACAAGTTTTAATGTTTTGGGGTTTATTTTTTTCTTAAACATTTCTCTACAAAGTTAACGAAAGAAAATTTTAAAATAATATATCTGTAATAAGAGAAAGCTAATTATTTATAAAAACGCGTAAAATGTTATAAACAATTGCCTTTCTCTAATCACAGATATATTATTTTTAAATTCTCTTTCGTTAACTTTGTAGAGAAATGTTTAAGGAAAAAAATAAGCCCCAAAACATTAAAACTGGTGAATAAATAAAAAAAATTGGGGTTTTTTGTAGACGACTGTTACTACTCATTTTTGGTAATTAATTTGTAAAAAAATGATTCAAATTTGGAGTTTAACTAAATATTTTTTAAATTGATAATATTTACACTTGTGACGTCACTATTTTTCTGGGACAATTTTTTTTTCATTTTCTTTTGAACTATCATTAAGTATGTATAATTAGTTTCATCCTAGGACCTTTATAAACTCTCATACAATTTTTTGCAGTATGCTTCATATCTAGCGAAAGACCCACCTTAAGGTGGTCCTATAGTAACATTTGACGAAAAATTCGAGTTTCTTTTATTTCATTTTCTGATACTTTGTACATTTTTATAATAGAAAATGATTTTCTATTGACAATAATCGACCATAAAAATCATTTTAATGAACTTAATAGTTATTTATACGTATTTTTCCTCCAACCTTTATTGCACACAATACAGCGTGTACCAACATTAATCGAATCATAACTCGTGCCCAAATCTACTCTATACTATGCAAACAAACTTCAGGACACATAAATTATTAAAAAAAATTTTTGATCGATTTTCAGCGATAGAAAAATTGTTGTAAAATCATTCGAAAATTATTTTATTAATAGAGTTAAAAATGTGTTTTTTAGGTTATGTTTACCATGAAAATTCAATATAATATTATTTTTCTTTATAATTGTGTTTTTAAAAATTTGGAGTTCATAGTTCACTCGGAAGTGTGGTACAAGTGTTAGATATTACATAATTTTTTTTAAATGCTATACTTGCATTCCCATGCGCAAGGACAGTTTTAAAAAAACATAATTATTCATTGAAAATTGCTAGTTTTTCCTATATAACTATGGGTATACTGTGTAAAAATTTATGAAAATTTACAAAAAACCTTCTTTTTAGTTAACAAATATAACCACCAATTTAAATAAATTTTATCATGTAACCAGCAAATTTTTCCAAATTGACTGTAGAACCAGCTTTAGGTGGATCTACACATGACTTTTTCAAAATCGTTAAACATCCAGAATTTTATTTCAAATTTTAATATGTTATTAGTAACCAAGTAAGAGGAATATATACCAATTTTGAGCAATTTTCACTTGTCTAATCCCAATTTATTGAACAAAAAGCACTTCTTTGCAGTCAAAATAAAGGTTAATTCAAAAAGTTCCTTGCGTATTTAAGTTTGACAATATCAACCTAATAAATTCTCACTAACTTTAGAACCCTTAACAAACAAAAGTTAATATTTTGTATTATAATTTTCTATCATAAATAGACTGAAAAAAATATATCTCCATTTTAAATAAATATATGTCAAAAAATACCATGTTTTTGTATACATATGAAATCACCAAAAATTTGTATGTAATACTTAAAAAAAATATAACTTCTTTAAATAGTCCTTATAGGAATACTTGCTGCGAGTTACAGCTACATTCATCGACTCTAAATGTACGAGCAACTTTTTGAAATTTAATAAATAAGTTTCTAGAGATACGTATTTAAATATTCAGTTCTACATAAGAAGCAATGTTAATTATTTTCTTTGAATGGTTATAGCTTTGTTGATTATGATTTATTTTTGAATCTATGAGGTCCCAAAATGTTCTTACAAATGTAGAGCTTGAAAAGGTGTCGTTAAAAAATAACTGTAGACCCACCTTAAGTCATTTTAAAAATATACGATTCATAAATCGATTTTATATTTGCTAAAATAGCTATTTTTGAAAAAAATGGATACACTATTCAAATTCGCGTTTTTTCTTAATAAAAAAAGCTCATTGGGGCTTACCACCTTTGAACCCAAAAATAAAACTTATTTTGGTATGAGTCCATACAAATTCTTCCTTTAAACCTTCCTTTTTACTATAAATACTTAGTAATACCTTTAATTTCACCGTAGAAAACTCAAAATCTTGATCCAGCGCGTATTATAAAATCATTATTGTTATTAAGCTCCTAATCCACTGACCACGGGATTCAAAGTGATCCCGTCAACCAAATCTCTCCTGGTTTGGGGATATTACTTTTCCGTATATTAGTTATGGTATGAATACAGGAAATTGATTCTTACTACACAGAAAATTTTTTACATACATATTATTGACTTTTGAATTAATTATTTAATATTATTAATTAATTTTACCATATATATATGCAAAAAAAATTCTACGTAGTAAAAATGAATTTCTTGTATTCATACTATAACTAATGTATTGACAAGTAATATCCTCCAACCTGGAGAAATTTGGTCGGCGGGATCACTTGGAATCCCGTGGTCAGTGGATTAGTAGTAAATAACTATGGTGATTTTATACGACGTACTGGATCAAGATTTTGAGAATTTTTACGGTGAAATTAAAGGTATTACCAAGTTTTTATAATGAAAACAATTTGAGAATGATTTCTTTTGAAAGGAAGAATTTATATGGACTCATACAAATAAGTTTTGTTTTTGGGTTTAAAGGGAGTGTGACCTCTTAAGGGAACCTAATAACTTTAAAATTAAAAATAAATTCGTTATACGTTTTTAGGTAAAAATAAATTATTTATTACGTATTACTTTTCGTCGATAAATTTAAATATTTTATCTAAAAACATAACCGAATTCTTGCTTTCTCATAGAGGATCTTTTTCTTTTGACGACAAAAGAATCTTTCTGTAAAAATATCGATTTTTTGACCTGCTCTGAAATTTTTCAATAAGGCAGCCTTTTACTGTCCTTGGATGATTCTTTGCCCTGACTATAACGACCTTTCTATTCCAAAATCTTTAAGGTTATGTATATAAAAAAATGTTTTTTGATCGCATATATCTTGAGAATGGCACGGACACTTTTAACCAAACAGGGCTCATTATTTTGTTTTTATTGAAGATTGCAAATTAAAAAGAAATTTTAATATTGATCGACTCGTTTATATTTTATAATAATTTTTCTATTTTACGATTTTCTGAAATCGATAAGGTAAATTATTTCACCATGTTAGAAATAATATAATCACTTCGATGTAAATGCATTTGAAAGAGCATTAAATTACCTATATTTGTCGACCGGAAATTTTTGTAAAAGTTTTTCTTTTGACAAACTGTCATAACTTGCAAGCCTTAGAACAATCATGGAAGTCAAACTCTCACCTTAAATGTAGATAGATTACTGTATAAATGATTGACAAAATATATTGATACACCACTGACACTAACAATAAGATTTATTTGCCACCCGCGTATATGGGAGCGTGTAAACAATTGTCTTTAAGTTGATAAACATTTAAATGTTTTTATTGTTTATTTACATAAACATAAGGCGCATCTCAATCCGTGTTGCCGGGATGGCGAGTCGACTACACTATATGTATACCATGCATGGTACCAATCGGCTCTCCCCTCTGTCCCCCGACTGCGGTAGCGAGATGAAATAGTCGAGTGTAGGTGGAAGCAAAAAAGAAGAAGAAGAATGAAAAGAAAGGGAGAAAGACAGAGAGATAGATAGATAGATAGATATACTTTTTATTTTCAAAATAAATAAAAGAATATACAGAAAATATGTACATAAGCTTCTTTCATAGTCATTGTATTTGTTCGTAAGTAAAATCACACCTCGTCACAGTTCATGTTTATCACATATCGTCAATTTGTTTGCATTCATCGTCTCGTAGTTAATATTTAAAAAATTGCATACACGTAACTTATTAAAATACATCTATCACGTCAATAATTAAGATACTCGTGCTCACTATTACAATTTGCGGTTTCCATGAGAGTTTATAGTCCATGACAACACCGAGGTTTGTGACGGTGTCAGAGAAAGGCACAAAAACACCTTCCTAGAACTCAATGCCGGGTAAATCGATATCCTGCAACCGATTGATATTGTATTCGGAGTCAAAAATGATCGTCTTTGTTTTACCCACATTGAGACGCAGTCCGGACGCTTCGGGTCACTTTGACACCGCCCGCGCTACATCTGACGTGTGGCTGATACCCACATGAAGATCCTGCCAGGTCACTTGAGTGTAGGTTTGCAAGTCCTCTGCGTATAGCAAGTGTTCAACCCAACCACCAGTCAGTACGTCCTGTAAGTCATTAATGTAGATTAGTGATAAGCCAATCTGAGTCCTCATTATTATTAATAACCTTTTGTTTTCTACATATTATGTAGCATTTGAGCCACAGTAGAGCTTTCCTGGAAAAACCTATGCGTATCACTGTAAGAAGTAATTTGGATGGTGATATAGTGTCAAACGCCTTGCTGAAGTCGAACAGTAGTAGTATCGCTAAGAGTCGATTTTTGTCATTGATGGCAGCCCGAAAGTCCTCTGTTAACTTTAGCAGTGACGTTTGTGTGCTGTGATGTTGTCGGAAACCTGTCTGAAGTCGGTCAAGGAGATTTTTTGCTTGTATAAACTCCATTACTTGATCATGAACTATCCTCTCCGGCACCTTGGAGAGGAAACTCAGAGACAGAGAGATAGAGAGTGAGAGAGAGAGAGAGACAGAGAGAGAGAGAGATAGAGAGAGAGAGAGAGAGAGAGAGAGAGAGAGAGAGCTAGATAGGTAGATATACCGTTTATTCATCAATGACGAAATTCCTGACGAAAGCCCTGGCCTGGTTTTTTTCATAAAGGGCAGTAAGATATGGTGGCTGCCGCATGACAATCGCTTTAGAAAGCAACAGTCCCATAAAATACTCCCTTCTCGCCTTTAGATCTAGCCAGTCCAGTCCTTCCATGTAGGAGATGATATGCTCATCACGCCTAACACCACATATGTATCTCATACATGAATTCTGTAAGCGTTGTAGTCGTGTCTGAAGCTCCCCTGCCACGTCAAGAAGAACCACTCAGCAGTAATCTAAGTGAAGCAGTACCAGTGCACGTGCCAGCTGCTTCCGTAGTATCTCCGTGGTGCAAGAACGGAATAATTTGAGACTATACAGAGCTCTATTTACTTTCTTACTGACCGCATTTAATTGCGGCTTCCATGTTAATCTTCCGACGATCACCACGTCGAGGTTAGTAACTGTATCGACAAAGGGCACATGTACGCCGGTCTGTATCTCAATGCCTTGCAAGTCAAGGTTTTGAACCTGTTTGATGTTATGATCAGATCCAAAGATAATCGCCTTTGTCTTGCCGACATTGAGGCGCAGGCCAGCTAACGATGCCCAATTCGACACTGCTCGTGCTACAGCCGACATGCGACCGATACCATCACAAAGACCTTCCAGGGTCACTTGAGTGTAGGTCTGCAGGTCTTCAACGTATAGTATGTGTTCTACACCATCTAAGTCTAGTGCGTCTTGTAAGTCGTTTATGTAAAGGCTGAAAAGCAAGGGTCCCAGGACTGAGCTCTGTGGAACGCCAAGATTGGTGGTTAGCCAACCTGAATC
>OX424573.1:116859820-117267320 GCA_949152435.1 Gastracanthus pulcherrimus | reverse complement strand
AACGTCTCGGTGGTGCAGGACCGGAAGAATCTAAGGCAATATAAGGCGCGATTTACGCGTTTAGTAACATAATCTACATGAAGTTTCCATGATAATTTTGAGTCCATTACAACACCGAGGTTAGTTACAGTATTAGAGAAAGGCACGTACACACCGTTCTCTACCTCAATGCCTGGCAGATCAAGATCATTTAAAGAATTAATATTATATACCGAGCTGAAGATAATTGTTTTAGTTTCGCCAACGTTAAGACGAAGACCAGCAGCCGCCGCCCAACCGGACACTGCACGCGCCGCTGCCGTCAAGCACGGGATGCCCTCTTGAAGCTGTTCTCTACTTACGCGGACGTAAATTTGAAGGTCGTCCGCGTAAAGAAGATATCTGACACATTCACAACCCAAGACGCCAGCTAGATCATTGATATAGAGACTGAAAAGCAGGGGCCCCAAAACCGAGCCCTGTGGGACTCCAAGATTGGTGGTGAGCCAATCTGACTGACCATTGGATTTAGTAGTTACACTTTGAGCATACCCTGTTATATAGGATTTTACCCACAGGACTACGCTACGAAAGAAGCCCAAACTAATCAGCCTCTTAAGAAGTCTAGTTGGGGAGATGGTATCGAAAGCTAAAGCTCTACTAAAGTCGAATAGTAACAAGATGGTCAAGAGTTTTTTCTTGCTGTCGATTCCATCCCTAATGTCATAAGTCAGTTTAAGTAAAGCGGTTTGGGTGCTATGATATTGCCTGAAATCAGTCTGGAAGGGATCAAGAACCTTGTTAGATGTTAAGAACTCTGTAATTGGTTCAAGAACAATTTTCTCCAGGACTTTTGAGAGAAAGCTAAGTAGCGCTATTGGTCTAAAGTCGGATACAGAGGAGGGTACGCTAGTCTTTTTCAGTGGCACAAGATGTGCTTTCTTCCAAGTTCCTGGGAAAATTCCACTGGATAAAGAGAAATTGTATATATTGACAAGGTGGGGGCCAATCACCGGAAGAGCTTTAGCTACCACACTCTGCGGAATGCCGTCTTCACCCGTCTGCAAAAGTGACCTCCTTAAAAGTGAAGCCCTCATCACAAGCCGTCGCCACGACATCGTTCAAATCCCTCTCGCATTCACTCTGGTTGATTAATACCCCCTCAAAGTGAGTGTTAAGCTCATCAGGTGTAAAACCGTGAAGATTCTCACTGGTCTTTGGCAGGAGCCCAAGAGAGCGTAACTCTTTCCAGATATCTTTCTTATCATTAATGGCCTCGAATATTTTATTTTGTAGGAAAGAATCACGCGTCTCTTTAGAGTATTGTCCTTTGTCCTTCTATATCGTCGTCGTATGCTGTCACGTCTGCTGTACATGTGTGCAAGCTCAACGTCTACCCATGGAGGTCTAACTTTATTTGTGGGAGTAAAATATTTTAACGGTGCTACATCATTGATGTCCTCCATACGATTTTCGCCAAGACATGCTAGTCTCTTATCAACATCGACGTTCGCGTAATCGAGCGGCGACCAGTCAATTAATTAGTTTTGTTAATAACTGATTTTGTTCTATGGATTTGAAGTCTCTATAATTAAAAAGTGAAGATTTTGGAATTTGATTCAAGTGTATTTCTATAACAATATCGATAAGGTCATGATGGCTAGGAAAGGTCGGCGCTCGATTTCCAGCACTCAGTACTTTGTCATTTTCGTCCTCTAGTATAACGTCGATTCATGTGTGAGATTCGCTGGTATGATGATGAGTCGCACCATGTTCTATTATTTTTAGCGATAGATCATCAGCTAAGCGCCTCACAAATTTTGCATCGTCCGAAATTGACAACAAGTTGGCATTTAAATCAACCATAATAATTTTGTGGCTAAAGTCACATGCACTCGATGTTAATTGCTCTACTAGGTCCGACCCCTTAAGAAAGGGGGAGTGCGGCGGTCTGCATGGGGCCGAGTCGTCTTGTTGCACACTACAAATGAGATACTCCGGAATACCCGGAGGATCCTCTCTCTCTTTTTGTAACGTGTTTGACCGAGCTAGAATTGTTGCTTTTAATGAATTGTGCAAATACAAGACAACTCCACCTCCGTGCTTGCTGCGATCCTGATGAATAATCGAAAAACCCTCTATTTGTACCAGCTTGTCATCAACGTCAGGGTCGATATGCGACTCAGCAATCCCAAAGAGACGGTAAGACGGACGAGCATGAAGATATTGTCGGATCTGTTCAATGTGTCCCTTTAACGAGCTCACATTCAAGAAACCCGCTCTCAATCCCCTGTAATTATTCTCTTTAGCCCTGCACGAATCTAGTCATTCTTGCGCCGGTTCTTCGCTTGTAACTTTGTCGGTAGTTTGTACCTGATTCTGGTTTTGAGCTACATTTTTAGTTGCGTCTTTTTCATACATAGACAAGATTGCTTGCATATCGGCTGCTGTTGAAAAGGAATGTGACTTGACACCGTCTCACTTCTTTACCAAAAATATGCCCTGTCTGTGCCAAACATATTTGAAATTAAGACTTTTAGCATACACTTTAAGATTATTAAATTTTGTGAAGTCCCTATCGAGGAGTTCGTTTATAAAAATCTTTTCTTGACACAGGTAGTCAGCAGTTTCTTGGTCAAGCAGCGACATGTCAATGTCTTTAGTATTGAAGCTTGTAAAGTCTCTTTTAGCACGCATTATATCATTAGTCACTGCTTCACTAGAGATACTTATTACCCACGGAGAACAACGTCTTATGTTACCGGTAATGATATTGTTAGTGTTAGCATTTTATGAGTCGATTTGGGTGATCGTAACAGGCGGGTGTGTACAACATCTCGTTTTATCGATGGAAGAACTGTGGCAAGAATGGCATACGCAATGTTACTACGTTTACCTTCGTCCTCGCAATCACACAAACTTGAAATAATTAAATTGCCATTCTTACCCGCAGTACCCCCATGCAAATCACTAGCCCGCGTGTTAGGCTCGACTGTACTGCCGATGCTAACTGCAGCTCCGTTAACGGTGTCGCTATTAATTTCATCGGCATCACCGATGGAATTACCATTAATAAAATAATTTAACCTACTAACATTATTATTATTATTAATATTATTATTGTTGTCGTTAATAATAGTACTATTGGTGATAGTTTTATCGACCATGGTTGTTACTTTATTAATTAAATTAGAGAGATGATCTTTTAAAACCATGTTTTCCTGCAATAGTAGTAAGCGATCATCGTGCAACCCTTCCAGCTGTTCGGTTTGCACGACAATATGACTTTTAAGCGATGTAACCTTATTTGTTAGATCTTTAATCGACTGTTCCATTGCTGGTATGGCAGACGACGAAAAAATAATAACATCAAGCTTATTCGCTATGAGAGTCTCTAGATTGCTTACTATATTACGAAGATATTCCGCTTGATTATCTAAATAATCAACCATGGACGATGAAATTGTACATCTTTGAGCTGTACTTGCATCTAGTAGCGCAGAACTAGCCCCGGAAAACGGCGCGTCTTTAGTTGGTGTAGAAGCTATAGCTGCTGGTGCGAGCATGTGAGCCGATTGCATCTGGCTTTCGCGTAGTCTGGACTGTTCGAGCGCGAGACGCTCCCGCTCCCCTTATAATCCGCATAATCAAATCGCGGAAAAATCAGACTCTCTATTAAATTTTTCTTAATATCCCTAGAGATTGCATGCTTGTAGAATTTCAGTGCATATAAGGTGGAATATACCTTCTTAGCAACATGCTTGGCGTGCATTTGCCATTCTAATGTTGGTGTAAGCCAAACCCCCAAATTACGTACTTCAAGTACATACGGAAGAGAATGGCCGTCAATGACAATGTGAGGAATAGTACTTAAATTAATCAAGGAGACATACGCTTGACTACCCAAGATCATAACTTTTGTTTTAGCAGGGTTTAGGACAAGGCCATTGTCCCTTGTCCATTGAGCCACTGCTTGAGCGTCGCTATTAATCTCTGCAATGCCCTGAAGAATGTCGCACGGATAGCAGTGGTGTATCAGCTGCGTGTCGTCAGCGAATATCATATGCTTTGAAAATCTTCAAACATTCGGAAGATCGTTTATATATATTGCGAACAGTAACGGACCAAACACACTGCCTTGCGGGACGCCAGAATTAGCTCTGAGTCACTCGGAAATCGAACCGCCTTCATCAACTACTGCCTGGAGTCGATCCGCAAGATAATTAAAAAACCAGCGTAGAACTCTGTCAGACACGTTTAGTGCACGAAGTTTGGTAAGCAACAACGTATGTGGGATGATATCAAAGGCTTTAGAGAAGTCAAATAAGATCAGAATAGAAATTATTCGTTTATCAATCGCAAGCCTAATATCATCCAATACACCCAAGAGGGCAGTTTGAGTGCTGTGGCCGGTTCTGTAACCTGCCTGCCTTGAATCAAGCAGCCTGGGGACTTCAAGGTAGTCCAACTGCTGTTGATGAACCAAACGTTCTAGAACTTTCGACAATTCCGAAAGTTGAGCAATAGGCCTCGTATCAGATGGTGAAAGAGGTGTCTTGACTTTCGCGAGCGGTACGAGAAGAGCCTTTTTCCACGACGTCGGAAAAGTAGCAGTAGCTAAACACGCGTTAAATAAATCTGTTAGCGGATCTAAAATATTTTGAAGACCGATTTTTAGCATCGGGACTGTAAGACCATCGAGTCCCGATGCCTTGGAAAACGAGGAGCATCGGGAATACTGCGCGGTCAATTGCAAATAGCTTGATAATCAGATTCAGTGAGAGGTGGAGAGCGATTTACTGTAGCTGCGTAGTGTAAATTCAACACGCGTGCACTGAAATACAAAAAAGGCGATGGAAGGTTCGAGCCAGTTACTCGCATACGCCGTAGTTCTCGCCATTTTCCTTTAGCATCAACCGCCCCATTGAGCTTGCCTGCTAGAAATTGATTTTTTGCCGTATCTAGAGAGTTTGAAACTCGCGATCGTAGGGCTCTAAAATGGTCATAGTCGCTACTGCATCCCGAGAAGTGGGCATTTTGAAAGGCTTTGTCTCTTTGCTTCATTAGCGCGCGTATAGTGGGTGAGACCAAAGTTTTTCGTTTGGAAGATAGTACAATTTGCCTTCGCGGTGCAGCGGCATCATAAGCCGAAATGAGTGCCGATGTAATATGATTTTCGAGCTCATTAAGATCAGCCTCGCACGGGCCAAGTACAAGGACAGAGATGGGCGTAACTGTCAAAAATGTGTTAGAATATAAGGAGGGAGATGAAGGTATGGCAGCAATCTTCGCGCGTAATACTGCAGTAAGTGCTTTATGGTCTGCATTTTTTACATTTCGCGTAATTATTGTCCTAGTGCAGGCCTCAGGTCTGACTATACGTAAAGTGAGTATTACTAAGTCATGCCCCGCTATGAATGGTGCATCACTCTTTTGATAATTTATATCAGAATCTGTGTTATTGACAATAAATAAATCGAGCGAGGTATGAGAAGACGGGTTTCGCCAGAATACATGATGTGTTGGTTCGGATGGTACTAGGAAAATAGAACGAGATTCAATTTGTTCACGTAGGTTACACGAAGCTGCGTTATGCAGGCACATATTTATATTAAAATCCCTTGTAATAACGACATTAATATAATGCGGTAGGAGGGTGGATAGTACATTAAAAAAGTGGACAGGATAGACGGCTGAGGGGCGGCGATAAACTACAGCAAGAAGTATGTTTGTTGAAGAGTTTATTAATTCTAAAATAATAAATTCCGGCGTGTTGTCAAAAGTCGCATGAGATTGCGCTAGTATTTTCACAACAAAATTATTTCTAACAGCCGACGCCTCCGCCCTCCTTTCCAGCTCGATCCGCTCTAAAAAAGTTAAAACCATCTAAGGCAAGATGCGAATCAGGCTTATCTCTCTGCAGGAACGTTTCTGTGATTGCCAGTATATCGAAAATGTGGCCGGCGCATTTTTCTTCAATTAAAGCGAAATGAGCGCGAGTGGTGAGCCTGTTCGCATTTATGTGACGTACAACTAATGAATCCGTTGCCCTCCCAGTAATCGACCGAGCCGCAGACCGTCAATCTTCAACACCTCTAACTGGGAGAGTCCCTAAGTCATCTTCTGAATGGATGGAGATAAGCGGAGACTCACGTGTTTCTCTCATACATACAATCATGTTTTTAATAATCAGCCTCGCATAATGCAGTGTTTTATGAACTTCAAGAGCTTTGCGATATAGTGCGTATACTGGCTTGGGCCAGAGAACATAAATATAAATTTTTCCCTTTCCTCCGACACCGAAAAGCGTTTGTGCATCCGTTTTATCGAGTAATTTCGCATTTTTGAGCACCGAATTACGAATAGTTGCAGACATAAATTTTAGCACTATAGATTGCGATTTAGCAGCGGGACCATTCGCCGACACAGGGACACTCACCTGTGTGCCAACTGATACCGCAGATTCTTTCTGAACCCATTCTCTTACTTCAAGTACGTGATTAATAAGCCCCTTGAAACCAATAGCCGAAAGTATGCGATCCGCTGCTGTTGGCATAGCCAGCTCGATCTGCGCTGGAATTTTCGAAATAACTACTTCACACGGATCCTCAGTAATAATGCTACGCGACAATGATATAATTTCAAGAGCAGTAACGCGATTTGAAAGACTTATTATAGCAGTTTCTGTGCGGTCAACAGTTTCAGACGTTTTATTGAATTTCTCAAGATATTTTTTTAAATATTCCGGAACATCTGAATCTGACATTCTGGTGACTGTTAACGACGGAGAAAATGTTTGCCCGCGATTTCCCGACTCTAAAGCAGTATTATCAACGAGAAATGAAGGCAGCAACTCAGTGCACTGCTCTGTAACTATTGATACGAGTGACGGTGATGGGGAAGAAGTAGATTGTTTCGCTGAACCGCTGTTTGACAAAGATTATACTTTATCGGACAAAGGAAAGGCTAGGTGAGAGCCTGACGTCATACTCGGCTGCGATCGCGAAGGTCTACTAACAGCTGATCGAATGCTTGTGCGACAACGCAATATATTATATTCGTTTATGAGCACAGGATGAACGCACGTTACGTGATAGACGTAATTACAGATTTCGCACTGTAGGGAAAGCTCTTCACCACGCACTATGGAACGCTCGCATAAGCTACATTGACGTCTACTCATCACTGCACGCACGCATTTATCGATAGAAGCATAACCGATCGATGCGATGGCTCTGCCAAATTTAAACGCATTACATATACATATATAAATCTATTTACTATACGTCAATTCTCACACGCACAGTACCGACACTTGCAGAGCAGATTGCAGGTGATGACATCTGTTGAGAAATCGGAGAGCTTAAACCCCAGTTCGGCGTAGGCGACTTGATATCTGCTGGAGAACCTCGGTGTCGTGGAGAACAGTGTTTCCAAATTCCAGAGAGAGAGAGAGAGAGAGAGAGAGAGAGAGAGAGAGAGAAAGAAAGAGACAGAGACAGAGAGAGAAAGAGAGAGAAAGAGAGAGAGAGAGAGAGAGCTATACTGGTACAGTGAATCAAATACACTATATGTATATACAAATGTGTCACCGATCAGACTCCACTACGAGAGCTGTTATGACGTAGGCCAGCAAAGAAAAAGAGAGACAAGTGTCGGCTTGCCTTTGTAGGTAAGTTGCTTGTCTGCTAAAACAATTCGTCTCGAGAGCTTGGGTTCGAATCCCCGTCAGTACGAAAAATTTTTTTCAGTGCCGAAGATCGAATTACAGCTCATTCGCCAGGTACAGTAGAGAACCTGTGCACTAGTTTACTCTCAAAAATCTGAAAAAGCCGTAATATCGTTCTGCCTACAAGTCGCCAAGAGTTCATCTCCTGTGCCTTGCTTTACTTAATTACCAACTGTTGATGGCCGCATAAAACGACGACCTATGTGTCACCAACTTGATGGCCGCATAAAACGACGACCTCTGTGTCACCAACTTGATGGCCGCATAAAATGACGACCTCTGTGTCACCAACTTGATGACAAAACGAAAATGAAGAACAAGAAGAAGAAGAAGAAGAAAGATGGGGCTCGAGCCTACCTCACGAAGTTTTAAAAGAGGTCTGTAAAATCTACCTTAATTTTCCAGACCTATCATTATCCGCTTACAGTGCGATTTGTTAAGTGCGCACATACATGATAGCAGCAAATTAGAAATCGTCTTCGATGCAACTTTTCAGATATGAGGTACCTTCTCGTTGTTAGTAATTTTTTGTGAAATTGATGTATGATTTCTCGCAACTGCTGTACATGAGCAGAGTGGCTACTGTCAAGCAACGGTACTCGATGTTCGCAATACCCCTCCTTATATTCTGCTGTGTCTACCATTGCTACTATGAAGATTGGATGAAAAAACTAGTTAATTACACAGGACCACAGTATGAAACCGGGACGGAGCATTTCTTATCTCAATTGATCTTTTTGTTTTTGGGGTCGCTGATCACGATGCCGATGTCCAATGACCCCAGCACGTCTGTTTCAAGGTCAAATGAGGGTCAAACCCCTTAAATCAACCGATATGATTTTTTTGACCCCGGATTCTGAAAGAACGGAAAATTTTATATCCAGATACGCTTTGACCTTTTAATATCAGCTCAGAAGTTCGAAACAAGGATTTGACCTCCATATGTCCTTCAAATGATCTCTAAGGATCACTTTCCGTTCTTTCAGAATCCAAAAAATCATATCGATCGATTATGTTAATCTTTGACGTAATATTTTCACTTTAGAACCTAAATATGTTACTCTGATACATAAATATTTTACTTTATGACAGAAAAACTTTACTCTATGATACAAAAAGATACTCTATCACATAATATTTTAACTTTGTCACAAAAACATGATAATATTTAACATAAAAATTTACTTTATTACATAAAAATGATATTCTGTGTCAAAAAACTTTTTCGTTAGGACATGAAAATGTTAATTGATGGCAGAAGAGTAGTTACTCTATAACATAAGTATGCTACTAAATGACATTGAATTGCTACTGCATGACATAAAAATGTTACGCAACGATATGATAATATTACTGTATGGAATCAAAGTGCAACTTTATGACGTGAAAGTTTCATTTCATTAAATAAAAGTTTTATGTTATGACATTAAATTACTGTATGATATAAAAGCTTTAGTTTATGAAATAAAAATGTTACAGTATGACATAAAAGTTACACTATGACTTAAATATGTTATTCTATGACATAAAGGTTTAACTTAATGACACAAAAATGTTACTTATTGACACAAAAATGTTAGTTTATGACATAAAATGTTTCTCTGTGACAGTCATTCATACTCTTTGCCTTTAAAGTTTCAATTTATTACGTTAGGGGGTCTACCTAATTTCTCTGCCGAAAAAAGGCTATTTTTACGATTTTTTTCCGGGATTGCTAATAAAGTTATTGACCTAAAACTAGTTGGGTTTAATAAATATACTTTTACAATATATAAAAGAATTTTTTTTTATTTTTTCACTTTAAGTATACAAAAAGTTCACATAAACATAACTCCTCTAAAAGTAGGTATGCGTGTTCTGTTGATAAAATCTTTGAGATGGGCCATCTGTAACAAAAATGTCAAAATGTTTTCGATTCAGTATGACTCTCCCTTTATAGCAAACCTCGTATATATGCAAAAAATGACAAAATGGCGGATATTATTAAAAAATGTGATTTTATTACTAATTTATGCAAAAAAAAAGTGAAAATTGGAAATTTGGGAATAATTGAGGTTTGCCATATAGGAATTGGTGTACAGAATATACCATAAAAATTCCATAAGGATCGGTTGAGTAGTTTCAGAAATTTTATCAACAACAGGTATAAAAACGTTGTTTCGAAAAAAACGCTATTGAAACTCTTTTTATGAAAATTCGTAAACAAATTTTACTTACGTCTAATCAGCGATGCCTGTACCATACAATATCCCTTCTGTAATTTCAAAATTGATACATATACTTTTGAAAACTAAAAAGAAAGTCGATTGTTTCAAATTCAGAAAGTTGGTAGACCCCTTAAAGTATTACTCAAGAACTTAAAACCTTCATTTTATGATCGAAAGATACTACTCTATGGCAAACGTTTTACAATATGACATAGAAAGTTGCTATATGTCATACAAGTCTACTATATGACGAAAGTTTTACTATTTGAAATAAAAATTTTATTTTAGCATATAAAAAATATAACTTTGGTGACAAAATTATACTCTATCATAAAGTCTTTAGGTTGTGACATAAACGTGTTAATCTTTGACGTAGAAGTTTCACTTCATTATCTAAATATGTTACTCTGTGACATAAAAGTTTTACTTTATGATATAAATATATTACACTATAATACAAAAAGAAGATATCAAATAAGACTTCTAACATTGTAAGAGAAAGATTTTGGTTTATGACATAAAAGTTTTACTTTATGCCATAAAACGATATTCTATGACATAAAACTTTCAATTTATGATATAAAAATGTTATAATATAACATTAAAGTTTCACTTTATGACTTAGATATATTGCTCTATAACATAAATGTTTCACCTTATGACACAAAAAACATTACTCTATGGCATAAAAATGATACTCGTTGACAAAACTTTTACTTAATTACACAAAAATGCTACTCTGTGACATAAAACTTTTAATTTGTGACATAAAAATGTTAATCTATAACATAAAAATAATACTCTATGACAAAACACTGATAGTTCAATAGCAAAGGTTTAAATTCGTCTGAAAAACGTTCATAAAACGTCTCAATGTCCGCAGATTCATTCCACATAAGAAGTTATAAAACTGTTTTTGGAACGTTCTAAACAGGTTTCAAAATAGTTTAAAAAATACTAGTATAGAATATATCGAAAAAAATTGTTGAAATAGAATTTGATGCTACAAATATTACCTATTTTGGAAGTATCATCTGGATGATACTTTCAAATTTGGTAATATTTGTATCATCAAATTCTATTTCAATAATTATTTTCGATATATTGTATGCTAGTATTTTTCAAACCATTTTCAAATCATTTTCAAACCTATTTCAATCATTTTAATCCAAACGTTTTAAACACGTTTTTAAACCGTTTAAACTTTTACCATTCAATAGACCTTGAAGAGTTTTTCAAACGTTTTAAAACCGGTTTTACTACGTCTTATATAACGAAACTCTGGACATTGAGACGTTTTATCAACGATTTTCAGACGTATTTATAACTTTTAATTTCAACGTTTGAAGGCTTTAATTCTAACGTTTTAAAAACGTTCGAAAAACATATGTGTTATCATGAAAGATTTACTTTAAGATATAATAATGTTAATATGCGACATAAAAATTATATTGTATTACATAATGCTTTCACTGTACGACATAAAAATGCAACGCTATGACATAAAAATTTCTCTTTACGACACATAAGTTTCACTTTATGACATAATAAGTTATTACAATTACAAAATCGTGACTGTGTAAAAATTTATTATTGCTTAAATTCGTTTGAATATATCTTTTATTAACTATTTTACAAATTGGACGCCATATTCGTAATCAGCTACCTCAAAAACCCCTTTAAACCATATACATATTGTTTGAGTGCAGGTTCAACTCCTTGTACTTGAAAAAATTAAATTATCATATTGTAAGCGTAATTGTGTTTTTGAGGATTGCGTTCATTATTTTGTTTTTATGAAACCGTATATCTCTAGTGACACTTTTTATATCATAAAGAATTGATTAACGCTTTCGTTGTGTTTAAAATCGCGCTAACTGTCTTTTCCTATCCAAGCGCAGCGCTGTCGTAGTCCCCACTCCTCGCTGCTGTGTGTATGTGTGTGACACGCGTAGATTCCTGAAGCTTTGCAAGAAGGAAAAGGTTAACACTCGATTTCGCAAAATCGGTCTATCCGCTGAACGCGGGAACAAAGTAACGCACATACATACGTACATACAGTTGTCATACAGTTTCAATTTTGACATTTAATAACACAATTATGTTATAGAGTAACATTTTCATGTCATAGATTAACATTATTATGCCTTAAAGTGAATCTATTATCATAGAGTATTATTTCTTTGTAATATATAAACATTTTTTATGTCATAAAGTAACACTTTCGTCATATGGTATACTTTTATGACACATAGTAACATATTTTGTCACATAAAACTACTATGTCATAGCATTTTTCTGTTACAAAGTGAAACTTTTGTGTTATAGAATGATACTTTAATGTTGTAAAGTGAAACGTTCATGTCAAATAGTATTAAAATATATTTCTATGTCATAAAGTAAAACATTTATGTCTCAGGGTAACATATTAAGGTTCTAAAGTGAAAGTATTACGACAAAGATTAACATTTTTATGTCACAAAGTGAGAGTTTTATAACACAGTATAATTTTTTCACTAAGTAACGTTTGTCATAATGTAAAACTTCTATGTCATAGCGTAGCATTTTTGTGTCATAACGTGGAGCTTTCATGTCATTGAGTATTACTTTAATATCACAATGTGAAAGTTTAATGTCGAAGAGTATTATTTGTATGTCATAGAGTACATTTTTATCTCAATGAGTAGAGGTTTTAAGTCATAGAGTGAAAATTTTAGGCCCTTAAGTGATACTTTTATGTCATAAAAACTTTTATTTGATAGAGCAACATATTGATGTCATTGAGTAGCACTCTTATGTCTTAGATTAATATTTATAGGTCATACAACAGCAATTTTGTTTCATTTACTAGCACAATTATGCCTAGAGTATCATTTATTAAATAATAGTGTAAAATTTTTTTTGTAATAGTGTAACATTTTTTTGTCTCATAACGTAAATGTTTTATGTCATAGAGTATCATTTACAAAGTGTTGATTCGCAAGTGCGTGGTGAATATCGTATTATATTTCTGTATCATATTTGTAATGTTATTTCTCTCCGCTCGTCATGTAACATGCTTCACAATGTGTTAGTTGCAAAATTTAATGAATGTGTTATCAAATATTAAAAAGTTGCAGGTCCGGTCGTCACCAAGTTAATGGGTTTCCACGCGATAGCTCTTATGGAGGTGTTTGTATTCAATCATGTACTATGAAATTGGAGTGCTTATTATAAGAAATTTGTATGCTTTTGTAACCTTATATATTGCTGTAATAAATTTAATCACACGGCAGTTAATCTTGTGTTATACTTTTATTTTTATCTGCAACGTTCCGCTTATTGCCTAGTATAAAAACTTACCCATGCATGAATATTTCAATATAGCTATTTTTTAAAATAAAGTAAAATAATATATGGCTATTCAATGAACCTTTTATTTAAACTTTAATTTTTGTATTATACCTTTCTAAATTTTACAAAGTGTACTTTTATTTAAAAAGCGTAGACATTATTTTGTAATAATATATTTTTAATATTTGTATTCGGCTGATGTACTTATTTTTTTCTTTGGAAAATAAGATGTACATTTTTATTTCAAAAGCGCAGCCACCATTTTTAACGATAAATATTTTGTGTGTAACTCGTATAACACAGTCAAAGAAAAAATCTTGCAACACAAATTCGCCCTCTTCGAGTGACAAACTTACACTTGCGATTGGCTGTGCAATAATTAACTTTTTCATCCAATCTTTGTAGTAGCGATGGTAGACATAACAGAATATAAGGAGGGGTACTGCGAGCATTTAGTACCGTTGCTTGACATTAGCCACTCTGCTCCTGTACAATAGTTGTACAGGAAAAAACAAGAAACAAAAACATACATAAATTTCACAAAAAATTACTAACATCGAGAACGTACGTTATACATGAAAAGTTGCATCGAAGACGTTTTCTAATTTACTGCTACTAGGTATGTGCGCACCTAACAATTAATTATAATCGCACTCTAACCAGATAATGATAGATCTAGAATATATAGCGTATTTGACTCACTGTACCAGTACAGCTCTCTATCTCTTCTTATTATTTCTCTTCTTCTTCTTTGTTGCTCCCACCTACACTAGAATTTCGTCTCGCTACAGAAGTCGGGCGAGTAGGTAGACACGGTGGGCAGGAAGGAGCGATGGGTTTGACCAAAATGACGATAAAATCGGGTTGCGGGGCTGTATTCGGGCATGAATGTACATCTCAAATCCGTTTGAATCGAAATACGATCGGCTCCTGTTTTCGAGATATCGTCCATTTACGTATTTTAGCTAAATTATTGATAGAAGCGAATGAGTTCTAGCTTAAGAATGCATGGAACTACCTTATATAATCAACAAGGATATACAAAATATGTAGATATCATGTATATTATATATATTTATGATATGTTGTATATATATATATATATATATATATATATATATATATATATATATATATATTCAGTGCGTCTCATAACTATAGAAACACCACAAATTTTCAAGTTTAAATGTGTATATTATACCTTTTTTTAAAGAACCTGTAACTTTGGAAGCAAAAATCCGAGGATAATTTTGCAAAAAGCCAATGAATGGAAAATATATTCTCTTTAAAACATTATTAGAATATTTCTTTCGCATCAACATTAAATAAGTTATCGTTGTTTCATAACTATAGAAACACTTTAAATTTTTAGACCCATTTAAATCAATGTAAATTTTTTATCTAGTATTCAAGTTTTGTTTAAACCGTCCGTGAATTTTTCATAAGTTAATGTAGACACAATATTTTGGTAACGTCTTAAAGAGAATAAAATTGCCTTTTATTTGCTATTTTTAAAATTATCCTTGGTTTTTTGCTTCGAAAGTTACAGGTTTTTTAAGAAAAGGTATAATACACAGATTTAAATGTAAAATTTTTTGGTGTTTCTATAGTTATGAGACGCACTGTATATATATATATATATATATACACACGTATACATATATGCATGCAGGGTGTCCCAAAAGTTCGGGGATAGCTGAATATTCCGTCAGATAATTTTCAAGGAGGTGAAGATTAGTTTTGTGTGTATATATAGCCTATATATAGCTAAATCCAAACTTTATCGTGTTATAAATTTATATTATATAAATTATAAATTTTTGGGTTTCACTAAATTTCCATATAAAAATTTATAACTTCGATTCTCACCGCTAGGTGGCTGCGTGTTTTCTTCTATGATAATAGAGATGATTTGGTCATATAAGACGATCAGACTTTAGATGCTTCTTGGTTGCGTTTTGGATAGTTTTGATATTTTCCGTGTTAGAGATCACGTTTGAGTGGCAGGCTAACGGATAAATATGGCATCTTCTCTTCCAGTAAAGAATTATGAATCCATTCATTCTAAAATAGATCATAAGTGTAATCATGAGGAGAATAGAATGAAAATTTGTGCGCCATTTGGTAGAAAAATAAGTTTTAAAGGAAAAAGATGACAAGATTTTTTGATAACTAAGTCTCATGAAGGACTGATTTGAAAATACATAAATGAAGATTTTGATATATCTAATTCGAAGTTTCCATTAAGTATTTGCGTCTCTTGTCGTCTTGCACTTTGTGAACTAGAAAAAAATGTTTAAAAAAAAAGACCTTTACAGAGTATCCCAAACTATGAAGATGTAATTTTGCCTAAAAAAACTAGAACTTCTGATGAGTGTAATTGTTACGTGTGCATAACAGCTCGCTCTACGATATCATAATCAAAAGTAAAAAAAAGTAAAGGAAACATACTGAATGTTTCCATTTGTATTGATGAATCGAACGGTCTTGATGGCACAAAAAAGATCACATCCAATGCACGAGCCTAAATATGACTTCTTATTTAAATTATATATATATATATATATAATATACATGATATCTACATATTTTGTATATCCTTGTTGATTATATAAGGTAGTTCCATGCATTCTTAAGCTAGAACTCATTCGCTTCTATCAATAATTTAGCTAAAATACGTAAATGGACGATATCTCGAAATTATTATTTTATAATGAAGTTCCATACATTCTTAAGGTACAACTCATTTGCTTACATCAATAATTTAGCTAAAATACGTAAATTGACGATATCTCGAAAACAGGAGCCGATCGGATTTCGATTCGAACGGATTTGAGATGTACATTCATGCCCGAATACCGCCCCGCAACCCGATTTTATCGTCATTTTGGTCAAACCTATCGCTCCTTCCTGCCCACCGTGTAGAGGGGAGCGCCGATTGACGCACGACTATTATACACATAGAGTACCCGGCTCGCTATCCCACCATTACGGATTGAGATGCGCCTTGTATTTACGTAAATAAACAATAAAAACATTTTATTGTTTCTCTGCTAATAAAGACAAATAATATTATTATGTGTCGGCGGGTAATTACTTTAATTTTTATGGTTTTTTAATTGAATGTTTATGTAAACAAACAATTAAAAATCTATTAATGTCGCATTAATTACTTGTTTACTCGCCCCCATATACACAAATGGCGATTACGTCACCGACGTCTCGCTACCCGCATATATACACTATTAAGATATATTAAAAAAAAAGAATAAGTTTTTTACTAAAAAACCGTTATAAAACACACCATTATTAGAACTGTGAATCATGAAAAGATATATGATTTTAAAATATTTTATTATAATAAGAGATTTGATACTGGAACAGTTTATTTAGTTTGAGGAGGTTGTTAGATTCCTTTGATTGGCCATAATACAAACTTGCATATTTTTTGATCTGCTGCAAGATTCTGTGAGGCAAACTGATCGGATTGGAGTTATTGAAGTTTTATTCTGTTAAAAATACATATAATGTGGATATGAGTGGGAATATGCAAAAAAAATTATTGACCAAAGTTATAGCCTATTTAAGCGGTATATTATGATAAATTAAAAAGAAAGAATAATTCAAGCCTACGTAGGCTATAATAACTTTGGTCAATATTTTTTTTATTCAAATTTCCAAACTCATATTCTAATTATGTATTTTTGAATGCAATAAAATCTCAAAAGCTCGGAACCGATCTGCTTCACTCTTAAAATCTTACGGTAGATCACGAAATATATAAGTTTGTATTATGGCTGATAAAATGCACCTAACGACCTACAAAAAATAAAAATAAATTTCTGTTGTATATTAATTAGATATTTAAATTTACCGAAAAAAATGTAATATATGATGAATAATTTAACCTCACCTACAAACATATAAATTGTGTACAATGAAACATATAAAAGAAAAACAAATTACGATAGTCCCATTTATACAAGTATAAAACTTATTTTAATCGATTATTTAATGCTTAAAAATTCGAGCGAAACATTTCGGTCTCGTCATGTCCGCAAACATCTATTTCTGTCTAGAGCATAAACAATAGGGTGGCCACAAAAATTTTTTTTTATTTGATTTCGAGTAGCAATAATCTTTTTAACCGACTTAAAAAAAGAAGAAGGTTATCGATTCGTCGTGTATATTTTTTGTTTGTTAGCGCATAACTGCTTAACGGACGCTGCGCTGTGAATAATTCTTCTTTTATATAAAAGTGCAGACTCAGGCAGTGATCCTATATTTTTTTAAAAATTGTACTTGGCCAGTATTAGCCAGTTCTGGCAAAAAACCGGTTTTCTTTTCATCGATGATACCAGTATGCCTTACTTATTTGTTTAAGTATGTACACTAATTACGGAACGGTTAGACTGATTTCGAAAATTCTTTTTACATTCGATATAATACCAGTACAAAGTTAAAAACATATTTTTGTCAATAAATTCTATACAATTTTTACACAAATTACCTATTTACGAATGACTGAACCACATTTGGCACACACACACGCGCGCGCACGCGCACACGCATGCACGCATACACACACACGCATATATATATATATATATATATATATATATATATATATATATATATATATATATATATATATATATATATATATATATAAATAAAGGAGGTCGTCGTTTTCTGGGGCCTTGGTAGTGTCACGTGTGTAAAGTGACGAGTCAGAATAAATGCAGCTGCAACAGGAGATATACTCGAAACTAAACAAGGCGGGCGATGCGGAGGAATAGCACAATGGATAGCGTGCTCGCCTGGTGATAAGAGTCAGAAACAATCTTGGATTCGAACCTCGCCTTGGGCGAATTCGTCCGCCTTTTTATAATTCAATTATCCGAATATAAAATTGTAACAATATATAAAATTATAATTTCATTTTAAACTGAAAATTTGCCCAAGAATAAATTTAACCCAAGATAAAAAAGCATATTCGGAGTTCGAAAATGAAATTTAAGATTGGTTTTGACATATAAATTGAAAAAAAATTACTTTTATATGTTTTGATTGCGCATACGAACTTTTATTTGTGATTTTCGTATAAAAATCGAAAAACGTCAAACCTGAAGTTTCAATGGCAATGCGCTAACTGAAAAAGTCATCCTTATAATTCTGCCTTGCAGAAAATGGCTTCTTACAACACATAGAATTGAAATTAAAAAGAAAATAGAACCGACTTCATAAATAAACGCTCTATAAAGTTAAAAATAATTCTTACTGTAATATAGAGATTGAGAAAATAATACGCTTACTATCAAATGTTTATTATCTTCATTGAATAAAAAGTCAACATTTTTTTCACTTAAATTCAAAGTACAACTGTTTGGAGTCGGCGCCAAAATTATTAGCAAATTACTACATTTTTACCACATCAATGCTAATTGGACGTAGTCTCCGATACAATTTTCGGACTTAACCGCCCACGCGATATTTAGACTGAGTCTCTTTCATAATTTTTGAACTTACAAAACATCTAACGAGATTTTTGACTTACATATAATTGCATATAATTAAGATATGAGTGTGTGAATTAAAAAAACAAAATTATTGTCCAAGGTTATATATAGCCTATTTAAGGGGGGAGTCTACTTGGGAGAATACCTGCCATGATAAATTATAATTAATAAAAAAATATTTTGATTCGACGCAATTGTTGATTCTTTTTTTATTATTCTCAATTGTATGCTTATATATATATACACACAGACACAGACACACACACACACATATATATATATATATATATATATATATATATATATATATATATATATATATATATACACACACACGGGTGATTCTACGTCAAGTGAGCAAGTAACAAATTTTAATACTCTGAAACTTTAAGAAAATGATTTATTTCATATCCAAAATATGTAAAAAGAATTTCAAACCCTTACCTCTGTTGGTTCAAGTTTTATGCCAAGCTGAAGAACATGCTTATTTGCATTATTTTAATTATTCTCAAAATGTATGTATTTTTATCTCGAGAACTATAAGAGAGAAGGTACTGTATTCTGTGTGTTTTTCAAAGAGAATTTGATGCAGAATATGATAGTATTTTTTGTATCACCACGTTTGATGATTTTGATTCATCCAAATTTCTGCCAATACACCGTTGAAAGTTTAACCTGAGCGCCACAAGCCATTTTGTTGAGAACAATTTCAATAATAGTTTTAGATGTATATTTTAAGATAAAATAAGATTTAGAATGGTACTGTAACTCAGTTACGAGAAAAAAAAATAAAAGAAATTGGCTTATTTTACCAAAGTTAGACTCTTATGATGTTATCTCTTATTATAAACATCTAAAACTATCATTCAAATGTTTCTCAACAAAATGGCTTGTTGCGCTCAGGTTAAAATTTCAACGGTGTATTGGCAGAAATTTGGACTAATCAAAATTATACTACGAGGGTAGTTCAATAAGTCTTTAGAATAAAGTATAAAAACAATTTTTTTTGGGTAAATTTTTTTTTATTTTTCAACATAATCTCCTTGGAGCTCTATACACTTGGTCAATCGCTTTTTAAGTTTTTTTAATCCTTCAGAAAAGTGCGTTTTCGGAAGTTCCTCAAAATAAGCACTTACAGAGGCAATGACGTCTTCGTTGTCCGTAAATCTCTGTCCACCGAGCCATTTTTTCAAGTTTGGAAATAAGAAAAAGTCACTGGGGGCTAAATCTGGTGAATACGGTGGGTGTTCGACCAATTCGAATTTTAGTTCTTCAATTTTAGCCATTGAAACGAAGCATGTGTGAACTCGGGCGTTATCGTGATGAAAGAGAATTTTTTTTCTCGCCAAATGTGGTCGTTTTTTTTTAATTTCTTCTTTCAGCTGCTCTAATAATGATGCATAATACTCACCAGTAATTGTTTTACCCTTTTCCAAGTAGTCAATAAGTATAATTCCACGTGCATCCCAAAAAACTGTAGCCATAACCTTACCAGCTGACTTTACGGTCTTTGCCTTCTTTGGAGCTGGTTCGCCTGTGGAAATCCACTGTTTGGATTGTTCCTTTGTCTCAGGAGTGTAGTGGTGTATCCATGTTTCATCCACAGTCACAAATCGACGAAAAAATTCCTTAGGATTCCGACTTATGCGCGCCAAAAGAGCCTCAGAGGCGACCACTCTATTGCGTTTATTCTCAGCTGAGAGCAAACGCGGCACCCATCTTGCCGATAGCTTTTTCATGCCTAATTTTTCATGTAGAATTGAAACAACTGCACCTATAGATATCCTTGTGGCCTCATCTAACTCACGCACTTTTACTCTTCTATCCTTCAACACCATATCGTGGATTTTATTGATGATTTCGGGAGTAGTTGCTTCTACGGGCCTTCCTGAACGTGGTTTGTCACTTATTGATGTACGACCACGCTTAAATTCATTTACCCAGTTATAAACCGTTGCTAAGGCAGGGGCAGATGTGGCATGAACTGAGTCCAATTCATTTTTTATCTCATATGGAGTTAAACCCTTTAAATGAAAATGTTTAATTACCGCTCTGAACTCGTTTTTTCCATTTTTCTTAACAAGCAATTTTTTTTTTCAATTGGTTATAAAAACACGTAAACTCAGAAGATGTGGACTGTGACTGCACCATATATCTAGTCGGGAGTGGTGCTGACTGAAAACAGATGATTTGGAGCGATTCGCGCGCCATCTGTTGGTCATTCTAAAGACTTATTGAACTACCCTCGTATCATATTCTGCATCGAAATCTTTTTGCAAAACATACGGAATAAAGTACTTTATCTTTTGTAGTTCTCGAGATAAAACTACATACATTTTGAGAATAATAAAAATAATGCAAATAAGCATGTTTTTCAGCTTGGCATAAATCTTGAACCAATAGAGGTAAGGGTTTGAAATTCTTTTTACATATTTTGGATATGAAATACTCGATTTTCTTAAAGTTTCAGAGTATTAAAATTTTTTACTTGCTCACTTGACGTGGAATAACCCATATATACGAGGTCTGTCCCAAAAGTATCCGACCTACCTCGATTTCTCGGCGCTTGATTTATTCTTCGTCATCCGGGGGGTGGCATCCTTGAAAGTAGTCCCCATTTGATTGAACAAGACGCTCATATCGATGTTTCCACTTATTAAAGCACTCTTGAAAGTCAGACTTCGGAATCGCCTTTAGTGCATTTGTCGCATTAGTTTTAACAGTCTGTTTATTGTCGAATCGATGTCCTTTAAGCGGCATTTTCAATCGAGGAAACAGCCAAAAGTCGCAGGGAGCTATATCAGGACTGTATGGAGGCTGGCGGAGCTGCGCAACACTGTGTTTCAATAAATACTGCTGCACAAGGTTTGATGCGTGCGCTGGAGCATTGTCGTGATGAAGAAGCCAGTCACCGGTTTCCCAAAGTTGCGGTCGTTTTCTCCTGATTGCATTACGAAATCTTTTCAAAACTTCAACGTAGTACTCTTTATTGATTGTCTGGCCTGTAGGGGCATATTCGTGGTGCACAACGCCCTCATAATCGAAAAAAACAATCAACATTGACTTGATGAACGAGGATCACTGTCAACAGATGTGCGGCCACTTTTGAACCGCCTATACCACTCTTTTATTTGTGTTTTGCCCATACACTCATCTTTAAAGGCCTTTTGCAACATTTCAATAGTTTCCGCACAACTTTTACCGAGATTAAAGCAAAATTTTAAGCAAATTGCGACGAACGCAAAAAAGTCGTTGTAAACAAATACACGCTGCGCGGGAACTAAGGCGTTTCATCGGTATCTCAGGGTACTGACGAGAAGGTTATGAGTTGCTGGTGACGTTCGTACCCTCCAGAGGTCGCCTGAGTCTCTCCGCGCGAAGATATGAACGTAGGTCGGATACTTTTGGGACAGACCTCGTATATATAAATAAGTATATAATTGAAAATATTTAAAAGAGAATCAACAATTGCGTTGAATCAAAATATTTTATTATTAATTATAATTTAGTCGGTTCTATTATCTTTTTAATTTCAATTCTATATGTTGAAAGAAGCCATTTGCTGCAAAACAGAATTATAAGGATGACTTTTTCAGCTAGCGCATTGCCATTGAAACTTCAGGTTTGACGTTTTTCAATTTTTATACGAAAATCACAGATAAAAGTTCGTATGCGCAATCAAAACATACAAAAGTAATTTTTTTCAATTTATATGTCAAAACCAATCTTAAATTTCATTTTCGAACTCCGAATAGGCTTTTTATCGTCGGTTGAATTTATTTATGCTGATTTTTAATTAATTTTTTACTTTTTTTTCTGTGAAACGTGATGATAATGACGCAATAATACCTAATTACTGACGGTATTTCACATGGCAATTGTTCGCTCCGTCAGACCTACAAAGAAGCATAGAAGAAACTGAAGCGTGCAATAAAGAAGAGCCAACAAAAAGCCTGGGATGACCTTCGACTGGAGGTGGATAATGATCCCTGGGGGTCTGGCGTACAAGATCGTGACCAAAAAATTGGTCAAGAAACGTAAAGTCCCAGGCCTCGATGACGCAGTCTGGGTGAAAGAGATTGTGAAGGCACTTTTTCCGACAGACACACCACGAGGTCAAAGTCAAAGGGAGGTTCGCAACGAAGAGGTGAAACAAGAGGATATGTTTACACTGGAAGAAATCCTGAGCGAAGCTAAGAAGCTAAAAACCGGTAAAGCACCAGGACTAGATGGCATTCCCAGTGAGATAATTCAAAAAGTAGTCGAAGTGTATCCGCAACCAATTTTGGATGCAATGAACGCATGCTTAAAAGAAGGAAAGTTCTACAGTAAGTGGAAAAGACAAAAGCTCGTTCTTTTAAGGAAAGGAGATAAACCCCTAGATAGGGTCTCCTCGTACAGGCCCATATGCCTGCTTGACACGATGGGGAAACTACTCGAAGGTCTAATCCTACGGAGGCTAGAAAGACACATGATTGACGATCATGCTCTCTCCGACATGCAGTATGGTTTCCGGAAAGGTCGATCTACTGTCGACGCTATATCGACTGTGGTAAAAATCATAGAAGCGGCCAAGAACAGAAGAGGAAGAAGAAAGAAGAAGGGCTTCTGCGCTTTGGTAGCTTTCGACGTACGCAATGCATTTAACTCTGCCAGGTGGAGGGAGATCATCGATAGCCTTGTAAGGCGGGATACGCCGATCTACTTACGGCGTATGGTGGAAGATTACCTGAGCGACCGTTGGGTTCTCTACAAGGAAGAGGCGTGGACTATAGAAGAAGAAATGACAAGAGGAGCGCCACAAGGATCCAATATAGGGCCATTCTTATGGAACGTGATGTACGACGAACTACTAAGAATGGAATTACCAAGCGGAACCATCATAGTCGGCTATGCAGATGATGCTCTGATTATCTGCGAGGCAGAGGACGTGGAACTACTTGAAATCCGAATCAACGACGCACTCAGAAGAGTCAAGAGGCTACTGGACAGAAAAGGTTTAGAGATGGCAGTAGACAAGACGGAAGCAGTCCTAGTTACTGATAGAAGAAGCTTTGAAGAACCGGAGCTTGGCCTAGGTGACACGGTAATACCATGGAAAAGGCAACTGACCTACCTTGGCGTAGAATTAGACAGGAAAATAAGTTTTCTGCCGCATATTAAAAAAGCGGCGAATAAAGCCCTGGAAGCAGGTGACAACCTCTCCAGACTCATGCCAAATGTTCGGGGAAAAAGAAGGTAAGAGAAGGCTTCTCTCAAGTGTAGTCCACTCGAAGCTGTTGTACGCAGCCCCAGTATGGGCAGGATTCCTAGATGGAAGAGAGCACGCCAAAGCAGCACTGCTGTTGGCTCAACGCCCAATTATTCTAAGGATCGCGTCGGCATACAGAACCGTATCGATGAGCGCTGTTCAGGTCATTTCCGGAATGCCTCCGACGGACCTGCTTGCTTTCATGAACAGATGGCAAACTCGTTGGGAAAATGAAAAGACAGGGAGATGGACCCACCGTCTTATCCCAAATATTGACAAATGGGTGAACAAAACCCATGGAGAGGTTGGGTACTACATAACGCAGGTGTTAACAGGTCACGGATGCTTCAACGAGTACCTCTATCGGTTTAAGAAAAAGACAGATGCAGCTTGCCAATACTGCAACTACTCGCATGACGACGCTGAGCACACAATTTTTGAGTGTCCACAGTGGCAACAAAGTAGGGAAGAAATGAACACAACCTTACGGCAAGACGTGACTCCAGAAAATATGGTAGAGCTTATGTTGCGATCCGAATCAGACTGGCATGTCATTACGAGGCATATTTGCTACACGATGAAGCAGAAAGAAGAAGATGAGAGACGTAATCAGGGTAGAAGAGCCCAGGAAGATTGAAGAACGAAGAAAGAAGAGAAGAAGGAAGAGAAGAAGGAAGAAACAAGAAAGAAGGGAAGTAAGAAGTTTCAAGAAAGAAGAAAAGCAAGAAGAATCAAGAAAGAAGATAAGCAAGATTATTCAAGAAAGAAGATAAGCAAGATTATTCAAGAAAGAAGATAAGCAAGATTATTCAAGAAAGAAGATCGAATAAAACGGAAGAATAACGATTAAAGAATGAAACAAAGAATATGAAGAAGATAAAGAAGGGTGAAGGAAGGCCACATTAGGCCAAGAAGGTGGCTCCATCCCGAAGTTAGGCCTAGCAGCTATACCGGGTTGGAAACTAATGCCACAAAAGGGTTCAGCGGTTTTAGTGAGTAAGAATCTCACACTCCCTGGGAGAGCGGTCCCTCCCAGGGGTCTCCTCGTGTAAGGCTGGTGGAGGACACGAGACATCGGACGGCAATCCCCCCGGGCATGCCCATACATAGCAATATGTGTTTGCTTGCTCGAAGGGGTGAACCAAAAGATGATGTAAGATTTCCGCTAATTACCCCTCGAAAAAAAAAAAAAAAAAAATGACGGTATATTGACATCCATTATTTTTTTGTATGAACTTGATAATACAATAAACTTTTATGCAAATTTTCAGTTTAAAAAGAAATTATAATTATATATTGTTACAATCTTATATTCAGCTAATTGAATTATAAAGAGGCGGACGAATTCGCCCAAGGCGAGGTTCGAAACCAAGATTGTTTTGGACTCTTATCGACAGGCGAGCACGCTAACCACTGTGCTATTCCTCCGCACCAGCTAACTGTCTTCGTTTTGAGTATATCTCCTATTGTACCTGCATTTCTCCTGACTCGATACATTATACACGTGACAATATTTTTTTTTTTAATTTTTTAATATCTCATATTTTACTCGTTTTTGTTATTTTATTTTTATAAACATATTATTTATAATGATTATGATTTATGTATTCCTTCATACTTTCTAACTATTATTTTTTGAGGATTTCGAACCACATTTGGTAATAATTGTTTATTGTTGATCTGAGGTCGAAGTTTAAGTGAACTTTGCAGAGGTAATTTAATACTTGTACGCATTAGACCCGGCTGTATATAGTTATGATGTATCCATTTCACCCTCCTATATTTGGACAATGTGGTAGGCGAAGTCCGTATATATAGTAACTGGCTCTACAGTTTCAAGTGTAATCCGAACAACCGGAAGCGCGATAACAAACATATAAAAAAATCATTTCTGAAAATTTCACATCCCCGGAATTTGAACCCTAGACCTCTTAGTTAGAAGTCCGAGTTACAAACTACACAGCTACTCCGGCTTATTAAATTATTTATTAGTATTACAGAAGTTATATGCTGATTTAAAGTAATAGGATCCTAATATGCGCTTAAATAATTTAAGGTAAGTATTATAAATTATTTATAATTCTGTCAAAGTACTTATAAATGTGTACATATGAGTTTGTAAATTTGTATATACAAAAGAGGTACTTACATACTTTGGGTGGTTGTTTGGCGGTATTTTATGACCATCTGCTTCATGAAACTTAAGATTTTGGGTTATGTTTTACCAATTATGGGTACAATTATCCTCATATCCTCTAATTGTGGTTACTTTGGAAAACCTTTGGCGTATCTGACAGCGATTTCGATTTAGATGAATACTAAAGTATTAGATGTCATCTTTTAGATTTGCTTATGCTTTACGTTTATTAAGGGGTGGTCGGAGCGAACTTTACCATTGTGACATCCACCTCGCGCCATATCTATTACAAATATCTTATACCTATTCTTTTTGTACCTCTGTTTTCCATACCTTTATTTTCCTACTTAATCACATTCCGCATTCGTCCAGGGTTATGCTTGCGGAGCGGGGAAAACCTCTATCAGGAGAAAACCCTTTGCGGGATGGTCGGTGTATTTGGAATGTTCGAATTAGATATCTATGCCACATTCCGTAGGCTTAAACACCGAATCCGATCATTGCAGACCTCCCGCTTACTTTGTTAAGTCCGAAACATCACCTAAGTGATAGAACGAAGTTTCATAGGGCGCAGGGTTCCCTGGTGGTCCCCTATTTAAGTATTATTTATTACATTTAAGTCACCCATTTAAGTACTAACCGCACCCAACGCTGCTTAAGGGTGTAGTCTGGAGGTTGAGGTGCAAAATATCGATTTTTTTTATAATTTATTTTGAAAGTACAATATTTGGAGAATATACTGTAGAAATTTTAGACCGAAATTTGAAATATTATGGAAGTTATAGCACATATTCGAGAGCGTCTTATAGTTGCGCGCTCTAGGCCACGCGGCAGGCAACGGTCGGCCCCTCTATTGTTGTTGTATAACGTTTATACCTGCGTACAGCAGCTGAAAAGTTTGTGTATACTTAAATTTATATTTGTATGTATGTATATCATATTTCGGAGCACAGGTATTACACGTTTTGGACCAAACCGGCAGTAGAAGTTTATAACTCAGTGCGTAAACATCGAGCGAAAATGGATCGAAAAGGATCGAAGCGCAAAACTAGAAGACCTGGGCAAGCTGCTGTACCGAGAAAATTTCGAGATAATCAGCATACTGCTGAAAAAGACACTGAGTGTGTTAGCACTTCTGCTGCTAAAATAAAAAATCAAAGTGACTTCGATGTGGCTTTGAGTAAAACTGCTACTTATGTGCTACTAAATTTCACTCTAGTGTTCACAGCATTACAATCCGCGATAAAGTGCAAGTTGTGTAATGGTGATATCAAGCTTTTAAAAAGTCAGTGCAATGATTGGGATTCGAACTGTGTGTGAAGTGCTCGTATCAAGAATTTTTAATTAACTCTTGTCCGATGATCAGAAATGCGTACGAAGTAAACAGATGCTTTACTTTTGCTATGCGGCTACTCGGCGTCGATTTAGCTGGCATAAATGTGTTTTGCTCATTGATGGATTTAGGCTCCGGCTTTAGTAAAAGTGATTATTATTATATAATTGATCAAATCGTCGCCTCCGTGTAAAAAGGTACCAACTCAGAATCCGCTTGAAAAGATATCAAATCGGAAGCCGTTTAGAAAAGGTATCATTTGGCAAGCCAAAATCTGTTAGCTGATTTTAACTTTTCTGCAGTGGTGCAAGCTTAAATACGGATAAAAAATGTTGGTTCGTCAAATGATACCCTTTCTAAGCGGCTTCGGATTTAGTATCTTTTTACACAGAGGCGACGAAATATATATTGCTGTAAAGGCCGTAGTTGAAACTGTGTACAAAAAAGCAGTGAAAGAAGAAAAAGAAAAAAATGCGGCAAACGGTCATCCGGAAGATGAGATCACAGTTTCTGGCGATGGTTCGTGGGCGAAGCGTAGATTCACATCGCTTTTGAGCGTCATCTTTTTGATTGGAAAGTTTACGAATAAAATCGTGGATGTTATAGTAAAATCAAAAGTGTGTAAAGTATGTGAAAAGTGGGTACGCAAAAAAGAAACGGACGAGTATTTGGAGTGGTACGAAGATCATGCGAAAGAATGTACGGCAAATCACGAAGGAAGTTAGGGAAAAAGTGATGTGGATGGTGTGATCGAAATGTTTCAGCGATCTGTGAAGTGGTTTGGCATAAAGTATAAGAAATATGTCAGTGATGGTGATTCTAAGACGTTTAAGAATTTATTGGAAGCTGATATTTACAACGGCAATCCTGTGATTGTAAAAACGAATGTGTGTTAAACGTAAAAAAATGAATGTTTAGACGCGTAAAGGAAGCCAAAAAATTACTTACGCAGTTGCTGAAAGCTAGAAAACAACTTGAAGATGCTGAAAAAAAGAAGCAGAAAAGAAACAGAAAGCCGAAGAAGAGGCAGAAGGAGTCAAAGCGAGGTCGACCAAAAATCGTAGATCGGCAAGGGATTCTTCGACTAGTAAAGCTGAAATGCAAAAGGTCTTTCATTAACTAATAAGATGATGGTAAAACTTAGTACATACTACGGATTGGCAATTTTAAGAAATCCAAACTCTTGTGAAGACATGAAGAAAGCTGTGTGGGCAACATTTTATCATTTAACATCGATGGATCGAAATCCGCAGCACTCCTACTGTCCGAAGGGTCCCGATTCATGGTGCGCTTATCAAAAACCCAAATTCGAAAACAATGACACTCCTTTTGTATATCCACCTGCTTTTGACGAAATCATTGCAACTATTTTAATGCCTATATATGAAGAATTATCATCCGATGATCTTTTGGAAAGGTATTTGGGCAAAAATACGTAAAACAATAATGAAAGCTTCAACCACTGCGTATGGAATTTAACTCCGAAGCATATTTTTGTGAGACAAAAGACATTGGAAATAAGATACATAGATACGAGGGTAGTTCAATAAGTCTTTAGAATAAAGTATAAAAACAATTTTTTTTGGGTAAATTTTTTTTTATTTTTCAACATAATCTCCTTGGAGCTCTATACACTTGGTCAATCGCTTTTTAAGTTTTTTTAATCCTTCAGAAAAGTGCGTTTTCGGAAGTTCCTCAAAATAAGCACTTACAGAGGCAATGACGTCTTCGTTGTCCGTAAATCTCTGTTCACCGAGCCATTTTTTCAAGTTTGGAAATAAGAAAAAGTCACTGGGGGCTAAATCTGGTGAATACGGTGGGTGTTCGACCAATTCGAATTTTAGTTCTTCAATTTTAGCCATTGAAACGAAGCATGTGTGAACTCGGGCGTTGTCGTGATGAAAGAGAATTTTTTTTCTCGCCAAATGGGGTCGTTTTTTTTTAATTTCTTCTTTCAGCTGCTCTAATAATGATGCATAATACTCACCAGTAATTGTTTTACCCTTTTCCAAGTAGTCAATAAGTATAATTCCACGTGCATCCCAAAAAACTGTAGCCATAACCTTACCAGCTGACTTTACGGTCTTTGCCTTCTTTGGAGCTGGTTCGCCTGTGGAAATCCACTGTTTGGATTGTTCCTTTGTCTCAGGAGTGTAGTGGTGTATCCATGTTTCATCCACAGTCACAAATCGACGAAAAAATTCCTCAGGATTCCGACTTATGCGCGCCAAAAGAGCCTCAGAGGCGACCACTCTATTGCGTTTATTCTCAGCTGAGAGCAAACGCGGCACCCATCTTGCCGATAGCTTTTTCATGCCTAATTTTTCATGTAGAATTGAAACAACTGCACCTATAGATATCCTTGTGGCCTCAGCTAACTCACGCACTTTTAATCTTCTATCCTTCAACACCATATCGTGGATTTTATTGATGATTTCGGGAGTAGTTGCTTCTACGGGCCTTCCTGAACGTGGTTCGTCACTTATTGATGTACGACCACGCTTAAATTCATTTACCCAGTTATAAACCGTTGCTAAGGCAGGGGCAGATGTGCCATGAACTGAGTCCAATGCATTTTTTATCTCATATGGAGTTAAACCCTTTAAATGAAAACGTTTAATTACCGCTCTGAACTCGTTTTTTTCCATTTTTCTTAACAAGCAATTTTTTTTTTAATTGGTTATAAAAACACGTAAACTCAGAAGATGTGGACTGTGACTGCACCATATATCTAGTCGGGAGTGGTGCTGACTGAAAACAGATGATTTGGAGCGATTCGCGCGCCATCTGTTGGTCATTCTAAAGACTTATTGAACTACCCTCGTAGCTGCATGCATTTTCAATGAAGAATTTATGCCAGTGTTGAAAATTATGGAGGTCATGGGTGTCGAAATCGGACCGCGCGCCATTGCCTACGCCGAACTGTAGAATGCTCAACGGAGAGAAAGAACAGAGAAAGCAACTTCTGAGGCTTCTAAAGCGGGCAGCATCAGCCTTAGAGCAGAAAAAGTTGCTGAAAATCATGCTTATGAAGAATTCGAAGGATTATTGTATGCATTAGGCATAGATGATTGATGTACGTATAATTTTTTTATAAGAAACCTGTTATTAAAACTTTAAATACGTATTTCTCGAAAAAGATTTTTTCAGTCGGCTAGAGCAAAAAGAATCTATCAAACCGATTAGGCTGAAATTTGGATATGTTATTCTACACATCAATGGCTCTCGCAGGTAGCAGAATTGTTTATTATCAATAAAAATTTCCTACCTTTTACCCCAATTTTAGAAGAATAAAAACAAAATTATAAAATTTTTCGTCCGCTATTTTTTTCTTTTATTTTTTAATAAAAATGTCTAAATCTGCTACCTGCGATAACCACAAGCTTACAGAACAATAATTCATTCGAATTTTTTGTTTCAGATTACTTGGACTGACGCTACCACCTGGACCAGTCACATACCTTTTTTTTAGGTGGTCAGTTTGGCCGTAATAAGCACTACCTAAATATTGTAAAATGAACTTAAATTTTTTTTTGTGAAGCTAAAGATGTCAATAATAACATCTAAAAAAAATTTGAAATGATTGAATTTTATTTTGTTGTAAAAACAAATTCCTGAAATATCCTTGTTAAAAGTGCAAATCCTCCAGACTACACCCTTAATTTCGCCGAACGCCCGTGGTGTGGCTCCGCCACCCCACCACAGCGTCGGTTAGCAACTCTTATATGATTTTCTACCTTTCTAATACTTGCATTCTGTGCAAAATAGGAGAATATTATGTATTAATTTACAAGATTGTTCTTATTTGAAATTAAGTACCAAAAACAAATAAAATATGAGTTATTAGAAAAATTAAAAAAAAAGTATAACATTATGATCGCGCGCTAACCGGCTGAACTTTATTTAAATCTATCAGGCGCGGTATTAGCGTTGAGCGGGTGCAGCAAGACACCAATTTCCGCTGGTGAATTTGCGTACGTAAGGAAGCGGGAGAGTGAGGCGAATGAATGTCTAGAATGCACTGATTTTATATACAACACAATTAAATAACATTTATTGCCTGTCTTAATTATAAATTTAACAATAAAAACTTAACAGTGACTCGATGTATGTGTGTAAAAGTGTGGTGTTGAATGTCCTCTAGGCGACACGCGGTGGCAATTTTAGCGTTGCTTACGCGGTCGTAGAATTGCTCAAGGTAGAGCCGCGGGTAGAGCGGGAGAGAGCGAAATCGCGGCGGCCAAGGAGTTTTGTTCTCCTTGCTCCGCCTGAAAAGTGGAGGAAAGTATTAAGCGGAAGGGAGAAGTCGTGCTCGTCGCAATTCACCCTGCGGCTAGGCTTCCCGCAGTTGTCACGAACTGGTCACGCATAGGACGAGTGACCAGAGGCGCGCTCCAAGAGTCGTTTGGCGCGAGGATTTAAACCTCGGCCTCAACATGCCGCCCGCCTCGTTGTAAAGCTACAACGAAGCCAGTAGGTGATGAAAAAAAAAAGAAAAATGCAAAAAATAAAAGAAAATCCTGAAAGGGAAGAGACTTGATTAAAATAGGTGAATTAATAAGAAAAATTAAAGAAAAAAAAAGAAATTCAAATAAAGAATGGAAAAAAAAGGGAATGATTTCAGTTTAGTCCTCTTCGTGTGGGAGATCTTGCGTGTATTCAAGATACCCTAAGGCGCTCCAGCGCCGCCCGCCATGGAAGCATCTGGTGGTACAGGAGTCGAAGCGGCTGAGGGCGGGTCTAGGCCCGCAGGTTGGTCGAGTTCCTGCTCTACCGGAAGGCGGATCACCTTCACCAATGGCCGACGGAGGGTCGTGGTGGCCGTCCTCAGAGTAAGCACTTGAGTCAGCCCATCTGCTCCCGGGTGGAGGCGCTCAGCACGTGCCAGGTGCCACTTCGTAGGTGGCAGTAATTCGTCCGTGAGGAGAACAAGATCTCCTTCACAGACCGTCGCGTTCGGTGTGAGCCACTTGGAGCGCTGTTGTAGCTGGCGGAGAACCTCAGCCTGCCAGCGCTTCCAGAAGTGGTTCCTCATCTGCAGCGTCAGTTGATACCTCGGTACCCCTGCAACAGACTGCTGTGGCTCGAAGGGCTCGGGCAGGGCCGATGGCGCCGAGCCAATCAGAAAGTGGCCTGGCGTAAGTGCTGAGACGTCCATCGGGTCGCTGCTGAGGGGGCAGAGTGGCCTCGAGTTGAGGCAAGCCTCTATCTGCGCGGCCAAGGTGGAGAACTCCTCGAAGGTGAGCGTGGAATCGCCCAACACCCGTCGTAGATGGTGTTTAAAGGCCTTGACTGCGGCCTCCCAAAGACCGCCGAAGTGAGGCGCTCGAGGTGGGATAAACTTCCAGCTGACCCCGTCTGCTGCGATCGCATCCGCAATCTCCCGGCTGGTCTGGGACGTGGCGTCGAATAGCCGCTGGAGCTCTGCATTGGCACCCTGAAAGGTGGTGCCGTTGTCGCTGAAGAGAACACTGCAGAGTCCTCGCCGCGACACGAACCGTCGAAAGGCCGCTAAAAAGGATTGTGAGGTGTAGTCCGATACTACCTCCACGTGCACAGCCCTGGTAACCATACAAATAAAAATAGATACGTAGCCTTTATAGGCCTTGTGTCCTCGGCCCTTCGTTGTCCTTAACTGAAAGGGTCCGGCGTAGTCCAATCCTGTGCTGGCGAAGGGCCTCGCTGGGGTTACTCTCGTGGCAGGTATCGGGGCCATCTGTTGCCTCTGCAGTTGGCCTTGAAATCTGGTGCAACGAATGCACTGTCGTGTGAGTCGTCTGATCCGATTTCGAGCGTGCACGATCCAGACGGTACGTAATAAGAGGCTCATGACCAGCTGGGGTCCTCCGTGCATCGTTCGAAGGTGAGCATCTCGGATCAGAAGCTCGGCCAGATGGCTCTCACCCGGGATGATGACGGGATGTTTCTCGTTTTCCCCGAGAAACGTGTTTTGCAGGCGTCCTCCGACCCGCATCAGGCCCTCAGTATCCAAGAAGGGCAGGAATCGGAGGAGGGTGCTTGTAGTCGGCAGAGGGCGACCCACGCGCAGGCAAGTTGTCTCGACCTCGTACCAATCTCTCTGAACGGCGAGAATAACAGCGCACCGTGCGCGCTGGAGCTCCTCAGCGTTCAAAAACGATACCGCTCGATCTTGATTTTTGGGTGTGAGATTACATTTCCACCTGAAAATATAGGCGATTACTCGCAATACCTTAGACCAGGTTGAGAATCTCGTTAATAGGGCTTCCATCGGCTTGTCCTGAGCACGTTCGAGTGGGGTGGCGAAGGCAAGACAGTCCTTCTTCTCGTCGATTATGGTTACGTGGTGCTGCTCATCAGGCTTCCACTTTTCCCAGCGGGTAGTGAGCCAAGCAGGGCCCTTCCACCAGAGGGTCTGCTGAGGTAGTTGCAAGGGCATCATGCCTCGCGTAGCGAGGTCCGCTGGATTCTCCGAGGTCCTCACGTGTCCCCACGATGCAGTTGGCACCAAGGTCAGGACGTCACTGGCTCGGTTGGCCACAAAGGTCCTCCATCTTGACGGGTGGCTACTCAACCAAGCCAGGACGACTTGGGAGTCTGACCAGCAATAAACTCCATCAGGTAGCGATGACAGCAGCGACAAGATGTTGTTGAGCAGGCGAGCTAGCAGTAGGGCTCCGCACAGCTCCAGCCGTGGGACGCTGATTGTTTTGATCGGGGCGACCTTCGACTTGGCGATGAGCAGCGTAGAGCGCGGGCTTTCGCCCTCCATCTCGGTGACCAGGTACACCGCAGCGGCGTAAGCGTGAGTCGAGGCATCTGCGAAGCCATGCAGATACCATTTTGAAGATGCTCGTGTTCCGAGCCAGCGAGGGATGCGCAGATTCTCCAGGCTCGGGAGTTGTTCCCTTAAGGTGATCCAGGAGTTGAGCGTATCGTTTGGAACAGCTTGGTCCCAATTACAGCCGGTTATCCAGAGCCTCTGGATGAGGATTTTCCCAACTATGATGACCGGAGCCAGCCAGCCGAGGGGATCGAATAGCCGTGCTATCTCCGAGAGCATCACTCTTTTGCTGATTGTAGGAGCCTCAGGACGCAGCGTGACTCTGTAACAAAAAAATCTCTCTTCGTGTTCCACTGGAGTCCTAAGGTGGCTACGACGTCGTCCTCAGAGAATGAGCGCACTGCACTTGCACTGGTGGAGAGATTCTCAAGTAGTGACGGCTCGTTGGCTGACCATTTGTCCAGCTCCATCCCTGCAGCCTTCAGCGTTGTGATGAGCTCGTTCCGTGCAAGGAGAGCTTCCTGCAGGGTGTCCGCCCCCGCCAATGCATCATCCATATAGACGTGATTCTCCAGAATCTCTGCTGCCCTGGGGGATGCATAACGTTCATCCGAAGCCAGCTGCTTTAAAGTGCGGATGGCCTGGTATGGGGCGCAAGCTGTGCCGTATACCACAGTGCGCATACGGTATTCTGAGAGCTCCTGCTGCGGTGTGTCTCGCCACACAATCCAGAGCCAGTCTCTGTCTCTCTCGTCTATAGTGAATTGGCGGAACATCTTGATGACATCGGCTGAAAAAACAACAGAAAAAAATCTCCAGCGTGTCAAGACATCAATAATTTCTGCTTGCAACTTGGGCCCAGTATGCAAGCAATCGTTGAGAGAGACCCCATTGGAGGAAGGCTGGGAGGCGTTGAAGACAACTCTGATTTTCCCAGAGCCATCTTGCTTGGTCACAGCATGGTGTGGCATGTAGTATTTGCTGCTGCCATTCTTCTCTGTTTCTGGGACCTTCTCCATGTGACCCAAGGACACCATCTCTCCAATAAATTTGGTGTAGGCTTGCTTGAGTGCAGGCTTACTCTGCAGGCGTCGCTCCGTCTGCAAAAATCTTGCCTGCGCTGTCTTCTTGGAGTCTCCTAGTTCTGGAGTGTGAAGAAATGGAAGGCGGAGCACATACCTTCCATCGGTGTCTCTCCGCTGCGTCTCTCTGAAGTGCTTCTCGCAGGCTTCTTCTTCCGGAGAGAGTCGAGATTTCGTAAGGACCTCCTCAATCTCCCAGAAGCGTCGAAGTTCCTCACTCGTTGGAGAAGTGAGCGTGTGGAGGCTGTGCACAGTGGTAGCACTCACTTCACAGCCTTGCGAAGCCACTGGACCTGTCACTATCCATCCCATGACAGTCTCTTGAGCTGCTGGCTTAAGGTTTGCTCCTAGTCGAACACCGTCCAGTAGGAGCGATGGGTAGACATCGCCTCCCAGGATACAGTCGACACGAGCAGGCTCGAAGAAAGCAGTATCAGCAAGCTCCAGTCCTTCAAGATGAGGCCATATCTTCTGACAGCATCTCTCCTTAGGCAAGAGTTTGGTTAGATTGCCCAGGAGCATGGCTGAAAAGCTTAAAGAAAAGCTAGGCTTCTTCGGAGAGCGTAGGATGGCCTCAGTGGTGAAGTTTGAGGTTAGGTTGACCTGTCCACCAACACCAATCACTGACACAGAGCTTTTCCTTTTACTCAAAGAGAACACTTGAGCGACTCTCTCCGTAATAAATGAGCTCTCCGAGGCTTGGTCTATCAATGCTCTGATTTTCACTGAAGCTCCAGTGAAAGACTCGAGAATAACCCAGGCGGTGGGCATCAAGGTAGTCTTACTCTTGACCGCTGGCGAGCTTGCATCCTTGCACTGAGTCACAGCACTTACTTGAGTGGTGTAGCTCGAAGTTGAGGACGAGCCTGGTAAGGACGCCTCTGGATCCTCGTTTCTGCCTCCACCAGCTGGCTTCTCAATGTGCAGAAGGGTGTGATGCTTGGCTCCGCAATCTGATACTGAACAGCGACCCTTTGAAGTACACTTAGATGCTGTGTGCTTTCTCGATAAACAGTTGAAGCATAGATTTGCAGCTCTCACATGCTCTAATTTCTTCGCCCTGTCCGCCCTCAGGAACACTGGACAGTAGCTGACGAAATGCTCGCCTTTGCACAGACTGCACCCGCCTCTTGAGCGTTGATTCTGGTTGGTTGGAGCTGTGGACGAAGAACTGTGAAAGGCAGACACAATTTGATGAGTTTTATTTGGCGGCTTCTTCACTACAGTAGTCTTATTATTTACACTATGGCCACTTTTTGCCGTCTCTAGGGAACGGGCACGGTTTTCGAGGAAGTCTATCAGCTGTGTATAGCTGGGGAAGCCAGGAGTTGACTCCAAAGACTTTTCCCAGTCTTCTCTGGTCGAGGTGTCCAGCCTGGATGCCACAATCTCTGTAAACCAGTCGTCCCACTGGTCTACGGGTCTCCCTAGGGAACGAAGTGCTCGAATTGCCTCGTCCACTTCATCCAGGATGCGAGTTATCTCGCTAGAGGACCGCTGCGAGATAGGAGGCAGGCTCAGCACCCTCGACAACTGGGCGGACAGTCTTACCCTCATATTGTCGTAGCGCTTGGTTAGGCTTGCCCAAGCAACCTCAAAATTGGAGCCAACCATCTCCATGTTGTTGAGTCGTTTGGCTGCTGGGCCTTCCACGCACGACAACAGGTACTGCAGCTTGGTAACGTTGGAGAGTGTGGGCACATTTACCACCATGGCGCTAAAGCGCTCCTTGAAGGTCTCCCAATCAAGCTGGTTTCCGCTGAATTTAGGCAGCGCAAGCTTGGGAAGCGAGGATGTGGCCAAGGCGCCACTCCAGCTTGGCTGCGTCGTAGCAGGTTTGACCTCTGGTGGAGATGGTTGCAAGGCTGCGATCCTGCTGTCCAGCTCGGCCTTGGCCAAGATGTAGGCCTCTTCATAGACTGCAAAGAGGTTATCTGCCCAGTAGGTGTCCGCACCTTCCATTTCCTCTGGGGCCAACATCTCACCATGACGATTGAGAACCTTGGACCAGTAGCTTTCCAAAAGGGCTTCTCTCCCCTTCATTACTGATAGCGTAAGAGTCTGTGGAGCACTTCTGTCAGTGTTGGAGATAAAGCTGCGTATCAGCTGCCCTTCCAACATCTGCTTCAGAAGCTTCTTATCTCCCATGATTGCAGACTGAAAGGACAGGAAAAAAATAAATACTAATTTATAAAATGCAGAGCAACCCAAGCAGGTAAAGTAGACTCTGGCCACTAGTGTAACCAAGCTAGTAGTTTAAATAGAAAAGTCGACTCTGGCAACTAGTGTAAACAAGCTAGTAGTCTAAGCAGGAAAAAAGACAGCAACAGCAAAGCAACAGTAATAATTAAATGTAGCGTAGCAGGTAGATAGAGCTGAGGGCTTTAATTAGCATGTGATACTTATGCTCTCTGTAGGCTGTAATTCCTGTAATTGCAGTGCGATGTCGACTTGAATTGACCGCAATCCTCCTGCTGAGAAGACCGCGTTGAGGTTATAGCTGCAGCGAGCTCCGTGCAGGCGACGCGTGCGACACTGCTATAGCCTCGCGACGTGCGGCGTCGATTTGTCCAGCAAGCAGCGTGGATTTGTCCAGCAAGCGCGCCTCTCGTGTAACGAAATCGTACTACGGCAGCGTGTAGTAGACTCGATGCGTCGGCAATGCAGTACTTTGCCCTGTACTGTCGCCAAGGAGCTGTTGCTAAGCTCGCTTGCGAGCACACGTATACAGCTTGCTGTGTGCGACAGAGAAAACGAGAAGCAGCGGGAGAGAGAGAGAGAGAGAGAGAGAGAGAGAGTGGGGAACAGAGGTAGAGACTCTGGTCTTCTTCCGCTCTCGCGGCGCTGTCGTCTCTGAGCCTATGCCGAGATTCAAATCACTCGACCTTGACCTTGGTTTTCCGTTGCGAAAATTCTTCGCGAATTTTCGCACGGTTCTCCACAGGTCAAGATGAATGTTTTAATAGATATTTTAAGTAATATCTATTTACTGGATTATTAAATGTCACTTTTTAATTAGCACACCCGGAAAGTCACTTTCGTCGCACAGATTCGGGAGTCTTTCGGCGCGGAATTCAAGTCCGAATCGGGTAGCACTTTTGTACAAATCAATGCACTTTATCACTCGCGTACTTCCACTTCTGTACGCAATTCGGTTTTCGAAGGACCAAATGATCGCGCGCTAACCGGCTGAACTTTATTTAAATCTATCAGGCGCGGTATTAGCGTTGAGCGGGTGCAGCAAGACACCAATTTCCGCTGGTGAATTTGCGTACGTAAGGAAGCGGGAGAGTGAGGCGAGTGAATGTCTAGAATTCACTGATTTTATATACAACACAATTAAATAACATTTATTGCCTGTCTTAATTATAAATTTAACAATAAAAACTTAACAGTGACTCGATGTATGTGTGTAAAAGTGTGGTGTTGAATGTCCTCTAGGCGACACGCGGTGGCAATTTTAGCGTTGCTTACGCGGTCGTAGAATTGCTCAAGGTAGAGCCGCGGGTAGAGCGGGAGAGAGCGAAATCGCGGCGGCCAAGGAGTTTTGTTCTCCTTGCTCCGCCTGAAAAGTGGAGGAAAGTATTAAGCGGAAGGGAGAAGTCGTGCTCGTCGCAATTCACCCTGCGGCTAGGCTTCCCGCAGTTGTCACGAACTGGTCACGCATAGGACGAGTGACCAGAGGCGCGCTCCAAGAGTCGTTTGGCGCGAGGATTTAAACCTCGGCCTCAACACATTATAATTTTTTTTTAAGCTGAAATTCTTGCTTAAAATATGCGTAATAGTTCATTGTATTGTCAATTTTATGTAATAAAATAATTAGCGTCAATATACACTCAGTAATTAGGTTTTATTCTAACATTATCGTCACATTTAACAGAGAAAAAGTTAAAAATTAATTCAAAATCAGCATAAATAAATTCATACCACGATAAAATAGGGCATTTGGAGTTCAAAAATGAAATTTAAGATTGATATTGACATATAAATTGAAAAAAAAAAAACTTTTATATGTTTTGATTGCGCGTACAAACTTTTATCCCTGATATTAGTATAACAATCGAAAAATGCCAAACCTGAAATTTCAATGACAATCCGCTAACTAAAAAAGTCATAGTTAAAATTCTGCCTTGCAGTAAATAGCTTCTTTCGACATATAAAAAAAGATTATTGCTACTAAGAATCGAATAAAACAAAAATTTTTGTTTCGGCCAACCCTAATGAACATGTCAGAAAGTCAATCTCAATGATTTAATTTCTTCAAAGCTGAAAATTTTTTGGTGATACTTTATGTCATGAGAATTGAGAGAAATGCTTTCAGTCTGCATCCCAGTGCGGTTGGAACGTGACAGAAGCTACGAAAGTTATACCGAACCCGACGCTGTGTATGACCGCGGCATAAATGTCATCCGTGGTTTATATCGGTTCCCAAACCTAAATACTGACTTCTACAGAGCTCAGAAAATTTTTCTACTTAGAATTTATGATAAAAATTAAGAAAATCGCCATCTGTCTCACTGCCAGTGAAGAACAAATATGACAGAAGCGACGAAGAGTGCACCGACGAGCGTGCGTGCGCGAGTATATTATTACCCTACAAATAAACTCAATGGTTTACATAGTTTCTCAACCCCGTGTAATGATTTTTACAAAATTCAACATTTACTTTAGTTAGTATTAATGCTAAAGTTAAAAAACTGCCTTGTTTCTTACTCTCAGTGAGGAACAAGCATGATAGGACACGAAAAGTACGCCATGGAGCTCTCTGCGAGTTTAAAACGTAAAACAGTGTACTAATAACTTATCTCTGATAAATTGCAAACATAAATGAATTGATGAATAAATGAATTTATGAAACGCTGTTATAACTCTTTAAGACCGAGAATATTTTATAAGCAAGACAAAAGTTTTTTTTGCGTTTAGTTATCCTTAAAATGGTCTCAAATTTATATTTCAATAGTTTATTAAAGTAAGAGTAAGATCTAAGTATAATTTAGATGAAATCTTAGGTAAGTTCTCATCTGAGATCTCATGCTAAAATCTAATGTCATTAAAAACTTAATATAATGTTGAAATTCGTTCAAAATTAACCTTTACAGTTCTTTCCATCAGTCTTGTAGTTTTTGTCGTCTTTACGATACACCAGAAAGGGTGTAATATAGAGTATATAGTGAATTTTTCGTTTTAAAATTTTTATATGAAAAATTTTAAAATTCTGAAATTTACCTTCGATTTCAGGTAAGATTTTGAGTAAAAATACGATTTTTAATGTATTATATTAAAGAATACAAGCTTAAAGACTATTAAAAAAGCTGTAACGGTAAATTTTTATTTAATTTCAATAGGAGACTATACATCCTGCTAGCCTTAAGGAGGCACACCACCTTTGAACCCAAAAACAAAACTTATTTGTGTGAGTCCATAAAAATTCTACCTTTAAAAAGCAAACATTCTGAATTTTTTTTTAGTATTAATAAGCGGTAAAACCTTTAATTTCACCGTAAAAAACTCAAAATTTTGATCCATCGCGTCATATAAAAACGCCATAGTTATTAAGCTCCTAATCCACTGCCCAGGGGATTCCAAGTGATCACGTCGACCAAATTTCTCCAGGAGTGAGGATATTATTTTTCAATACATTAGTTATCCTATGAATACAGGATATCCTATGCATACGTGCAACGGTTCCATTGCACGTATGCAAAAATAAGAAAAAGCCCTACATTATATTATGTAGTAAATGAATTGAAATGTTGACATCTTAACGCGCGATATCGTAGCAAGCAGCGCCGAGCTTCGATCACGTGAGATCACGTGACCAGCAGTTATAAAAGATAAAGCATTTTTCGCAACGTAAAAGATAAATTTTAGTTTCCATAATTAAATTAGTATTTTAATTTGAACACGCATACAGGCGTTTAAAATAGTATATTATGTAACAAGGGCAAAAAGTCGAATATTTTTCCCGCGGGTGAGTTTCACCCGAATATCCCCCAAGGGAAAAATCGACTTTTCTCTCGAGTTACATATAGCACTTTATGCCCCTCTCAACTATGGCCACTTTTTGACTATCACACGAAGGAAAAATCAACTTTTTTTCTCGAATTACATATAGTACTTTATGCCCATCTTAACTGTGGCCACTTTTTGACTTGGAAAATACTGTTAAACTGTAATACTGTTACTAATACTACTGGACTAATACTGTTAAAATACAAACGAAAATCAGGGTTATTGCTAGAACTTGATGAAATAAAGAAATTTTGACTATTTTTTAATGAAGTCACTTTTTTCCCGCTAATCATTTTTGCGGGCAAAAAGTGTAATTTTGGTCTCGCTTTTCAGAGAAAAAAGTGGCAATTTCGTTCAGATAGGCATAAAATACATTATTTAATAATTTTATATACGCGGTTAATGGATATATATATATATATATATATATATATATATATATATATATATATATATATATATATATATATATATATATATATATATATATATATATATATATATATATATATATATATATATATATATATATATATATATATATTTTATTACTAGTAGGGCCTTAAATTAAATAATACTAGCATCAATGTGTGGGGCCATTTATGCAGTCTCCGGTAATATTAGATTCGACCGCGTGTTACATACGACTACTTTAGCTACTAAATTACATATAAATAATCTGTAACGGGGTGCTTAATTGTTAATAACAAATCAACAATCCAGCCAGAGACTTACTGGCGTGCGTCATACGCAACACGCGCAAGCGACTTACCGTTTCGCTGACCTTAGGATAAACAGCGGCGCATAGCCACTGTAGCCTTGACTTGGATCAGCTATGCTCATCTGTCCGTCTACGTCAAATCCTCCAAGAAATTCGACTTTGTGCGGAGTTTCCACGACGCACTAGTTTTCGCGACGTGAAAGGAGCGCGAAGTCCAATTCAATAGCAACGCGAATGTAATGTAGCTTCGCTTGTCGGCCTAACTCGATACGGGGAGTAGGTGGGTCCGATTAATTAGCAACACCAAGGTGTAAAGATAAAATTAAACTATATATTGTTAACTGAATAAATAATGAATTACAAATGAAAAATAACAATCAAATACTAATGACTAAATTAAAGATAAGCAGTAGAAACCAATAACAATAATACGCGCAGGTCGAGCGTCGCATGCGTGTTCAGCACGACCGTTGCTGATCACGCCGCCGTAACGAGAGAGGAATTCAAACGCACGCGGGCCTCCCTTTCGTGGGAAATTCGGAAATTCCTTTTATTCACAAGCCACGGCACTCTCTTCGTTGTGTGGCCCCTTCGTATACGCGCGTTTACCTAGGGGCTAGCCCTTACCTCTAACCGTTTGAGCGCGTTGTTCGAAGAAGAAAATGGCGCTGTCGGAGCTTTTCTTTCGGGGCGTTCGCCGCCACCAATAGCTTCTATCACCTACGCACACAAGAATCTCTGGCAAAAAGATAACGAGAGTGAGCACGTGTTATCTGTCGCGGGAGAAAAAATGAAGATGGTGGCGAGCGTGTTCACAGCGTGGTGCGCCGCACGGTAGCTATCTCGATAATGGCCTTTCTTTTCAGTCGCGGCAACGTGCTGCCGTTTCGTTTCTTCTGTGTATCTGTTGAAGCGTGCGGTAGTTAGATAATGTTACCTGGCCTATTCATACTCCGCAGTACATTATTCGCGAGTTATTCGCGTCTCGTTACAAATCACTTTGAAATATACCTTCATTTCTTAAAATTTATTTAACTATTTATAAAAAAAGTAGTATTATCACATTTTAGAACCTAATTTGTTTTATGTAGTATACCTACATACGCTACGAGAGAGAAAAACCTTTTCGAACTAATTTTTTGCACAAAATATATTTATCGGTATATGAATAAATTAATATGCATCCAAGAATGATGAAATAGGGGTTTTAAGCCAACAAGAATCGGGAAGAATCCGTAAGTAACATGCATATAGACGCGGATTTTGAGTCAATTTTACATAGAAAATTTTGCAAATATAAAATCAATGCGGATACATGAGATCAGCGTCGCGCTACAGGTAGGGGGCCTGCGCAAGAAGTATACGCAGTCAAATATGAATTTGCACATTGCGTACCTTCGTAAATCGAGCCGCTGTATCGGAGGCGAGCGAGCAGAGCAGAACAGAGCAGCATGGAGACGACGCGCCGGCATTATGATTCTGACAGTCAACTATAATACATTCCTACACTATTTACGCTATTTTCAGAATCCAGCACGAGCGACTAGCGTCAGAGAGTATGAGCCTGTGAACTCGCAGAATGTCGCACATTTACGTAAATTTATAAAATATGGCTAAGGGAATAATTATATAAACTAACAATATTATTCTCATTATAACCAGGCCGTGGGAATAAGTCATTAGACTAAACTACGAATCGGCGTAAGCTGACTTTGCCTACCTAACCCATTAAGGAACATAAATCGCACCACCGTAAAAATAAGTGATTTAATTAACGACATACCTGCCATGCCTGTAGCTAATGGATATGGTGGTTGGTCAGATTATTAGAATCAAAAAGATAAGTGCGCGTTCGGTATATTGAATTAGTGATTGATTTAGTTGCATCGCGAAATTTACCTAAAAAACGTATTTTTTATTTTTCATATTTTTTAAGCCTATATATTTAAAGTTGATTGAAGCTAAATATGGCTTTATTGCTAAAATGTGCATTTTAATAATTTTTTTTAACAATATTTCATGTTATTTTGATTTGTTTTATATAAATATCGCATATTTACCATTTTGCGACTGTGGTAGTCACTTATGTACTGATAAAGGCTATCATCATGATTTTGGGTAATGGTTAGAGTGATCAAACGCACTTTTTCAGGATTTTAAGTTTAAAATGAGTTTAATTAATCAAAAGATGCAGTAAAAGGGTTTAGAACAATTTTCTTTAAATTTAGAAAATTTGCTTAAAAATTATTTGTTGTTATTTTGAAAAGAAATTTAATTTTGTTAACTAAATGGAGGTTGAAATTTGCTAATAATAACTGTAAAAATTGACAACAAGCTCATATTTAGCCTTGATCAACTTTGAACCTAAAGGTTTCAAGAAATGTGGAAATTCACATACATTCTACAGACCAAGAGAAACATTTCTACCGAAGAAATAAAAAAAAAGAATTTTTGTAGTCGTTATCACAGAGTCACCCATATATATATATATATATATATATACAGCACCGTCCTCGAGCATCCCGTCGAAATCTCCGGCATCAGCAGCGAAAGTAGAGCGACAAAAACCTGTCTCACGCTTTAAATTCTGACCTCGAGAAGCAACGTAAGCTCGAACATAGAACCGTCGAGCGTGCGTACCTCTTGACTGGAGGAGGTTGTAACTTAGAACCACCACCCGGTTTGCCACGCCACCACTGCCATAGTGGTCTTGGATGAACTTGGATCCAAGAGTGTCGGTCCGTCTCGGATCTTTGCGTATATTATTTCTATGAACTCTTACGAGTATTTTGCGATCAAAATGAAAATCATTGCTGGGAGAAATCCAGATTAAGCTTGATTTTACAATATTTTTCAGAGGTTATCCGCGATATTCTTGTTAATATATCTTTAAACTATTAGTTCTTCAGCTAAAGTTCTACTTTTTCGTAATAAAAACTATTCTGAATAGTTTTTGAATCTTTTATATTGATATAATTCATACAAGTTTATTCATGAATATAAAAAATCGATTCCGTCAGTTTTTTCACTTTATTTTCCAGTTACAATTTCTACTATCAAGGGGGCCATGGAGTTTGGGTCACCGATTTTGATGAAACTTTAGGGATCGTTTACTGGTACCTAAAAACGAAGCCCAATACACAACGCAAGAAATGTGTCTTATTTAAGGGGTCTTCAAGGCAAAGGTAGACAAATACCTCGACTACGATGCTTTTGTCGATCATTTATTCATCATCGCCTGCTTAACTTGCTCAAGAGATCTATCTTGTATTAAAGACAACCCATACCGAACTATTAGACTTCCCAACTATTCTGATTTTGATCCTGTCAGAAAAGTTACTAGATCAAACAATGAATATATGTACTTTTGTCATATTTGTCAATTAGCAAGAAAACCGAAAATTGGCAATTTCGCAAAGGGAGACTTATTGTCGGAGCGACGAAGTACACTCAAAGATATCTCTAATATAAATATATTAGGTATGTATGTAAATATGTATTGATTTGAATAATTTTATAACTGACAATCTCAATGTTTCAATCAAGTTTCAGTCAAAGTATCTTTCACTTTCGTTTTGGTACGCTGTTTGAGTTTAACTTTGACAAACAAGTTAGTTTATATACTTTATTGATTATCTGATAATTTCATTATTAAGTTCTACAAATCTTAGTTTGAGAAAAAACAAAGGCGTCTAATACTGAAATCCGCTGCAGCCACTGCTTTTAATTTATTGCAAGAGGATTGTCTCATAAATGCAACTTGAGTTCAGACCCCAGAACCCGGAGCAAGGCTCTCTGTGTGCTATGTCCAGGCCTGAAGCCAGCTTGAATTAAGAAGTTCGTTGCTCTCAATGTAGTCCATTAACCGTTTAGATATAATTCTTTCTAAGACTTTAAAGTACTCAGAAAGACGTGCTATAGGTCGAAGGTCAGAAATACCAGACAAGGATGAGCCTTTAGGAATAGGAATGATCAGAGTTTGTTTCCAAAGCGTGAGGAAGGATGCGTGGGTGATTGATTTATTGAAAATTGTGGTGAGGGATAAAAGGATCGCTGGACAAGAGACTGAAAGTTGTTTAATGTTTATGCGATCAAGTCCAAATATTTTAGATTTAGCTTCAGCTAATGCTTCTGCAACTTCATTTAACTGAATGGCCGAGTAAGAGACAAAAAGGCGTAATATGAGAGGAAGTAGAAGGAAGATTAGGTAAATGTAGTATGAGAGATAGATAGATAGATAGATATACGATTTATTTGTCAATTTTGGCAAAAATACATTACATAAAAATTGTTATTTTGTCATTACATTAAGTCTTTGATCACTATCACAGTTCGTCAGTGTATAAATATAAAAATTGTTGCACAAATTTGTCATTATCTAATATCACAGTTTGTTTATATCACAGTTCCATAACAATTTCTAAAGTCTACTCATTCTTGCATACACGTACATCCATCACGTCACAATTTAAAAACAATTACAATTCAGCCGATACATACACTCATCACACACGCAGATATATTTACTCTTTATTAAAATGTACTCTTTATATTTTGTACATTACAACATTTTTCACGACTAAGAATACAGAACACGGGAGAACGGATAAATTAAAATAAAAAAATAAAAAGATACAATTAATAAATAAATAATTAAGTAAATAAATAAATAAATAAATAAATAAATAAATAAATAAATAAATAAATAAATAAATAAATAGATAAATAAATAAATAAATAAATAAATAAATAAATAAATAATTAAATAAATAATTAAATAAATAATTAAATAAATAAATAAATAAATAAATAAATAAATAAATAAATAAATAAATAAATAAATAAATAAATAAATAAATAAATAAATAAATAAATAAATAAATAAATAAATAAATACATAAATAAATACATAAATAAATAAATAAATAAATAAATAATTAAATAAATAAATAAATAAACAAATAAATAAGTCAATAAATAAATAAATAACTACCCATGTATGTGAATTCTCCGTCATCATGAAAAAATGTCAACTTACTCACCGTGCAGTTGTCTGAGGTGCCTGCCTAACGCCGTTTTAAATTTACATAAGGACGGCAGATACCTCACACTGCAGGGGAGGGTGTTCCAGAATCGCGAACCTTGGGCTCTAAACGAATAGAGACCCTTATCAGTCCGCGAACCCGGAGATGTTGGAGACGCGTTAGAGATAGATGTAAAATGAGAGTTTATGCTATTGAGAGTGAATAGTGTAAGGTGAAGTAGTAGTAGTTACATTAGTAGTATAGTAGTACGGGTAGAGATTAAACCTAGCCTGTCGAGAGAGTTCCAAAGGCGGTTAAAGCGCTGAGCTTTCTTCATTTCGCTAACAAAGTACGCGTTTTTGGAGCTTCGTAAGAAACGAAGTACCTTCGCACGCAGAGCTCGATATTCTGCCATCCGATAGGAAGAATCACGATAACGAGCTCCCTTGAACGCTTGGTCTCTTTCTCTCATAACAGATTGAATTTGGGTTGTAGCCCACGGTTTTCTACGGTTTTTAATGACAATAGTACGAATCGATGTAAGTTGGTCAAGAAAGCTACTGATCGTAGTATTGAGGAAAGTAATCATTCCATCTAGATCATTGGCTATATGTGAGCTGTGTAATTTTCCGTTAATAACACAAAGGTATCGAGCTCTGTTAAAACGACGAGAATCTCTACTTATAATATGACGTGTAGTATTCTGTGCGCGACTATAAGGAACCATGAGGTCAATTCTATCGTGCCCGTATGTAAAAGGAACATCTGATTTACTATACTAAATCACCGTACACGGAGAATCAATTATGAAGAGATCAAGCCACGTGTGCGATTCAATTCGATCGGAGTTTAGCGTATTGTGCGTTGGCCCTGAGGGTACAAGATACAGCGAGTTCAAGCGGATTATGTTATACATATACTTGGCTTCAAAAGATGTCGTGGATAACATGTTGCAGTTAAAATCGCCGGTGATACAGCAGTGGTTCAAAAACATTCTGCTCGCTTTGGTTAGTTGTGTTTCCAGTGTGAGAATTGGCAGGATCGTTTTTCTTACGCGTTACATTATGTTGGAAGGACAATATATCGCTTTCATGATATATAGTACTAGGCGGTATATCACGGTCTCTGTGCATGTGAACCACCATGTTGATCACCTTGGATCTCCTATATCCCAAAGTTTTTGATTTATTTACTGCTTTAGTTAAAAGTTAATAAAATTGCTTGGGGTATAGGATTCTCAGTCGAATCACCGAGGTTGACACATGTCCAAAGTCCATATTTGCTGAAAACGATTTCAGACTGAGACGCGTGCTAATTACGAAATCACGAAAATGCGGTGTCTTAAATTTTACTACGATGCTGAGAAATGACGGGTTACGAGTAGCCGCTGTGTTCTGTCGTTGACGTGAAGTTGAAGGCTGAGCTTGCAGTTGAGGTGCTTGACCTGAAGCAGATGACTGTACTTGCAGTTGATGTGCATGGCGTAGAGGAGACGATTGTATTTGCAGTTGAGGGTCTTGTTGTGAAGTATGCTATTGTGTTTGTAGTAGGGAGATTTGAGGAGCAGCATGTGAGGATAGTGTTTCAGGCCGCGGGCGCGGAAACCTCTCAGTTGATAAAATATCCACATCTAGATGTGATAGATCTAGAGCTTTAAGCACTTTGGAGGCTATTTGACGCACTTCAAGATCGATTGAAATAGGAATACCGGAAATTATTAATTCCGCTGAGTCATTGAACACCGGAGCTGGAGTAGAGAAAGATCCGGACCAGTTGCAGTCTCATGGGCCAAAACCTCTAGTCTAGAAACAAATTGCTGCAGGTGCGTTGCCTGTAACTCAATCGATTCCGTACAATTTTTAATTTGTCGTGCACGTCTAGCCGCTGGTTGATGTAATAGAGATCATTAAATCTTTCCTCAAATTTTGCCTCATAGCTTTGGCAAAAATTAAGTTTCTGCTGCTACGGTTCGCAAAAATTTTCAAATTGATTCTGTAGTTGTACACGGGAGGCAGTGAATTCAGAAGCGAGATATTTGTTGCATAAGCTGCGTGTAATTTAGAATCGGTGGTAAACTCGTAGCAGTAATAGCAGTCGAGCCATCTAGTTGCGGCTGCGGTGGTGGGGGGAGAGTGGATATTTTCTTGCCAGATGAAGCTCTCGGCGCTGCCGAAGAGAGATTCGTAGAGAGAAATGAACATATAGGTATAGTTGGTTCCGAACTAGCTATAGTACTATCGCTCACTCCCGTGCAGGGTGAGGCGTTACGTGAGGCTATAAAAGTTGGATCAATGATAGGACTCGACATTGAGAGTATTCGTGAAGATTTTTAATGTACAGTCTGTTTGCAGGGAAAGATGTGCCGCCCTCCTTTCCCTAAGGCCTCAAGGTGAGAGACAAGCATGGACGATCTGATATACTCTGATGTATGCGGCCCGATGCGCGAACATTCACACGGCAAGTCTCGGTATTTATCAAACTGAAGAATGATACTCAACACAGTAAGAAGATAAAATGTCTAAAGACAGACAACGGTTTGGAGTATGTTAACCGCAACTTTAATGCCCAGCTCCAGAAGTATGGTATATTACGACAACTAACAGCTCCGTATAACCCGCAGTAGAACGGGGTCGCGGAAAGGCGTAACAGAACGCTAATAGACAGAGCAAGATGTTTTCTAGTGGAATCAGGGCAGAGGCGGTGAACACCGCGAATTTCGTTCAAAATAGGCCAGGGTTCCAGATAGTTAACTAAACCCGTAATTTAATTAGACTTTAATTAAAAATTAAATTTTAATTTTTAATTTATATTATTCAAACTATAAATTAAATTTTAATTTTTAATTTTAAATATTCAAATTAAAATTAAATACTAATTTTAATTGAAAATTTTGAAATTAAATTATTAAAATATAATTTATAATTGAGATTTTTTCAATTATCAATTTAATTTTGGTTGTAGATATTACAATCAAGAATAATTATTATTAATTTTACCGTGTAAATGACAACTGCTATGTTTAATCCTACATTTTTCAACGAATTATGAATTGGTATGTGGGTTGACGGTACGTTTCGTGAACAAGTAACATTGTTTGTGCAAAATCGATGATAAAGGTTTTCGTTACAAAAATAAAACGTTGAGAGAACATTACTACGAGAATTTAATTACAGTATATGTACTATTTAATTTATCAAAAAATTGATTTATATAAATCTTGAGAAGGGCTACAGATAGAGAAAAGCTGATAAAATATTACATCATAAAAAGGTGACAGTTACCGACTAAGATATAAGATTTTCTATTAAATACATCGATTTCACTATTTAATATTTTATTTATCCTATTTATTTAGTAAAGATTCATCAGTATCGTTATAGTAACAAAATTAAAATTAACTAAAATTTCTCATATGGGTTCCGATGTGAGAATCGAATGTTTTCCCATTTGAGATCCCATATAGGATATCTTTTTAAAACATATATTATACAAAAAAATTAATTTTGATGTATAAAAACATATACAAAAATGAATAAAAAACAATATTTAAAAAAAAAAAATATATATATATATATATATATTAATATATTTCTTTATATATATATATATATATATATATATATATATATATATATATATATATATATATATATATATATATATATATATATATATATATATATATATATATATATATATATATATATATATATATATATATATATATATATATATATATATATATATATATATATATATATATATATATATATATATATATATATATATATATATATATATATATATATATATATATATTTATATATATATATATATATATATATATATATATATATATATATATATATATATATATATATATATATATATGTATATATATATATTAATATATTTTTTTAAATATATATATATATATATATATATATATATATATGTATATATATATATTAATATATTTTTTTAAATATATATATATATATATATATATATATATATATATATATGTGTGTGTGTGTGTGTGTGTGTGTGTATATACTTGCTACACTTGAAGTCAGGGCCTGATCATGATCATGATTAGCGTCATCAGGCCATGATCCCGATCATGACTGTATCCCAAGCATGATTGTAATAAATTAGTTTATCATGATCGTAGCATAATCATGATATAATAATGATGCATTAATATAATAGTAAACTAATAGTAAACTAGCGAGTATATAAGTTATATGTCCAAATCATTTTTATAAGAGCGAGAGGAGTGAGGTCCTGCTCGCTAGGCGACTGTGTGTTGACTCCCGATTTGCACATCGGCTACAAACCCGCAAATTCGCCAGCAGTAGGAACCGCGCCTTCAGCGTCCGCGTCGCTAAGCAATCAAGTTCCCACTCTTCTCACTCGCTCGGTCATTCTCAACTCACATGGATGTAGGCACACATCCCTACTCTCCGCGATTCTTCTTTGTGCGGATATTCGCTTCGCGCCGATCAGCCTTATGCGAAAACGCGATTTTCAATTCATTTATTCATCTTCACTTTATTTATTCTTATCATTCATTCATTGCATATATCAATAAAAAATAGTATAAAAGTATTCTAATAAATAAATAATTTAAATAAACCAATATGCATACCGTATCAATATGGACCGTTACAATATATTATCTAATATTACACCATTAATCACGATTTTGCTCAGTATCATTCGTAACCGTATGTGACTAGCTAATATAAAACAAAAGGTATTTATGCTGTTAATCAATTGAAATTAATCATAAATTAAGTTTTGTGTATCCTCTTTAATATTAATAGAATTATCCTGTAATTTTATGTTAATACTTTCAGATATCAACCTCTTGTTCCAATTAGTTTATTTATATAGAATTTTTACCTCCCTCTGGAGGGGACAAATCACCAGTTTTTAGAGGCAAAAACTTCAAAATTCGCGCCATCCGTGCCGCCATCTCCCGCCGCCATTGTAACTCATTATGTTTAAAGCAGATTCGAATAAAATTTCTCTTACTATTTGAGATGATTACTTGGGTAAGGTTCCGTACATTACAGGACGGACATAGTAATCATCTCGAACGAGATTCTCGTATAATTTGAATCGAACTTCACTTACAGGTACTCGTAAGTTCGTTTGATTCCTAATTATACTTCGAATCTCGTTCTTCAAGATTACTATGTAGATATTAAGAACAAATATATATTAAACAATTGTTTGAATCGTAAATACGACTTGTTCTCTTCACAACTGCAATGCAATAATTTTTTAATAATATTTGTTACAAATGAAAATACAGAAAACTAACACTGTTAGCAATTTACTACGATTTTGATATTTATTTAACGTAATAAGAATCTTTTTCGACTATTATTATTTAGTGTAATAACAGTATTTTTCCAAAGTTTTATTTTGCAATTATGCAAAATTTATATTATGAAATTAAGATAATTGACATTTATTTTTATATTATCTATACGTATTTCTAGCTGGATATTGTAAAATTTTATTTACAGAATAAAAATGTTACACTTCAAATTGTATAATAAGTTAAGTTTCACCATTAATGTTGTAACACTGAACGATTTGTAGTAATTTCATAAAATGAGCCAAAAGTGCCCAGCTACAAAATTTGTAATCAGCATTGAATACATATTCTTTATCGAATATTATGTGTATCGAATTATAATAGTTCTTTTAGTTGTAAATTATTTATAAATAACTTTGCTTACAAGTTACTTTGACGCACCGGTGCGTTACTGTCGTTTACGATCAAGTTTTTTCTTGAGACATCAGTGCGTTCGTGTTAGTAATTAATCGACTTGTCAGACAAAATTAAACGCTCATTAATGCAACTCGGTAACACATCATGCATGTGTGCATATATTTATCATCAATTCGTAAATATTTGATGCCAGGGCTATTATAATTGGCACTGGAACGACCTCTATATTTTGTATTGCATGTAGTGTTCAATAGTGTAACTACATAATAACTGCATATTAATTCACTTGGATATTATAGCAATTGACAATAAATAACGGCCTCAGTTATAAAAATGTATTTGTTCTTAGAATAGTAATATAATTCTAAATTTGCTTTTAATATTCAGTAAAACTTTGTAATTTTTGTAAATTAAGCTTTGTTTATTGCTTAAACGATCGTTCCGTTTGGTCAACCTTGTATTTAACAGAAGTTTAAACTATGTAATTACTCGGGAGTTGAACGTGCATTGCAACTGCGCTATCTGATCAGCCGATTGCATGTCTTTACGGCACGCTCGGCTGGCTTGGTATTAGACCAATACAGACTATGCGTATTGTTTCTTAAACAATCTCAGGCATTTCGTAATTAGGACATGTCTTGTATTTAGTACAAGCTTGGCTATCAATAGATCAGTTCTCGTTTTGCATCAGGTGCAAGCTCGACTGTCTAGAGATCAGTTTTTGTATTGCCTGCAAAAACTGTAAGGTAGGTACTTGTAGAAAATAATTTTCTCTTTAATCTATAATATTTCATAATACAAAACGAAAGTTCTTCATAGAATCATATACTAAATATCACAAGTTTTACATAAAAACATATAGAATTATACGCCGAGATAGAATCATCTTGAATTACGCACCGAGGTAGAACCATCTTGCATTCTAGGCTGACATGTAACCATTATGAATTCATTGTCGAGACAAAATTATCTTGAATTTGCTTCCGAGTTAGAATCTTCTTGAATTGTGCGTCAAGATAGAACCATATTGAACTCGAATTTGACGTAGAATCATCTTGAAAGGTTTTTGAGATGAGATTATACATAACGCGCGCCTGAGATATAACTTTCTGAATAGGAGTTGTCGAAATGAGTATCCCGAAAACGAGGATTACTCGAATTTCAATGATTATATCGTAAATTGCGCGAATAACTTTGAAAATTCGTACGATATTTCCATAATGGAAATCGATGAAAAAATAAACTCTTGCTATATAAATCCAAAGGATGAGCAAAAATTAAAATAGCCCGATCTATTGACAATACACGACCATAAATTAAAACTTTATGAGGTTCCTATAAATTATAGAGAAATAATTAAAAGAGAAATCGAACAAATGTTCAAACTTGGAATAATTAGATGCTTGATTAGTCCTTGTACAAATCGTGCCGCAGTCTTGGAAAAAAGAGAATGCTGCTTTAGATTTTTCTTAGACGCTCATCAATTAAATGAACGACACGTTGATACATGTAAAACACTTCCGGAAATCGATAAAATATCGGACAAATGCGAAAATAAACATGACATAAATAGTATCGATTTCGCTTGTAATTATTGTCATTTTCATTTCGCGGAATAACATGAAAAACATACCTTTATCTAAGTAACTTTGGAAAATGGTACTAACGCGTACTCAGGCTAAATTTAATGTTAGCATATTCCTCGACAACGAAGGTGACATTTAGTTTGCGATATACGCGTACAAAATAAAAGAATAGAGCAGATACGAAAAACGCAAATACAAAACATTTTAATTTTAAAGTTGGGGGTAAAGTCCTTGCGTTAGCACAGAACGTTTCCGACGCGGAAAATCGCAATATCGCGAAATTTTGTGATGTGTAGCATACGTAGTGAAAGAAAATTTCGATTTGAACACTTACGTCCTCGCGGACGAAAGTTTAAGAAAGGAGAGAGGGAAATTACACCTCTTTAATTTCAAACCGTATTATGAGAAAGAATCCTAAAAATGATTGTTCATTTTGTCATAGCAAAACATAACAGCGGTATTTAGTATAAAAATTTGTTGCTCCGTTTCGTTCAAATAATTCTCGGAGATGGGTGGTTCGCATAGTTATGTAGGACAAATAATTAGGAGCATGCGGGGTAACAAAGATCCATAAATAATAACATATTATTTAACAAACAAAAATTAAATACGTGACATTTATTCAATGAAATAAATTTTAAATGGTTTGACTGTTGACGATTTTGTTGGCGTAAAATTTGGTTAAACATTCCGGCTCATGTATTTTCCATTTTCATTATCGCACGCTTGAAATTTATAATAACGTTCGCTAGAACAATTTATCGTGTTGCACACGCACACTATCGAGTGATCAGTAGTTTCAGACAATCGAGACTAAACGCCAAACTTTCATTTCGATTGTATGAGGGAGAGGAGATTCGAGATTGAGGGTGCGCGTCGCCAGCTTTTTATACGGCTGGTGGAGCTCCTTTTTCACAGGTCAAAGTACTCACTCATACTGACATTCAGAACGGTGTTGCCGTCGACGCAGCCAAGGATGTCGCGAAGGTGCACCGCCAAATGCCCTTCGCTGAAGGTCGCCCGCAGGACTCGATCCGAACGATTACATCAACACGGGGAATCGATTTCACTGTCTGGGCCACGTTGCTCTCGTGGCCTCGTTCTACCGCTGTCCTCTCCTTCGCTATTTTTTTCGCAGCGTAGTTGCTGCTTATAGTGTTCAGCTCTCTCAGCTGACGCGTTTACCACCCCCTCTCTCACTCTATCTCTCGTAGTGTAGTATGCTAAATGTGTGATGAAATGTGTATGTGTGTATGTGTGTGTATGTGTGGGCCGGATCCAGACGCATCATTAACGTTCGCGCGTACGTATGTTGCGACACTATTCTCGCACATATAATTTATAGTGAGCCAAATGCCTCGTTACAAAAATACTTAAAAATTTTTTTGCATATCAAGTAACTTTTCTTTAATTGACAATAATAAATTTTGAAACACTGTAATTGTTGATTTATAATTTTGATTCAGTTTATGATCAAGAAATTTATTAATTTATTACAAAAATATAAAAATGATGAAACGTTATAAAACAAAAATCGGTGAAACTTAAAAATTATTTTTTATTTCAATTATCATAAAAAAATGTAAAAAAAATTATCTTTGATTGGCCAAAACTAACCGCGAAATACCCAATAAATAAGTTATCAAAAAATTTTTGAGAAAAAAGTGAGTATCATAAAAACGAAATAACGTTATAAAACAGAAACCCAAATCTTTCCCAAATTCGGCTTTTCTTCTGCTTATCTTCAGCCAACACACACTTGTTGCTTCCGCCCTTATTTTGTTTTTGATTGGCCTTGATTTTCCTTAAATGCAAAAATGAAGGCTAGATGCGCGGCAATTTGAGTCGCTATTGTTGATTGGTTCGCTCCGCGATTGTCGCCCTGCCCGCGAGATAGCGGCGGCATGCGCGAGCCGGCCTACGCTATGGTAGACCGGCAGCTTCATGCGGCTCGCGGCGCGGCGGCTGCTAGCTCTCCCATGAGTCGTCGACTGACGCGTCTGTATCTCTCTCTCTCTCTCTCTCTCTCTCTCTCTCTCTCTCTCTCTCTCTCTCTCTCTCTCTCTCTCTCTCTCTCTCTCTCTCTCTCTCTCTCTCTCTCTCTCGTGACTACAGCCGGGGTGGTGTGCCTCGAGAAAGCTGCCGCTGCGGCTGTGAATCCTCTCTCCTCTCGCGTCTGCGTGCATCGAGAGAGAAGACGGGTCGCGCATGTATGTGTGTGTGTCTGTGTGCGCGGGCAGCGGCTCATCATCCTCGAGAGGCGACAGAGACAAGAGCAAGCGAGAGAAAGAGATCAGCTGTTGCCGTCGGTGTGTATGTGGGTGTAACGGTCTGTTCTCTTTCCTCGGTCGCGATTCTTCTTCTCCTCATTCCCTCCAACAAACAACAATAATAATTCCCCCCATTAATAACAATATTACAATAACATTTTAAAACTCGGCTGTGGTGACGGGGTGATTTGGTCGTGACTGCCCATGTTTCAATAAACATTTTGACGCGAAATACGCGATACAAACTCTCCCCCCCCCCCCTAAACGGGACACACCGCCAGGAGTGGACTGTTTATTCCAATAACACTCAAACGAGACACTAGTTGGGCCATTGTATCCCATGAACGCGATTCCCGAACAACCCTCGGCACCAGAGCTGTCGCAAAAATAAATAATTATAACTATAACTATCCAGGCTGAAAATAAAAAAACATTATTAGTACCTCCACCTTACTACTCCTAACTCGATCACAGAGCAACGGTGCTCATAGATCGCGCGACAAATAGGATGAATATAGGATTACTCTACAACAAAAAGATATGCAACATACTGGGGCATGGGTATGCCTCTTCCATTCCTAATTCCGTCGTTAGACGGGGTCAATGGGCTGCAATAGCTTCTTCTTCTAGGTCACTAATACAAGTATTTTGTTACGATTGGTCACTTCAGGATAGGGTCGATATTTTGGGAATTTTCCCTTTGAGGAAATATATCTTTTCAATTCCTCCATTTGGCTCCTTTGATAGCAAAGGTAGCATCGAATCAATCCACTAGTTTGGCAGAGAACCGCTTGTCCTTATTCGACAGGTACTCCCCATGCAGGTCCCCTATCTTATATCGATGTCCATGGAGTGGCAAAGTCTTGCCCTAATAAATATAATAGGTCGCTCGCATGACTAAGTCGACTCCTTGGAGTTGCGCGTTCTCTCTGCCTCTACTGTGCTGCATGGATATGCCAGATTGCCAAGTCACGTAGGGCATCAAGGTGTTGTGGTCACAAGAATCTACTGCTCTTACCGCCAGTTACCTCGGTTTTTCCATCCAACTCCATGTTGATATCCAAATTCCAATACCTTCCTTGTTTCACCTAATACACGTCTACACGCTAACAGAGTACGCTGGTCGCAATCAATCTTGGAACTCGGCCGCTATCGCTGGTCTTACTAGGGAGACCATTGCTCCTTCATCAAGTAGGGATCTGTATGGCCTGCCACCTGGTATGACCTTCGTGAAACTGCGATTATCTGCGCTCATCCCTGCAACTTCATCTTCGACTGGTTCCGTAAGCTCCAATTGATCATTCTCTGGCGTATGTAATACGCTGCCCCCCCCCCCCCTGACTAGAAGTGGGCACGCCATCATCTCCATCTATCTCAGAGGAGGAGGGAACAGTCCACGGGGGGGGGGGGGGAGTGGGTGCCTATGATCAATCCAGAAGATCAACCGCCTCTTTTACTAAGGATAGGCGCACGAAATCCTTCTGCTCATCAGTCTCAGGCTTGAGCTCCGTTAAGTCAGACCATTCGAGAATCGGTAAGATCACTACTCTATCGGTCACCTATCGCAGGAGTCGCTGGATGCTCTGTTGAGAGTAAGTTGACCGCTTTCTAGAATATCGCCACTCTTCTCTCTCATTTTCACTAATCCACTCTCTTGATTTTCTAAATTTACTTTATTTTCTCTCTCTTCTCTAATTGTCTCTATCTGCTATCTTGAAACTCTATATTTTCTTCTCTTTTCTTCTCTTCTCTACAGTCGCTGTCACTTTCACTTAATTCTCTCATTGTACTCTATAAATTATTGGTCGCTAATGACGTGGTTGTCCTTGATTCCTCCAGCTGAGGTGTTACTCAGTACTGAGTGAATCTCTCCCTCATGCAGCACTGACCTAAAACCCCAAGATTCTTTTACTCTTCCTTGGGTCGCTATCGGTAGTTCCTGGTGAATCCCAGAGTCGCTCATCATCTTCGTAGTCATTGTTAGGTCGCTACCTCCCTTGAAGGAGCTGACAGAGGATTGCTGTGAAGTTTAACTCTTCTTGGAATTGGTCCCTTTCCATAGCGCCACTTAATCCATTCCCGATGGGGCGCACTACACCGGGGGCAGTTAGACAGGTCTATGCCCCGTCAGCCGCAGTTATGACACCAACTGTGCCATTTAGAGCATAGACATTTCTTTGCAATGTGTCCCCTTTGCCAGGAGTTATTGCAGGACCCATCAGGAGGGTCAAGAATGGGGTCGATAGCGATGAGGATCAGTCCGTGACTAAATATGATCCCCGCCAGCTTGACTTTCTTCCCCGCCAACCCCGTCTCCGGAGGACGTGGCCTTGACTGGATAGCTGTTCAGGGTGGTGGTGAATCGAATCGAGTATCTGGGCATCCCGCCTCGACCTTATCGATTCATAGTCGACTGATATATTGGGGCGACGTATGGGTCGACTGGGCGGTAAGTGGCGGGGTACTTCATTACAGCCCGCTACAGCTCCCACCTAGGCTTCAATCGTCTTCTTTAGTTGCTCACTTGCGGTCGCTCCTTTCATCTGCTCACTTCCATCTTCTGCGGTCGCTTCCTTCTCTTCCTCTTTCTCTAGTAACTTATCTACAGACGCTGGTGCTGCTGTGGCCGCTGGTGCTGCTATGACCGCTGGTGCTGCTACTGCTGCTGCTGCTGCTGTGGCTGCTACTGCTGGCGATGCAGTCTCTGTAGTCGCTGCTGTCGCTGCTTTTCCTGCACACTTCTCTCTTATCTCTTCACTCGTCGCTCGAGTCTCTTCGCTGGTCGCTCGGGTCTCTTCGATCTTCTCTCTCATCTATTCACTCGTCGCTCGGGTCTCTGCGCTCTTCTCTCTCGTCTCTTCACTCGTCGCTCCGGTCTCTTCACTCTTTTCTCCCGCCTCTTTACTGTTCACTCTGGTCTCTTCCCTCTTTCCCCTCGCCTCTATATGAGCATTTCCTGCCAGGCTTCGCACGGCACTCTGACCCCTACACGCAGAACCAAAAGAACGTCAACAGTGTTACTTGGCCAAACACTTTTCACCATGCCTGTTCTTGTTAGGACGTATCCTCGGGGGTCGCTAGTAGGGCGTGTAGCCGTCCTGCCTCAGTCGTCACAGCTCGGTCCAGATCCACGTATCTGCGTGCACCCTGGTCGGAGAAACTACTACTGGTTGGACTTTCTATGCTACATCTCCAGCGTCTGTTGCGTCTCCGGTCGCTTTTCAAATCATTTTCCCTGACGTCCTTGTCGGTTCGGTCCCCAGTGGAGTAACCTTGTTTCCGGTGCTGTATATGCCTCCGCGGCATATACCTCGAGTCACTGTCAGGGTTCGATGAGCTGTAGTATCGAGAGATTTGGCCATGAACGATTACTGTCGATCCCGGGCATGGGTTCGACGTTCCAGGCAATCCTGCTTCCGGAGTTCGTGCCCATGACGGTCGTGCGTCTGCATTCGAGGATAGTACCTTTGTGACGGGGACAGGCCTTCGTGAATACTAAACCCTGAGTGCTGCCATTTCTCCTTGCATTGGCGTGGCGGTAGTAATGGTGGTGGTTGCGCAACTAATTGTCCGATTGACTGCTACCTGTGCTCTAGTCTCTTGTATCTCAGCTACTTGTCTTGACGTAGTAAGCGGCCTCACGTCTTGGCTGTCTTCGGTCCCTGTACTTTAGCTTTCTAAAGTTTTGGTCGACTTCCTGGGTCTTCTAGTCCTTTTCCTCGTGACCACGGGTGTTGGAATTTCCTCGTATGACTCCTCTCTCATAGTTGCAACCGTAGTCGACGGTAAATCCTCCGGTTGCTTTTCATCCATGGACGGGTCCCATGATACTTCAACATGAGGCTCCACTGTCCTTATACTGGCTTGCAGAATTCGATTGCGCAATTGGGCCATCGTCCCATGAACATTTAGTCCTGACTGGTCCAATAGTGAGTTCAAGTGGTTGGAGTCCATCCCGTCAATTCTTGTCGCTACTGCTAATCGCTGAGCTACCTGCGGGTCCTTCATCTCTGCTTATCTTGTATTCATCTTCAGATTGATTACTGAGCTGTTCTCGTCCATCAAGAGAATAATGAAACAAAATGCCTTTGTTGCTAGTTATGCTCTAAGCGTATTGCAGGACTCGCGAGATTGGGAGGGCCCACTCAACTCTCTGGAAACTTCAAACAGAGACGGGCATTTAACCAGCGTTATCCGGTGCACGTGAATGGAGAGGTCGCTAATAAAAGAAACAGTCTCAACTCTTGCTCAGTAGGGACGAATTTCCTGACAAAATACTGTGCCTCTAATATTCAATTCATTTATAAGGATATTATAATAGTAAATATATATATATATATATATATATATATATATATATATATATATATATATATATATATATATATATATACTTTTGCTAAAGGGACAAAAGGAGATAATCAGAGAAAATAGCTTTTTTTCTTGAGGTCTTCTTTATAGGTTCCTTTAGCTGAAAATGTCTAATCGAAATTTGTTTGACTAACTCTTGAGTAGCTGCTAAAATACCCTGACGCGAACTAATAAAGTCGCTATTCAGTCTTCAATAATTCTTGGTATTCTCTTCTTGTTGATATCTGGAGTAATAATCTGAAATTTCGTCTGGGTCGCAATCAATTTTCAGCAGATAATTACCAATACCAATGAAATATATATATGTATATGTAAATAATCAAGTTTATTCGCACAGTAGTTGTAACAACAACTTTAGTTGTTGTTGTATTTTTATACCCAAATTCCCAGCGGTTGATTAAAAAATGTTATTCTTGGCCAGAAATTGTAAATCGCTCTTACCAATAAATTTGGCGGTAGTAGCACAGCAAAATCAATATTTTGTGGAGGTTCTCGCAAAAATAAATTTTTCCTATACGGTGGCGTGACTCCTACTCTACTACTTTAACAATTCGTCAACGAGGTTTGAAAAATAGGGTCTTAAATCAGAATAATTACAGAAAAAAAAAATTCGTCTTTCACTCTATTTTGTTAACTCAAATTTCAGTACATCCCAAAAACAAAAATTTTCTGAATTTGTCTCCTATTTTCCAACACCTTCTTTATCTATCGCTATTCTACTTAGTGCGCCGCCGCGTACTTCCACTTACAATGTGGTATTTCGCTATATTCTCTGGATATCGCCACAATCTTCTTCAAAAATAACCAAGAAAAATTTTCCAACTTTCCGAATTCCACAAAAATTTTTTTGGATAACTCTTAGAAATCCTAAGAAAGGAAAAAAAAAATGTCGTGAAAAATATTTTTGAAAATCTTTCAAATAATGAAAAAAATTCTCGGAAAATTCCACTTTTGCAACAAAATTTTTTTTAAAACATACGCTAAATCTGTGGAAATCCTTCAAAATCAAATAACCCTAAAAAAAATATTCGGAAAATATTCCAAAACAAAGCAAAAAAAATTTTCAAAAAATCTCAAAACAAAACAAAAATTTTACTCAAAAATTTTTGTTTCAAAAACTGCCTAAAATGATAAAAAAAATTTGTGAAAAATTTTTGAAATCAAGAACTTTTGAAATCAAAAAAATTCTGAAAAAATTTCAAAATTAAAAAATTTAAAAAAAAAATTTTGAAAAATCTTCAATAATATTCAAAAAAAAATCGGAAAATCCTCAAAATCGAAAAAAACATTTCAAAAAAATTTTGGAAAATTATCAAAATCGAAAAATTTTTAGAGTCCTGTATATAACCCAATAACCCAAGTGAAAATTTTCCGAGTCCTACTTGTAACCCAATAACTTAAGTGAAAATTTTCAAAGTCCTATATATAACCCGATAACCCAAGTGAAAAATTTTCTGAGTCGTATTTATAACCCATTAACCCAAATGGAAATATTCTAAGTTCCCTCACAAACCTCTTAAACACAACAAAAAAAAATTTTTTTCGCTGTATTTACAATTATTGATGCAACAAAAATTTTTCACTTTAAGTCGCTAAACCGTCGCTTGCTTGGGTACTGTGTAAAAAAAATTACGACTTTTTCCGAAATCACTAATTTGTTTAATTTTTCTGGATCTAATTTTCCTATTATTAAGTCAGCCTCTTTTTCGTGTTTCACTAAGCCCCTGTTGGTACATCATTTGTAACATAGGATTTGGTTACGCCTGTCTCTTATACATGTTGCTCTGCACTTTACCAAATTTGCTAATAATGGCCAGGTAAAGCGCGGCTAGCCTTGCACGAACCTTATCCCAGAGGAAGTTCCGTGAAGCAAAATTAGGATAATTAATTTTACTAAATTATGACACTAATTTAATAAATTAAGTACCTAGGCTTTATTTAATTTCTCTATTAACCAAAGGTCGCTAATTTACAATGTGTCACTTACAAATTTCCGATGGCTATTCAAAATGGCTACAATAGCCCTCGTACGTGTCGATCACAATGACCGAATCACCACGTTTTTCCGAGCTATTCCCTAATCTCATGTAACCCCTTTCTTTAACCAATTTCGCGTCATCCCCGCCTTCATTACTCCGTTATTCCCCTTACTATTATATTAGAATTTTCCCTGCCACGCACTGCTTTAATGATTGTCGTCACACCACCAACGCATTTATGAAAAACCCCTCCGAACAATTCGCGCTAATAAATTATCTACATATATATATATATATATATATATATATATATATATATATATATATATATATATATATATATATATATATATATATATATATATATATATATATATATATATATATATATATATATATATATATATATATATATATATATATATATATATATATATATATATATATATATATATATATATTATATATTTCTAATTATTTTACCGACTCTGACGAATGCCAAGGAACGCTCGACAACAATAGTCCAACTCATCGTCGTCCGAATGTCGTCGTCTCACAGGAGAATCTTGATGTCGCCGCCTCGTGGTCGATACCGTATCGCGAATCTCCCGCGTGGCTCAGGAAGCCCCTTTTCCTAACTTTAACACACCCTTTTTCCTAACTATAACACTCCGATCCACTACTAATTTCAACAAGTATTAATGCTAACAATTATAACGGTCCAACTACTTTAAATTTATATGTTGCTAATTTAAACGTCACAGAATATGTGCAATATTAATATTTTATACATAGAATCGATACATTTTTTATGACCTGCAACTTGATGGCACTATAATTTCAAGTATATATATTTGATTATGTACTCTTTGTAAAATTTTTTTATATTTTCAATATATTCTTATGAAGGAGATTCTTAAAAATGTTACGTTAAATAATGAACATTTTTTTCACAAAATATACTATAGGGTTTCATTAGAATATTTTGAACTATGATGATTTGTTTTTAAGTATTTTCATTTTTTCAGCTTTCAGTCACCTTTTTGCTCCAAAATTATTGGATCTAGAGCAAATATGATGCAATTCAAAAAGGTGTATCATTTTAGCTCTATAAAATACAATTAATGTTGTCTGTTTAAAGTAAATATGTTAAAAGCTAAGATTTTTTTGTAAAATTGATGTTCTGTATTTTATTTAGTAATTAAAAGCACTTATTAACACTTTGGTGTCTTTTTCTCTTAAAGCTTATAAATAGACAAGTATTTTATTATTTTTTAATTTAATTTGCGTTATAAATTCGCAAAAAAATGAATTTTTAAATAAACGAATTGTTGTCTAATAAAATCTTCTATTTAAATATTTCCGCCAGGTTTTCTGGAAGTATGTCCAAAAAGTGTATTTTTTTGTATGTCATTAAAATATATTTGGGGCTAAGCTCATCCAAGTTAAGATTTGGAATAAGAAAAAAAGATAAATTTTCAAATGTATTTTAAAAAAGACAAACTGCACCCACTATCTCTAGTATAAATGCAAATTCCGGGCTATCACTTCTGGACAATGTTTAGGCCCAAAAGAAAATTCAAAATCTTAAATATTAGGTAAATTTGTTTGGACTAGATTTAAGGTCTATATGCAACCCCTTCGTTTTGATACATTTATAGCAAAATTTTTAATAACAACTTAACCATTAAGGAGGTCTAAACCCAAATTTAAACGGAACATGATTTGTTAAAATTTCATGAAGTTTAAAAAGATTGTTTCGGAGATTTTTTATTATTAATTTTACTTGCGTTCATATGGTGAGAATTTTTTTGTTAAAAATACTTACACTTAATCCGTAACTCAATTCAAATGCAAATTTTTAGAATGATTAGGAATCTGATTTTTGAGAAATAACACAGAATACAAATAAAAATATAATGCGTTAGCTAACTTTTTTTGTAAGTAAGCCGTTTTTCTAATCCGGGCGATCATTACGCTTCTGGCTATGTTAATAAGCGCTACATCATCTGTGTACCCGATCAGGAACCAGCCTTCAGGCAACTCCAATCGGAGCATTGCATTACAGAATATGTTCCATATATCGGATTCCAGAATGGAACCCTGAGCAGCTCCGGGCCATTCTCCGTATCGTACAGAATGTAGCGGTCCTTCAAGTAGTTTCCGATGATTCGGAGGAGGTACGCAGATACCTTGAAGTCTCGCTCCATGGCCGGCAGTGCATCCTTCCACCTCACTGAGTTAAACGCATTCTTTACATCGAGTGTGGCCATCGAACACATTGGACGCGAAAAGCGATTTCGGGCTTCTGGCTGCACTTACTACCTCCTGAATAGCGTATATAGTCGACCTTCCTCTCCGGAAGCCGAATTGCCTCTCGGAAAGGTCTCCGGCTGTTCTTAGTGCTGCATGTAGACGAGGTCTAATCAGCTTCTCCAGGAGTTTCCCGGCGTTGTCCAGTATGCAGAGAGCTCTGTTCGATGACGACTCATCGACTGGTCCCTTACCCTTGCTTATCAGAACAAGTCTTGCCTCCTTCCATCAAGAGTTACGGATGGCTCCGCGTCACTACTTTCTGTACGTCCACTGACAGGGTATCTGGCCCTGGCGCTTTCTTTTTATTTAAGCTCTGTACGGCCAAATCCAGCTCCGCCCTTGTGAAAGTCGGAGCCTCAAGGCCTCCTGACATCAAGGGGGCATCCGTGCATTTCGGATGTATGATAAATAGAGCACTTACGATGTTATCCATAGTCACTGCGCTCATGGGAGCGTCCTTTTTAAACGTGCCCAATTTGCGCGAGACGATTTTGTACCCAGCATCCACAGATCTTCTCCCAGTTTCTTCCAGTAGTTGTACTAACTTGCCTTAATGGCTCGGCTGAGAGCTCTCTTCGCCATTTGGTGCGCTATGATGTTAAGAGCGGCATCGCGGTCAGTCTTTTTCGCCGCAGCACCCTGATTTCATCCGTCCACCAGTAAGGAGAACGTCTTGCATTACACGCTCGCTTCTTTGGAATCGGCTCCTTACAGGCTCGGTTGATGATGTGCATGGTCGTATTTGCCATTATCTCTGCTCGCTCGGATGGCGTTGCGTCAGCCGGAATTCCGATCAGGGCTCGCTGATTGTGTTCCAGGGCCAAAGACAGCTTCTCAGTAACCATTTTGGCGACGTTCCACCTAGTGGGGCTCCAACTGGCTTGTTATCACGCACACGGAACGTGATATACTGGTGATCGCTGGCTGTGAAGTCCTCAATTACCTGATAGTTCTGCACTTGCGCAGCTAGGCGTTCCATTTCCAACGATTGTCCCCCTGTAACCCAGCCTCCTGAAGTTCATATCCATGATTTGCCTTCCCCTGGAGTTCCACCATTAAAGTCTGTGGCCACTTATTCCATTAGCTTCGCCCCCCCCCCCCCCCCCTCGGTGTCTCCAAGGTAATAATGCCTGACGTGTCGGGCATGGCCATTATCTTGCTCTTAATGTCAGTGATGTTCCTTCTGAAGTCATCTGTCAGGGTCGACTCAAGCAGAATGTTGACTACGGCCTCTAGTACCGGCAAGTTAGTCTTAATCATCCCATTAATATTGATCTGCATTACTGTGTTTTCTGCCACAGCTTTGAGGATCTTCTTCATTGCTGATGTCCCTGCTATCCCTGCCTGAGATATTTTCTAGTTATGAATGCCGAAACCGAGAAGCGGTTAGTCGGGAGGTCAGTCCTATCGACGTCAGTGACTCTACTAAAAAAGGTTACGGGATAGGCCTGCGCCATATAGAAGAAAAAAGTTTAACGTCGCTCCCATCGAGTGGGCGATGAAAACTCGTTTATAGTATCTCCGGGTGAATAAAGAATTCTTCGTTCCATTTGGCGCGCGAGACTTGTCGAGCGATGCCCTCTTATAGAGCCCCCAACTAAACATTCCCGAAATTAGATTTTTCGTCTTTGCCCAGCTCATCTGCGTGACTCCATCAAATGAAGTGCTTACTTTTGTGAATAATGATGATGATAATAATATTAAGATCAACTTACTTGGTGAGCTCGGTATTGCATATATATCTAATTCAGGAATTATTGAATCGTCATATTGTAAACTTGCATCACGAATTAATACACCTTGTGGAGACTCAGGCGGGGTTGCCATGCCAGTCATGCCAGTCCAGGTCCATAGACGCCTTAAACAATATATTATTTAATATTATTCAGTGGTAATTAAGTTATATGTCAGAAATATAAATAGGAAGAAAATTAGTATTCTGAACTAGAATTTTTAATCTTACTTACTAACTTTAATAACAAAAAATTAGGACTTTTCAAAAATTTATAATGTTATTTATGCATATTTAAAGAAGTTGCAGTAAGTTTTAATCACAACATTCCCTATATCTAACTTTTATGAAATCACAAGTTTTCTTGGAATTTTCGATACAAGTAATAGTTATCAACCAACAGTAGGTTGTGGCTAGATGAAAAAATTCAGGGATTTACATAAAAATTAAGAGAAGAACCTCTTTTAGATGTTCAACAAATTTCAATCTTTTTCATAAAATTTTCGTGAAAAATAAAAAATATGATAATAAAGTATTAAAGCAAAATTTAAAGTCCTTCAGATGCGATACCTTGGGAAACGGACTCTCCTTTACTCGACGCAGGAACGCGCCACCGGTATAATCGAGCCCTCGAAGGGGGGGGGGAGGCTTTCTGTGATAATCCCACCGTTTAAATTTTTTTTACCATTTGTGTGGGTAGAGCGAATTTCTTAGAAGACTGCTGATCTGTGTTTATATTGCATGTAAAATACGAACGAAAGTTTAAATTCAACCGTGTGGCACTTCCCACCAATGCACCTGCACTTTTGTCTCAAAACCTTCGAGTTGTCACATATTTGTAAGCTAGATTATTCAACGAAGGATATACTCATATTTTAAGTACAATTAGTACTTTAGAGATAATAAAACAAATAAAACCCATCAACCCGAATAACCCACTAAACCGATGAACATCGTAAATACCATAAACAGAAATTATACTCAGTGGTCTCTAGTCAAACCGGTCGATAACATCATGCGTAGGCCGGCTTCCACTGCCACTGGGAGTTTTAGTGGTTTTATTGTCTCAAATGAGTAATAATATTGGTTCAATTTCAGTTTTTGTTAAAAAATTCTTTTAATTATTATCGTTTTAATGTTGTTTTTTATGTAATTGTTAGTAATTATTATTTTTAAAAAATTTTTTTTAGAGGTTGCCATGTTCACATTAGTTTTGATGTTGGTTGCTCTGTGATCTATTCGAGACTATTAGTTATGTATTAGGTGCGTTGTTAAATATTGTAATTGTTTGTGTAATTATTATTGTCATTTTTGTAATAGAATATTTGTACATTTTGTAACATTGAAGAGGAAAGTAAAAAAAAAAACCCGAAACATCGCTTTCACAGCATTATTAAAGGATACTTCTACGAGATCAACAGAGTTTTAATTTTACTAATACTACCTAAGAACAATAAAATCACACCTATATAATATTATAACTACATTAACTTGTTTTGTCATGACTAAAGAAGGCAACAAATGAATTTTAAAAATTTTTAAACGTCAATATTTTTCCTTCTCTTTATTGGTCTTGGTTTTAGTGACATTATTGTGAATAGTGTTAAGATCAAAAAAGTCTGGTTTCTTTTAGATCTGTAACCATACTGCGGAATATTTAGTAAAAATATGAAATTTGTTAAAGATATAGCTGATATTCGATTTTTCATGCCATTTTTGTGCTTTATTTTTCGTCTTTCGTGACAAACTTTGGTTAAATGACTTTAACGTAAAAAATGTTGAATACGGAAAGTTGTATTTTTTCGAGATCTATAACTTCACGGATATGGATAAAAATAGATACGTTAGCTTCTTATAATGTGTCAAGTAACATCTATAAATTTCAGTCAGTTGCACCGCAGCCTCGTTGAGTTATTACATAAACTTGATTACATACATACAAACATCCATACTCTAGTCTAATCTACTAATGGCCGTAGGTCTGATGTAAGACGCCGATGTGCCACCATACATCATACACCCATACATACATTTACGAGGATGCTTGAAATATGTTCTTGTAGTGTTAATACATCTTTTTATGCGATAAATTGTTAGTTTTAATGACATTCCACTTTTATCGATGACGAAAATATAAGGCTCTCCTTAAGGGGGGAGTCTGCTTTACCGGCTTCAACAAATTGATTTTTTTTGGTCTTAAATTTTCTAGCAAGAAGGCTCGTACAGCCCGAAGATTGGAAACTCTCAGCCAAAACGAGTTTTTTGAAGAAGAGGAAGGACTAATGTATGGCCCAGGGATAGCTGATTAACCTCTAATTACTGTAAGTACCCAAAAACTTATATTTTTTTGGACCGAAAACTTTAAAGCAAGTTTTCTTGAGCGCTCATTTTTACGATTTCTAGAAAACGGTGCCGGTGATAGCAAAAAGAATATACGTCCGATCGAAAAAAATCAATGTGATCTAGCTTCAGTATTAAATTATCTTCTATTTGAACTAAAAAAGTTGGACAAAAGTATTATTTAAACTACTTTTTTTGCAACTTAAAGTGAATTTAATTTGTCAAAAAAGTGAATTTTTTTTCAAACTTCGAAAAAATTTGGAATTTGACAACTTTTTCGGTATTGAATTTGACAACTTTTTCGGTATTTTTTGAGTTGATACAGAAAAGAAACTTATAAAAATTAAAAAAAAATTTGTCTCGACTGTTTAAGACGCACCGCACCTCCATCACCAGCACCAATTAGAAAGTGCAGACTCCAGGCGCTCCGGCAAAATGGTCATAACTTGAAGAAATTTTAATATTTTTTAATAACAAAAATTGTTTTTTAAAGCTAAAATATAGTACATTATGTTTCTTTTTCCGGACCTAAAGCAGACTACCACTTTAAGAGCAGTCGTGCCTAATAAGTAAGATTTTTTATGAAATAAAAAAAATAATATATATTAAAATATATTAAAATATAGATTTTTTTCTGAAAAATCGACAATATACATACATATATATAGGGAATTCTTTTTCAAATTAGCCACCCCCCTGCCCATTTCAATTTTGGGGAAATAATTTTTTTGAGCAAACAAAAAAATTTGTCAAGAAGTCTAGATTTTGATGCCGTTAGGTGTTTAAAAAAAATATCTAACCTCAAAAAAACTGTCTAAAGTGAGGCATCTTGTAAAAAATCCATTTTTTGTCAAAAATGATCGAAAAAACTATAATTCCTCAATAATTTTGACCGAATTACTCATTAACAGTATTTTAGGGGTCGCTGAACAAGAATCCGATGTCGGATTTCAAATTCAAGATGGCGGATCCAAGATGGCGAATAGTATTTTTTAATGTTGACCGATTTCTACTAAATTCTGTATGTTGAGGTTTCTGGGATCACTGATTACGATTCCGAATTCGAATTTCAAATTCAAGATGTCTGATCCAAAATAGCGGACCTTAATTTCAAATTCCAGATTGCTGAACCAAAATGGTGTGCACATATTTTCTTATTATTGACTGATTTCTAAAAAATTTCGTAAACGGAACTTTTTGATGTCTCTGATAACGAATTTGAGTTCAGGTTTCAAATTCAAGATGGCGGATCCAAGATGACGGACATTGCTTCTTTATCGTCGATCGATTTATCCAAAATTTGGTATTAAAATATATTTATGGTCAAAAAATATTTATGTTCACTTAACACAAAACTGAGGTTAGATTTAAGAGATTCAAAATAACTTTTTAACCATGGATAGATTGTTGGAAGATTATTCTTAGTTCTCTACATTTACTAATTTTGATTCGCCCTGTGGATCTCATTTCCCAGTACCTTACTTGAAAATTGGTGGTTTATATTTAACACTCCTTTTTAGGATAGTTGATCTATTTTCCACAAATTTTTATGGCTCTTTATTCTCTAATCAGTAGCGACAGTCCTTTTCAGGATAGTCGATTTTTAGATATTAGGCGCTATTTCTTCGGAAATTTATTAATATATTGACCAAGATGTGCGATAAGTTTAAAACAGATAGATGCGTGGATTTGTTTAGGAAACCCGGTGAAAAGGGTTATTATGGAAAAGATCTCCGTAGGGTTTCTAGTGGTCTAATAAAACAATTCCCTCATTTACATCCCGACTCTAGAAATTGTTCTGCTTGTCGAAAAAAGGTTTCTAATTTAAATTTAAATGATAAGGATGAATCTATTCAAGCCAATATAAGTGATTCTGATGATTCGTATAATGATGATTCTCGTATATCCAATGATGAAAAAAACCTTGATTCTAGAGCGTCACCAGAATCAGAAGTTCGATCCCAAAGAGGAATTGATTTAGAGGAAATGCTAGATAGGCTTAAACTAAATTTTCAAGTCTGGACAGGAACTATCCTCTTAGAGTCAGGATTCTTACTATTGCTCCAAATCCATGGAGCACGAGAAAGATTGCTAAGGAGTTTAATGCTTCAAGATATTTGGTTGAAATATCTAAAAGGCTGAAGTCGATGAATGGGGTCTTAAGTGAAACTGTTGCGAAAGCGGGTCGTAGTTTTTCCCAGAAAACTGTGAAAAATATTGAAGAATTTTACAATAACGATATGTACAGTCGAATCATGCCATCAAAGAAAGACGTTGTTTTCGTAAAAAATGAAAATGGCACAAGAGAAGAAAACAGTAAACGTCTATTATTATTGAACATGAAAGAACTCTATTCTTGTTTTAAAGAGACTCACCCGAAAATCCAAATTTCTTTTAGTAATTTTGCATTTCTCAGACCAAAATATTGTATTCTTTCTGAAGCATCTGGAATGCATTCGATATGCGTATCTACTATCCATCAAAATATGAAACTTATGTTAGATGCCATAAACCTGAAGCAATTGACTGAAAATGCAAGTACTCCTTTTTATAATTATAAAGATTGTAGAGAAGAAATGGTTTGTTCTAATCCAACTTCTGACTGTTACATCGACAAGTGTAATAAATGTCCAGGAACTGAGAAAATTATATCTCTAATACGTAAACAATTAGAAGATTCCTGTATTTCTGATATTACATACTCATCGTGGACTGCTACTGATAGAGCAACATTAACCGAACAGACATCGTAAGCTAAAGACTCTGAAAGTTCATTCTTACATTGCAAAGCAGCATACTCTGTTTATAAATGAAAAAAAAAAGAAAATCTTAGCCCACATGAAGTACTTGTAATGTTTGATTTCTCAGAAAATTATGCTTACGTGTGTCAGGATGCTTCACAGGCTTTTCGTTTTAACAATAACCAATGTACAGTGGTACTTGTGATTTTCTATTACAAAGAAAATAATGAAGTTAACCATCAGAGTATGGTTTTTTTGTCTAATAGTCTGAAACATGACACTGCCGCTGTATATTCTATTCACCGCTACTGATACCAGAAATTAAAAAGAAGGTTAAAAGAATTCAAAAAATTTATTATTGTACTGATGGGGCTAAGCAACATTTTAAAAATAAAATTCAAATAAACAATTTAATTAATCATAAAGAAGATTTTCATATTGAAGCAGAATGGCATTATACAGCAACTGCACATGGAAAAAGCATGTATGATGGAATAGGTGCTACTTTCAAAAAGTCAGCCTACAAGGCAAGCCTTACGACAAAACCATCTGGGCAAAAAACATTCCGATAACATATCAATTTGCTACTTTGATAAAGTATTTCATGACAAAGTGAGGCGAAAATTTATTAAATGTTTGATAAAGTATTTCATGACAAAGTGAGGCGAAAATGTTTTAAACTCTACTTTTTGGCTATAAAACTTATTTCCACCTCGATGGGCGGTAACCCATCGGTAAACTAGAAAAACCGCGAAAAAAGGGAATTTTTGTGATTTTTTAACTGAAATAAATCCCTCAATCTTGGAAAAAAAATTTTTTTTCTCTCAAAATCACAACTAGAGGCTCTGTTTACACCCACATTAATTACACAGCCCCAAAAAAAAAAATTGTAAGTCCCAAAAACTTGACCACGGTACTTATATGTTTTTGGGATCGCAGAATCCGAATCCAGGGTTAGTTTAACCCCATCAGATCTTTCTCAAGGTCAGTTGAAGGTCAAATTATCGAAATAAATGAAAAATACAACTAAAACCATGGTATCTTTGGGTTTTTGGGGTCGCTGAATCCGAATCCGGGGTGAGATTAAACAATCAGATCTTTCTCAAGGTCAGTTGAAGGTCAAATTATCGAAATACATGAAAAATACACTAAAACCATGGTATCTTGGGTTTTTTTGGGGCGCTGTATCTGAATCCGAGCTTATTACAACCCTATCAGGTCATGGTCAAGGTCAGTTGAAGGTCAAATCATAAAGATTCATAAAACGTAGAGTCAAACCATGACATTTAGAGGTTTTTGGGGTCGCTGAATCCGAATTCAGGGTCAGTATAGTCCCATAAGGTTATATTTATGGTCAGTTCAAGGTTAGTTCAAGGTCATGGACGTAAAGAGAGTGAAAAAATAAGTTATAAACTGAAACAATGCAAAAGGTAATGTAAACCATAAAGCAAAGAACAATGTATATGCAAGTACAATCGTATCCTTTAAAACTATACGATAGTTTGCTGCTCCTTCATTTACTTTAAATTTGTTAGAAGTATATGCAATTCTATAAAATACCCGTAAAAATATTAAGCTCATTACTCTTTTTTATGGTAACGAACTATTTTATTGTCAAATGATCTACAAAGTGAATTACGCTTCCGCTTCTCCGATGTTGATGGTAGATCTCTTTTTAACGACCAACAGTAATCTGCTAACATATTTACGTCCCATCTTCCTTGGTACCTGCGCTCCATTTCCTTGATATCTTGGTGAAATCTCTCTCACTGCTCTTCGCTGTAATCACCTAGGTTTTCTGGAAATTCATCAACATGCGAATATAAAAAGTGTAATTTTAGATTCATTAGACAGCCTACAGCTAAAGAGCAGTACAAGAACATGTTTGATTTAGACATGAAAATTGATGAATTTGATTGGGTTCCTAAAATCATATGCGCAATATGTAGGAAAATGCTACAGAAAGATAAAAACGGTAAAATTGAAGTAAAAATGAAAGTGCCTATGATATGGAATGAACCTTTAAGAAAAGAAAACTGTTATTTTTGTAATACGAATTTGCATGGAGTTAATAGTAAAAACAAGTCGCAAATTAATTACGCTAACGTTGAAAGTGTCACGAAACCTATATATGAATCGTCAATTGATAAAAGAGAAGATCCACTGGGTATGTACGCAAGTGGAAGTATGGATCTTGAGGAAAATTTAGAAAGACATGATGAAGATGAAATCTTAGAAGAAGAAATGGAGGAAGGATATATTATTGCGGAAGAAGAAATAGCGCCTGATGAAGACAATGACGTTGCTAGTACGAGTGATACAAGTGACGAAGAATACATCCCCTATAATACTAAGAAGGAGAAAGGTCCACTTACACAGGAAAAAGTGAATGTTCTTATACGCGATTTGGGCCTACCAAAGGATGGGGCGGAGTACTTGGCTTCATGGCTAAAAGAAAATACTAATGAAGCTGGAAATATTAAAGTTTCTTACTACCGAGACAGAGATAAGAAATATCGTGATTATTTCGCTAAAGATGAAGAATTTTCCTTAGTTTACTGCAAAGATATAGTTGGGTTGATGAATTGCTTTAAACATGGATGTTACAACCCTAACGAGTGGAGATTGTTCATCGATTCGTCAACGAGAAGTTTAAAAGCCGTTCTGTTACACAATACAAATGTTTATGCAGCCATTCCCATAGGATATTCGGTAATACTGAATGAAGAGTACTGTAACATGAAAGTAATATTAGACCGAATAAAATACAATGATCATAAATGGCAAATATGTGGGGATCTTAAAATCATAACAATACTTCTGGGGCAACAATCGGGATTCACAAAATATCCTTGCTATTTATGTGAATGGGATAGTAGGGATAGAAAGAATCATTACATAAAGAGTGTCTGGCCCCTTAGACAAAAGTTCGAACCGGGTTCTAAGAATATAAAAGATAAGCCACTTGTTGATCCATCAAAAATTCTTATACCACCTCTGCACATTAAATTGGGACTTATGAAACAATGGGTAAAATCTTTAGACAAAGATGGTAGCTGCTTTAAGTATCTGCGAAATCAGTTTCCCAAATTAAGTGATGCTAAAGTAAATGAAGGAATTTTCGATGGCCCTCAGATTCGTAAGATGATAAATGATGAAATTTTTGTTACGCAAATGAATCATACAGAGAGAGAAGCATGGTTATGTTTCAAGGACGTAATTAAAAACTTTCTTGGAAATCATAAGAGCCCAAATTACCAACAAATAGTTTTAAATTTAGTAAATAGTTACAAAAATCAAGGCTGCCTAATGAATCTAAAATTACACTTTTTATATTCGCATGTTGATGAATTTCCAGAAAACCTAGGTGATTACAGCGAAGAGCAGTGAGAGAGATTTCACCAAGATATCAAGGAAATGGAGCGCAGGTATCAAGGAAGATGGGACGTAAATATGTTAGCAGATTACTGTTGGTCGTTAAAAAGAGATCTACCATCAACATCGGAGAAGCGGAAGCGTAATCCACTTTGTAGATCATTTGACAATAAAATAGTTCGTTACCATAAAAAAGAGTAATGGGCTTAATATTTTTACGGGTATTTTATTGAATTGCATATACTTCTAACAAATTTAAAGTAAATGAAGGAGCAGCTAACTATGATATAGTTTTAAAGGATACGATTGTACTTGCATATACATTGTTCTTTGCTTTATGGTTTACATTACCTTTTGCATTGTTTCAGTTTATAACTAATTTTTTCACTCTCTTTACGTCCATGACCTTGAACTAACCTTGAACTGACCATAAATATAACCTTATGGGACTATACTGACCCTAGATTCGGATTCAGCGACCCCAAAAACCCCTAAATGTCATGGTTTGACTCTACTTTTTATGAATCTTTATGATTTGACCTTCAACTGACCTTGACCATGACCTGATAGGGTTGTAATAAGCCCGGATTCAGATACAGCGCCCCAAAAAAACCCAAGATACCATGGTTTTAGTGTATTTTTCATGTATTTCGATAATTTGACCTTCAACTGACCTTGAGAAAGATCTGATTGTTTAATCTGACCCCGGATTCGGATTCAGCGACCCCAAAAACCCCAAGATACCATGGTTTTAGTGTATTTTTCATGTATTTCGATAATTTGACCTTCAACTGACCTTGAGAAAGATCTGATGGGGTTAAACTAACCCTGGATTCGGATTCAGCGATCTCAAAAACATATAAGTACCGTGGTCAAGTTTTTGGGACTTACATTTTTTTTTGTGGGGCTGTGTTATCTAAGTAGATTGGAAGTACCTAAAAAAATTTATAGAGAAGGGGGAGCTCAAAAACATGAAAATTTTGAAAAAAAACAGTAAAAAAAGCGTTTTTATGAAAGTGAAACGGGTTAAAAGCTTTTTTAATCGGTCTTTTTTGCGGCATTCTTAGTTTTTAGGTAGAAACTATCGATTTCGGTGAGGGGAGCCAGTATCCAGGCAATTTGGTAAATAAGGGTCAGCCTAATATATATATATATATATATATATATATATATATTCTATATAATGCTAAGCTATACACAATTACACTGTGCATAAACCAGAACTCTATATTTTTTACTTAAAATATATAATCATTTTTTATTTAATTTAATAAGAAATAAAATAAATATTAAGACTATGTAGTCAATGCGTGTTCGATTTACGTTGATTTAATGTAAGTAAATTAGTTAAAAAATATAGCCAAATATAGATATACTCTGTCGATTATGTGGAGGGTATGTGGAGCGGGGTGGACAGAATGTGGAGGGGACATGGAGGGGCATGAAGGGGGCGCAGGGGATGGAGGGGCAAATAAGTAAAAAATAACGTAATTTTGGAACCAATGTAACGTTATTATGTGGAGGGGATGTGGAGCTGGTGTGGAGGGGTATGTGGAGGGGTATGTGGAGGGGCCATGAGGGGCGATGAGGGGAGGGGCGATGAGGGGAGTGGCGGGGGATGAGTGGAGGGCAAATAAAAAAATAATGTAGTTCTTTAACCCTTTCAGGGGCAGTGGTACGTATACGTACCACCTTTTTGCTTTCAGTTTTTTCTGTATTTCGGACGTATTTTTCAGTGCTCCTATGCGTGTGAGTACTTTTTGGACTCTTAAGATGATAAGTTATAAGTTTTGTATAGAAAAGTATGCAAATTTATTTATTTATAAATAGTTATAAACAATTGAATCACAAAAAACTCGTTTTTCTTCGTAAAAAATCGGTTATTCTTGAACGAAAAACTCTAGAGCTCTGAAATTTTTTTTATCTATAGTCCGTGTCCAGCTCTATAATATATATTTTTTTCAAATTTTTTCGCACGTTAGTTTTTTTGATAAAATTTTTGAAAATTTCAAAAAAAAAATTTGCCCCTGAAAGGGTTAAACAATTCAACGTCATTATGTGGATGGGACTTAGAGGGGGTGGAGGGGTGTGGAGGGTGGTGGAGAGGGGTGGAGTGACTTAATAACGCTTACGATTATATAATATTGGAAGATATATATATATATATATATATATATATATAGTGTTTCACAAAATCTGATAAAATTCAAATACATTCTACACACTAAAAAGAACATTTTTACTAAAGAACTAAATTAAAAAAATTTTTGAAGTCAATCTCCCATATATATAGGGGAGAGTGGGACTAGGTGGACCATGGGGCAAGGTGGACTATAGGCTATGTCTGATGCTGCAAGGGACGCCACCTATCGAAAACGGTTAGAAACTTCATTGTATATGTTCAGAACGTTATAAAAATTGTGTTTAGGTCAATTCGAAATTTTCCCTTGCCTGTGCTAATGTAGTAACAGCTTTTTGCACGCTTTTGTAAGATTTTCTGTTTTCTTGGACATAAATAGGAATGTTCTACGTAAATTTATGTGAAATCTTTTAGCGCTATCATAAAGATCAGCTAAACACCTTCAAAAATAATCTTTGTTACAATTTTTATACCAAATATAGACTACCTGTTATGTACATTATTTAAAAAAGTCAATGTGGAGAAAAGTGGAATAGGACTGCGTCGTTAATAATGTGAAAAAATCTGCGTTTCGCAATTAAAGATTGGCATTCGCAAACGGGTCTTTCTGTGTTCGCGCATCTTGATTTGCGTTCTTAAAATGAGTTGTTAGTGTCAAATATATTTAAAAAATATGTAGTATGTAACTAAATTTGTTTACAACAAAACGCAGCAACCATTGGTATACCACTTTGCCCCACAGTTTTAGTAAATCAGCTAAATTGGTTATTTAGAAAAATCATTACTAAACCCATGAAGGAAAAATTTTTTTTACTTCATATGATCTTTTTATTAGTTTATGAACCAATAGAAACATCTAAACCTCAAGACTGAAGTACATCGATGATTTGATACAAATTAACCCACCAGTAACCTACAGTAGTCCACCTCGCTCCACCCTCCCCTATATATGTATATATATGTATGGGTCAATCTAGCGGATTTTTACTGTCGACAAAATTAAAAAAGTTGCGTTTGACTAGAGTTACAGCTGTTTTAAGTTAATGCTTTATTAAGAAGTCGCTAAACTTGCACCACTGTCACTCCGATCTACCAGAATTCCTTTTTACAAAACTTGCAAAAAAAGATGCCATTTTTGTAGTAGTGAATGCACGATGACCAAGGCCGACTACCTATCTATTGAGACTGCGAATGATACAATGCAGGCCTTTTTGAAATTAATTTCATCTGCATCTTGATCAGATTTTATTTTTTATCACTAAATTTTCTACGGTAAGGTTGTAGTTCTAGAAAAAATACAATTATTTTACGTTGAACATTTTTTACGAAAACGTCATTTAAATAAAGTTTGTCGAGTGAAACGAAAAATAAACGGCGAAAAAGGCATGGAAATTCGATTTTTGGGGCACAATTGGTTTATATAAGATTATACGCAAAAATTTTCCATGAAAAAGTTGTAGATCCCAAAAAAATACAAATTGTTTGTATTAAAAATTTTTTACCGAAACGTCCTTCAAACAAAGTTTATCGAGAATAACGAAAAATAATGTGCAAATCGGCATATAAAGTAGATTTAGAGAATTTTTAGAATTTTTGAATTTTTTTTTCATTTTTATCTATAAACCTTATTTAAAATACATTTTCATGAAATTATTAAATATAAGGAAACTGCATTTCTTCAAGAATTATAGCTTCACTGTGAAAATTTTTTGCGTTTAATCTTATATAATCCAATCGTGACCCAAAAGTCGATTTTTGATGCCTTTGTTGTTGTTTGTTTTTCGTTTGTCTCAACAAACTTTGTTTTAAATGAGTTTTACGTAAAAAATGTAAAAAAGTTGTATTTTTCTAGATCTACAACCTTACCGTGGAAAGTTTAGTAATAATTGTATCATTCGCACTCTCAATAGATAGGTAGATACTCGCCTGGATCATCTTGCATTCTTTTCTACTACAAAAATGTCATCCTTTTTTGCAAGTTTCGTAAAAAGAAATTCTGGTACACCGGATTTACAGTGGTGCCAACTTAACAAATTTTTGAAAAAGCATTAACTTCAAACAGCTGTAACTATAGTGAATCGCATCCTTTATAAATTTTTCAACAGAGAAATTAAAGGTTTTTTCAAGACGAAGAGTATAAGATGTCGCAGGATTGATTAGACTGAAAGTTGTAGAAATAGCAAAAGTTTGAATATAACCTACAAATTCGACAAATGCGCATGCGCATTGGTGCTTACTCAAATGAACCTTTAAGTATTTACGATCCGAACAAATTTTTGCCAGAAAGTTGGCCAAAAGTCAAAGAAATCGTTTTTTTAAACGTTAAATATAGTTAAGATTGAAGCTCTATAAAATTTTTTAAAAATATCATGTTTCTGGCCAATTCCAAAAATTCCAAAAATTTCTCGGGGTGCAATGAATAAAAAGGGCTGAAATTTTTTTTGGTGACTTATTTCAACATATACTTTCATATTGATCTTTCAAGCACTCTGTTGTAGTAAAAACACACATATCTTAGCGTCTCGGCTTTATGACAAACGATTACTATCATTTTTTTTATAAAAGGGATTACTTCTGATAATAGAGTACTGTGCATACCTGTCTGGACGTAGTAACTACTGCACATACGCATGTATATATATATATACGACTGTCAAACAAACGACGAGTAGAGGAGAAAGTAGGGAAATAGTTCACAGAGAAGTAGGGGAAAAATGGAAACAAATGGCTAAGAAAAGAATGAAGGGCGTAAATGGAGACGGAGAGAAAAAGAGTGTCTGAGTGAGCAGGTAAGTGAGGATGCGAGCGTGTGTAGTAAGTAAGTGGGCAAGTACGCGAGTAAGTGCGTGCCTGAACAAGTGATTGTGTAAGTGAGCGAGCGAGTGATAACGTGAGCAATTGCGTGCGCAAGAGAGCAAGTCAGAACATGCATGAGTAAGTGAGTAAGTGAGCAAGAGAGTAAGTGAGGAAGTGTGTGAATTATTACGTAACCGTAGTAAGAGGAAAAAAGAGGTTTGGATATACTATATATAAATTTCGCTTTTAAGCCTTTAAGCCCTAAGGTCCTTTTTTAATTGGAAAACAATATAGGATATGGATTATTAGCTGAAAAATGCTCTAAAAGGATTTTACGAATAATTTTTAAGAGAGAAAAATGCTCTTAGTATGATTTTTTCAAGTGGATATAAAAAACTACTACGTCGTGTTTATACTCTTATGTTAATTAAACTTTAACAACTAGCATGACAATTAGTTAGTTTGAGTGTTATTATACAAGTATCTACCAAAGTATCTATCATTTGATATCTACCAAAAGGATTAAAAAACTAATTTTTTTCTTCGATTTTTTAAGGTGATGCTAAACCCCCTGTCAACGTCAAATACGGGGAATCACTTATTTCATTCAATTTTCAATTTTGAGAAACTATCTATCTGGAAAGTTGTTGTTTTTGATTAGGAGAACAATGTTTCATAAAGATATGTGCTAAAAATGGAAAATTAAATGAGAAAAGTAGTTCCTCGTATTTGTCGGTGACATATGGCTATTGTATCACCTTGAGACAAAATCGATTGCACTATGTACATTGCTTTTTTGATAAAGCACCATTATTTGCGTTATCATTTTAAACAAATGCCACCTATTAGTATTTAAAACAGACTGACAAATTCTTCTAGGTCCCCCAGAAGTGATTATGCGGTTCTAGATACTTTTCTAATCAAATAACAACATTTAATGCTGGTTAAAACTGCGTGTGCCTGCAGGAGTACTTGCGACCTTAAGGGTTAACGGATAAAATATGATTTTTTTTTAAAATACTTCAAATAAAAAATCAAGTAAGAAAATGTGTTAAATTCTCACACGATCTTTCATCTTGACTTCCACTGACATATTACTTTAAAAATCGTAACCCCCATAAACTTATAAGCCTCACAATACCCATGAAAATTATAAACCCCATAAAATCCATAAAAAAGTAGACGCCGTAAAATCAATATATCCCAATAACCCCATAAATAGTATAAACCCCATGTAACCTACACACATCGTAAATGCCATAAACCCCACTAACTACATAAAAATCATAGCTCATATAAATCCATAAAACGAATACACATTGTAAACCCAAAAAAACTCCAAAGATCAATAAACATCGCAAGCCATAAAAACCATAAAAACTCATATGCCTCATAAATCGCATAATAATCATAAAACCCATAAACTCATAAACCCCATAAATCGCATAAAACCCATAAAACCCATAAAAAACAATAACCCATGAATCTCATTGTTATGGCCGTTTGCACTTGCAGCGGCCCTATGATATTTCATATTTTCGCGCGCACTGTGTTTCTCTCTCTCACAAGATTTGAAGCGCTCTATCGCATGATTTCTTGCGAGAAAGCACACATGTGCGCGTTTTCTCCCACTTTCTTCCTTCCTAATTTCGGCCAGACTGCGGCTATGGTCAGCTCGAAGCCTTCACGCGAATCGCGACGCATGTTCTCGCGACCGCGTGTTAAGTTGTATCTTATACACTAATAATTACACACTAAGACAACATGTAAATAGTAATTTTAATAGTAATAAATGCTCACTTTTATACTGTGCTTTTCTACATTAAAATCAGTGTTAAAATCCTATTTACTTTCCCTCAGACTCCACATCCTTTCACCCACCACACGTGTTCCAGGCTATCGCTAAGTGCCTTTAGCTGCACTTTCATCCGATGCTATTACCGCACCCAATTAGAACCAAATTCAAAGCTATTTTTAATTCTTGCGATTTGGCCTGTTAACGCGCGAACAGTCATAAAACCCATAAAAATTGTAAAGCCCATGAACTTCAGAAATCGCATAAAACCCATAAAAATCAGAAAACCCATAATATCCATAGAATCCATAAACAGCGTAAACCCCATAAAATCCATAAACATCGAAAAACCCATAAACTTATAAGTCCCACAAACTCCATAAAAATCATAAATCCCATAAACCTATAAAACCCATAATAAACGTAAACCATAAAAACTGTAAACATCGCAAACCCGATAAGAATCGTAAACATCGCAAACCCCATGAACTCATAAACCTCCTAAAACCCACATAAATCATAAACCCCATAAAACCCATAAAATCCAATAAACGTAAGCTTGATCAACAAACCCATTGACCTCAATACCCCGTAAAAACCACTAACTGATTCTGAACTTTACAGATTAATGAAGATACTGGCTGTACAAAGAACGCTACGTGGGGTGATTGGGCATTCCGCTCGTGCAATTCACGATTCTTCTCAGAATGAGTGGCTGAAGAGCCTTGTTTTGAGTCGTCTTGAGGTGCTGGAAGTTTATTGTGCAGACTTTCAACCCAACCACGTGGGGATGTTACAGCATGAGGAAGTACGTGATGATCTCTATTTCAACAACAACGAGTACTACACGGTTGAAGCTAACTATATTTCGGCCCGAGGAATTCTCTACAATGCCCGCGTCCGATTAATCCCGGGTCCTAGTCCAGATGCTGGTAACCAAGCGCCTACTGCAACTACTAGCGGTTCTAACCACCTCCCGAAGATAGCCCTTCCGCGATTTACGGGATGACGAGATGACTGGGAGTTATTTAGGGACATGTTCTGCTACCTCGACCATGCAGACGCGACTGTGACGGACGTTGATAGGCTCTACTGTCTCAAGACACGTCAATGGAGAAGCCAAAATCGCACTGGACAACCTTCCAGTCACTGAAGAAAATGAAAGGATTGCTTGATCCGTCCTCGAATCGCGGTATGATTATAGATGACTTCTAATCTGAGACCACTTGGAGGTCATTAAAAACCTTCATCAATTCAGCCACCAGGCTTCAAGCATCAGTCGATGACTTAGAACGGCATCGGACCCAACTAAGAAACACTCGAACGCCCGGTGTAGCATTGGAACGATTGTTAGTTGTCACTTGCTTCAGACGCCAAGGGTCCAGTCACACGTCGAAGCTAGGAATAAGAGCTCGAGAACCTTGACAATGCAGCTAGTCGTCAACAGGCCAGCCACCCTACTTTTGACAGATTATCTACGTTCCTGCAGAAGAGATGCAGAATGGTGAAGTCTCTCGTCTCTAAACGCTACCAAGTCAACGATCTGATCATCTCAAAGATCGAGTGGTCTCACTTTTGACCCCTGCCATTCCGGAGCCATCGCAACCACCAGCACTCAACACACCAGTTGCGTTGCATGCAGTGACGCGCAATACACGGGTCGTTGCAACCTTTTCAAGAGGATGACTACAACAGATCATCAGGATCTCATACCATGCGAGAGGCTCTGTTTCGATTGCCTTCAAAGAAATCACTCAGCGAGCTTCACGAAGGAGTTGAGAAGTAAGCTGGGCACTCGACTCAGGTATACCAACTAAGAGCCGATGAGAAGAGAACGTTCACGTCATCTCAGCTGCGACCCCCTTTAGTAGCGACTCGACCTCATCCTGACCTCACACTGCTGCCCATCGCGCACTGCACGATCTGCGCGCACTCCACGACCCCTGCTCGGAGGTCACTATAGTTCCCATTCGCCTAGTGCGGCAATGGGGCGAAGTGCTGGAGCGTGTCAAGGTTGAGTGCTAGCGCTAATGACCGCCGCATGGATTCTGCACGATTTAGCAGACATCTTTATATCTACAGCCAGGCAATCGCTGAACCCCTTCGCATCAAAGTCTATGGTCTTCAGAGCCTCCAACTAACGACATCATTAGTTCACCCAGTCGATGATTTCAGTCAATTTTTTAATGGAATCGAGCTGACTGATACAGCTTTTGGCACTCCGAGTAACGTTGACGTGGTTCTGAGGGCCAACGCATACCGATTTTCCGGTTCCTACCGAGTTCCTGTGAAATCTGTCAGATGCTGGTAAGATCAGACTGTCTTATGATATCACATTACTTAATTCCTCAATGTGTCAAAGCAGGTAACAATAAAGTTTATCAAGTATATGCCTAATGCACATTAGACGTTTAAAACTTCTGGTAGGCTACGTTTGAAGTTTCTTTTTAAGTGCTAAAACAAAATTTTATCAAATTTACCCTTTTGCTAACATTACTGATAATTTAAAACAGAATTCTTTTTAATTTCGAATCTTCATTAAAAAACAAAAAAATGTGCCCTGTATGGATAAAAAGGACCTTGCCATTCTCGAAATAAAGGCGATAAAAAAAATTTTTAAAATACATAAACTCAAATATCTCAATATTAAGATTGTTATGATCTAGGCAAAAAACTTAACCAAGAGATAGTAAAACACTAACCTTTTGGAAATGTTCAAATCAACTGCTGCCGTTTAACTTCAGTTATCTCTCTCTTTAAAACAAAATGATAAAGCCTCAAAATTTTTAATGAATATTATTTTTTATATTACTAATGATCAAAATTTTTTAAAAAATTGTCCGTAAATTTCACAGATATACCGTTTGAAAAAAATTACGATTTCGTGTATTCCAAAACAAGGGAAACAGATTATTCAAAATTTCGGGTCAGAAAAGACGAGTAATTTCATTCTCTTGCAAATGCATTATCTATCAATCGACGATATTATTTCGAAGATATAAAAAAAAACAAAAAACTAAAACTCAAAAATCAAAAAATCACTAAAAGAAAAAAAACATCGAAAAAAAAAACTTTTTGCACGCACGCACGGACGCACGCACGCAAGCACGCACACAAGCATGCACACACACAGATACACCCACACGCACACGCACACGTACACGCACACACACATCCATTCAGACATTTTCTAAAACTAGTGTACTTTGATTCCTAATGCCTTACAATATGTTTCTAACATGTTTTGAGCAAAACATTTTTTTACCATCACAGAGCTTCCTCTGTGAGGAAGCAAAAAAAATTAATTGACCTCCCTTTTACCGTCATCTTGCCGACTCCCGATTGGATCACCTTTTGCCGTCTTTTATATTATTCTTATTTCAAACAGTACATTGTAAACATTTCTTATGTGCACAGAAATATGTACAAGAAACGACGAAAACTTATTATATGTTTTATTTGTGTCTTGCTAAAATAAAAATTTTGTGAAAGCAAAAACAATAGAAAGATGTTATTTAGAAATAATTTAGTACACATTATCTCGTTTTGCCTTAATTTATTATCAAAACAACTCTCGCAACGGGAGCTTATTATTCCTTACGCACACTATTTGAAAATATATGTTCGTTTAAAATATCTTACGTCGGACGGACTTACATATATTTTTGAGTAGACTAGAAAAGCATTTTTGATACGTACGATGTATCACAAACGTCACCTATAGACGAAAAATAAAAAAAAATAAAACGCTGTTTTTCTACATACAGATGTGGGTTCAGAAGAGTGATGGGATTCCGACTTACTGCTATTATTATTATTCAACTGTGTAATTATTTAACCAATTAACAAATTACTGATTTGGTTTAAATGAAAAAAAACACTGCTATTCCTTAGCTTCCTCAAACTTGAATTTTTGTAGCAAATTTAAAATTTTCCGAGTTAATTTAAAATTTGATAGCCTTTTATGTGTGTGTGTGTGTGTGTGTGTGTGTGTGTGTGTGTGTGTGTGTGTGTTTGTGTGTGTGTATGTGTATGTGCGTGTGTAAGTGTGTATGTGTGGGTATGTGTGTGAGTGTGGGTCTGTGTGTGTATTTGTGTGTATGTGTGTGGGTGGGTGTGTGTGTGTGTGGGTTGGTGGGTTGGTAGGTGTGTGTGTGTGTGTATGTGTGTGTGCGTGTGTGTGTATGTGTGTGTGTGTGAGTCCGTGTACGTGTGTGTGTGTGTGGTTTTTTTATTTCTTCTTTCTGTGCAACCTGGACTTAATGCTGTTACAAGCTGCCTGTCATCACACCATTACCATACGCCATCTATTGATGGTTACTCAAATTATATTTTTAAAAAACTAAAACGTAAATAAACGACGAGTTCAAAATCACTCTTGGTCTGCATTCAAAGAATATTTCAAAACAGCTTTATAATAAATAGATTGTCTTGTTATATGGTTATATGATTTTGACAAAGTATATTTACCAATACTATTAGGAATGAAAATTGAAAATGTTTAGCGTCAGATTCGAATAATCTTTTCATTACATCGCTCAAGATATTGTATTTCAACGACTCTAGAAGATATTCAGAGTTCGTCAAATTCAGGGTTAGTATGTATACAAGGATTAAAGCTATGTTTATGTTTTGAACACAATTTACATAAAGTCAACAGTCTTGATGTGTACAGTCTTGAGTACACAATGCCCTTGATAATTTCCAAGTATTATTGATCACGGGCAACTGTGAAAATAGAGTGATAAATTTTTCCACTTTAAAAGAGTAAGATTTATTGCAAAAAAAACTGCATTTTATTATAATGCACACAAGGTTTATAAAATGTCATTACCATCGGAAATCACAATGCACGCAATAAGGAACACGTATTCTTATATTTAGTATTCTTTATTAAAACTTTGTTAATACTATAGATATATAAGTTAGATTTCAGTAGATATGATGATAGGTGCACAAAATTAGACAAATTATACACTTCCTCATAAACACTCATTTCGTTAAATTTTCCTCTCCCGGTTCAAAAAATTCTTATGCGAACTCCAATGGGAGAAAGAAGAAAGAAAGTAGATGCAATTCCTTGGATATAGGATTTTATGTAGATTTCTTTAATGCTTTGCTGAGTATTGAGCACAATCTTGAGAAAGAAAGCATGTATGCTACTAATTTTAATTGAATCTCAAACATTTCTTGAATAATCCGGTAGCGCAGAGATTGAAGAATTGAGCGAAATCCCCCCGATGTACTGAATGTTCCACCGAGTTCAAGGATATAGATTCCCTTTCCCGCAAACATAAAAATCATCGTAAGAATACTTTATGAGATCTTGAAAGTTTGTGATGAACAAGATTGATAAATCAGAGCAATAAAGAAATAAAGGATATAACTAGAATTTTAATTTGAATTGCACGTAAAATGGAGCTCCATCTAGGAGCCCGCGCTAGACGCGACCGCCTCGGGCGAGCTCCGAGACGGTTGTTCCGTGCGTGTGGATGAGTGTTTGTGCGTGTGTGTCTGCGTGCGTGCGTGATATGCTATCATTTTGTAAAGTTTCAGATAAAATGCTGCAATTTACCCTAGTTATCGCTGGCCCTAGAAAACGTATTTTTCTACAAAATGATTTTTTTCGTAAGTATAGAAAAAAAAATTACAGAATATTCTTATGCATTGTCCTAATCACCTCAATTTTTTTCGAAAATTTTCCATTATATATTTCAGAGAATTCACCGTTGAAACAACAAATGATGTTTCCGTGTAAAACAAAGGAAACGACTTATCCAAAATTTCAGGAGGTAAATGATACGTAATTTTATGCTCTTTTAAATGCATTTTCAATGAATGACTGACATTATTTATAATACGCCAATAAACACGAAAAACTAAAACTCAAGAATAAAAGAACCGTTCAAAAAACAAAAAACGCATCGAAAAACAAAAAAAATATTATAAAAACTAACAAAAAAATGAGCCTAGAAACATTAATTTTTACAGAATATATCTCGAGAAACGACGATATACACACACACATACATACACACACGTACGCATGCACGCACGTGCACACGCAACCACACACACACGCACACGAATACGCACACGCACGGACACGCGCACACGCGCGCACGCGTACACGCACGCATACACGCGCACATGCGTACACGCACGCACACAAGCACGCATGCACGTTCGAGGTCGGTTGCACGCGAACCCTCCTTCGGCCGGTATCGGTCCAGCCAGCTACGCTCGTCGGTGGCGTGCCCGCTCACAAGTCGTCGGGCCATTGGCCGCTGCTGCTGGTTAGCTGTCATGTACCCGCGCGTCGTGGTAAGATCGCGTCGAGCGTTGTTTACAGCGTCAAGAGAGCGCATGTATTGTCGCAGGGCGAGCAAAGCGACAATGTCCATACCCGACCGCGTAGGTGTACAATTCCCCGTGTCTTTTAACTCTCTCTCTCTCTCTCTCTCTCTCTCTCTCTCTCTCTCTCTCTCTCTCTCTCTCTCTCTCTTCAAATTGATTTATCTCCTACCTGGTTGACAGATGTCAGGCAGTCGCTGATGAGGGTGGCAAAATATTAGTTTGGATTCGCACCTTTTCGGGGGTTCCCCAAGGATTAATGCTAGGTCCTCCATTATTTGCCATTTTCATCAATGACCTGCCGACTGTGCTTCGGTTCACCCGGTACATGATTTGCGCTAATGACACTCAGATCTATCGCAGTTGTTATCCGTATGAGCTTGTTGACACCATCGCTAAGGTTTCAGCTGATGCTACAGCCATATGTAACTGGTCAACTTCTAATGGTCTTACCCTCAGTCCAGTGAAAACGAAAGCAATGCTTCTAGGTAGCACACTAAACTTAGAGACGGTCAACATGGCTGATCTGCCCTGCGTGACAGTAAATAACTCTCCCATACCTTTCGTGTCAGAAGCAAAAAATCTTGGAGTCTGGCTGAAATCGACCTCAGCTGGGAGAAACACGCTGCTCACGTTTTCCAGCGGGTATTTGGTACACTACGACAATTCAGATTTCACAAACACGCACGCTCATTTTCCGTCCGCAAATCCCTTGTTCAATTACTAATACTTCGATCATGTTACACCCTACCGCAAGCGGTTGGGATGGCTCAAGGGTAAAACCCGTCGGGAGTATTTTCTGGGCTCATTGACTTTTTCTCTTCTCAAGACTGAACGGACTGAGTACTTGATCACTAATTTTATACAGACGGCAAACCAAGACGTGCGCAGGTCAAATCGTCTCCCCCAAAAACTTTCCTCGGTTTGCGATGAGTTGAAAGTAGATGATAGTTTTAAGGTAGCTTCAGTTTAGTTAAATTAAGCAATTCGATATCATTAAAACGTTAATTTGTAATTAATTTATTGTGTGTTAAATATAGCGTATTATTGTTAATTATTTTATGTAAGGCATAAATCCAAAGTTCTTTCGCGCTAATCATTAGATGTGCAAAATGTAAAAAAAAATATTGCTACCAAGCTAGTTTTCTGTTCTATTTGCAAGAAATATTTTCATTTCGGGCGTGGTCGTGATTATTTAAAGACGAAATCTGCGTCACAGTGCTCTGTTACAAGTATAACTTATCCTCCGCAATTTCCTCTTGGTGAAATAATGGTCTTTCCAAATAATCAAGGATATAATCTAAATGCGAGTTTTCGGCAACCTAATCATTTCAATAATTCAACTATATCAACTGTCTACGTCGCTGCCGCGACATATGCGCCATTTTGACATGGTGTACAGCAGGATGCAGAGCCACAGAGGCCGCCAAATTTCGCGAACGGCTGACAACAGGTGGTAGGCTCACGCGCAGCTCCAAACCTTATGTTAGGCGGGCAACAAATCTTAAGTGTGCAAAAATCAAATATGTCTATCCAAATTCAGCCAAAATTACCTGAAAATTGGAACACTCTTTCTTTAGACGATCGTCTCACTAAGATAATGGAGCAATGGTTATGAAATGGCACAAAAATCCAAACTATACAAAATTATATATCTTGCCTTCATGCTACTACAGAAATGCCGACATTACCCAACTTGACAGTAGCTTTAAACAGAATTCCAAAAAGATTCGGAATCTCGAGGCTCAAAATTCTTTTTTACAGTGTAAATTAGAGAATTTAAAGTACCTAAATGTTCTCGCTCACCCTACACCCGATAGTCTTGTTTGCGGCCTCACACCCGAGACTGCCTTATCTTTTGAAGAAATCTTCGTAAGATTAACTAACTATATTGGGATTCAAAATTCTTTATCGCATGTTTTATCTATACGACCCTTTAATCCGAAAATAAATGTGAAAATCCAAATGGTCTGAATGCAAATCCGAATATACCTACAGCATTCAAAAAATTGCATTCATTGTGCACCTGTACTCCGTCCAATTTAAGAATTACGTTTTAGGAAAAATGAAAGATTGCGATGATCTCAAAGTTGCCACAATCTTTCCAGAGCTTCCAAATTCACCGCTTATTGAAAAAAACATAACGTATTGGGAAATGTTACCATCATATCAACAGAGCTTTCGTGTACGTGCTAAAGAACAAGCAGAGAAACGGGGCTATTAATTTGTTTGGGCAAGCCGCGGTAATGTTTTTGTACGTGAAAATGAGAATGCAGAAAAGATTTGTATTGTTACGGATGCAGATTTAAATAAAGTAATTTGTCAACCTTCATCTACAAATTCCCCGAATCGGCAAACTACCCATAGTACAATCCGCTTTGCAGATATCAATGTAAATTCCCTCCCGCATTGCGTAAATGTAATACAATCTTTTCTTATTGAACATAATATCGACGTGTTATCCGTAAATGAAACATGGTTGACCCCAAATGGCCCCCTATCATCTTCTTCAATCCCAAATTATTCTTTCTTTCGCAATGATAGGGGAATCTTGTCTAAGGAGGGCGAAGAAAATATGCAAACAAGGAGAAAATACAATTTGTTCAGGGAGAGGGAGTCAGGCTATATGTTAAAAATACTTTTGAATTTAAAATTATTGATACTCCAGAAATAGATGTTATAAATGAGCCTGAGTATTTACTAATCGATTTTGTACCCTCTACTGGCTCTCGTACACTGGTTCCGTCAACATATAGACGCATCATACTATCAGACCAAATGGGCATGATACAAATAACTTTTATCAATGCTTCTCAAAAATCTCTCATGATTTCGCAAATATTATTATTATGGGTGATTTAAACTCTAACTTATTAAGTAATAGTTTTGTTGCAAATCACCTAAGCAATTTTATTGATGAAAATTCCCTATACCTAATCCCCCACGGAGCAACGCATCATAAAGATTTCACGGATACATGGCTTGACGCCATTGTTACCGATTCCCATGAGCAAGTGCACTCATTTCTTAAATCCCCGTCTCTATTTATAAATGGACATGATTATTTGATTGCTGATTGAAAGTCTCCTCTGTACAATATGATGCCAGAATTTCAGTATCCAGGAATTTTGGAAATTACCAAATTGCTGAGTTAAATAACGCACCAATCGCACAAATAAATGATATTTTAAGTAATCCGAATTTATATGATAATTATATGGTATTAGATAGACCAGCTCCATTTCGAACACAAAATAAAAGAAAACCTTTTGTGCCCTGGTTTACTACAAAATTAAAAGCGAAATATAAATCTCGTGACGCGATATATAAAGAAGCGAAGCGGGCCAAAAACTACGATTTACTTTTAGAATATAAGAATTTACGTAGAAATTTAAAATTAGAAATTAAGCTAGCTCGTGAAATTTATGTAGCAGAATCTGTATCAAATATTAGTAATAAGTCTCAAGTATGACAGTTCATAATGAAAAATGGGCTCGTTAAGAACACGATAAGTTCTCTACTTAGCAAATTTTCAATGGATGAGTTAAACATTCACTACTCTTATATCACAAATCAGCACCCACTTTGTTCTCGAATACAATTAGACGAAATTCTCTCTATTGATTTATCGGATACACGTCTCATTTTCTCGTTTCGACCAGTTGAAAGCACTGAAGTCTACCAAGCTTTGCAGTCGTGTTTGCCAAAAACTGAAGGTCGCAGTCCTGATGGGTTACCTCTACAATATTTCCGAAATTGCTTTACTATATTGCCATTTTAACTCTTTTATTCAATCTTTCGCTGAGTATCCAGTCATATCCATTATTGTGGAAAAACCTCTGGTTACCCCCCTTAGCAAAATACTGAACCCTATGTCACCAGCCGATACTCGCTTTATTGCAAATCTTTGTCATTTTGCTAAGGTTTTTTCTGCACTAGTGACCCAACAGATAACCGATTTTCTTGTATCTAATGATATACTCTCGCCATATCAGTCAGGATTTCGAAAAGGCTTCAGCGCTCAATCAGCTCTATTAAAAATACTAAACGATGTTAAACTTGGAGTGGACTAGGGTATGGTTACAGTCATTCTTTTATTTAACTTTAAAACTTCCTTCGATGCACTTAATCACTATATTACTCCATATGCTTAGAAAATTAAATTTCTCAGACAGTGCGATAAAGTGGATCCATTCTTATTTAAGTCAGCGTAGTCAGGCAGTTATAAATCTTGATAAAAATGTATTAGAGTTTCTCCTTTGTTCGTCAAAGATCGAAAACTGAACCTATAATATTATTATTTTTATTAATGCGATTCTACATGTGCTTAAACATTGCAGTACTTCTTGTGTGTTATTCGCCGATGATCTGCAAGTTTATATTTAAGAAACTCCTGAAAAAATTAATGTGGCTATTACAAAACTAAATGCGGATGCGGTGGCTATTACGAGGGTAGTTCAATAAGTCTTTAGAATGACCAACAGATGGCGCGCGAATCGCTCCAAATCATCTGTTTTCAGTCAGCACCACCCCCGACTAGATATATGGTGCAGTCACAGTCCACATCTTCTGAGTTTACGTGTTTTTATAATCAATTGAAAAAAAAAAATTGCTTGTTAAGAAAAATGGAAAAAAACGAGTTCAGAGCGGTAATTAAACATTTTCATTTAAAGGGTTTAACTCCATATGAGATAAAAAATGAATTGGACTCAGTTCATGGCACATCCGCCCCTGCCTTAGCAACGGTTTATGACTGGGTAAATGAATTTAAGCGTGGTCGTACATCAATAAGTGACGAACCACGTTCAGGAAGGCCCGTAGAAGCAACTACTCCCGAAATCATCAATAAAATCCACGATATGGTGTTGAAGGATAGAAGATTATAAGTGCGTGAGTTAGCTGAGGCCACAAAGATATCTATAGGTGCAGTTATTTCAATTCTACATGAAAAATTAGGCATGAAAAAGCTATCGGCAAGATGGGTGCCGCGTTTGCTCTCAGCTGAGAATAAACGCAATAGAGTGGTCGCCTCTGAGGCTCTTTTGGCGCGCATAAGTCGGAATCCTGAGGAATTTTTTCGTCGATTTGTGACTGTGGATGAAACATGGATACACCACTACACTCCTGAGACAAAGGAACAATCCAAACAGTGGATTTCCACAGGCGAACCAGCTCCAAAGAAGGCAAAGACCGTAAAGTCAGCTGGTAAGGTTATGGCTACAGTTTTTTGGGTTGCACGTGGAATTATACTTATGGACTACTTGGAAAAGGGTAAAACAATTACTGGTGAGTATTATGCATCATTATTAGAGCAGCTGAAAGAAGAAATTAAAAAAAAACGACCACATTTGGCGAGAAAAAAAATTCTCTTTCATCACGACAACGCCCGAGTTCACACATGCTTCGTTTCAATGGCTAAAATTGAAGAACTAAAATTCGAATTGGTCGAACACCCACCGTATTCACCAGATTTAGCCCCCAGTGACTTTTTCTTATTTCCAAATTTGAAAAAATGGCTCGGTGGATAGAGATTTACGGACAACGAAGACGTCATTGCCTCTGTAAGTGCTTATTTTGAGGAACTTCCGAAAACGCACTTTTCTGAAGGATTAAAAAAACTTAAAAAGCGATTGACCAAGTGTATAGAGCTCCAAGGAGATTATGTTGAAAAATAAAAAATTTACCCAAAAAAAATTGTTTTTATACTTTATTCTAAAGACTTATTGAACTACCCTCGTATTACTTGGGCACGTGAAAATGGTCTGAAATTAAATGTAGCAAAAACAAAAGTAATTATTTTAGGATCCGTACAGAACCGCATGTTGCTAGAGAAAAGAAACGTTAACCCTGTAATATGCGATTGCTCAATTATTCTTTTTGTTCATTCTGTTAAAAACCTTGGCGTTATGATTTCATCCGATTTATCTTGGAATACTCACGTTTCGCTAATCTCAAAAAAGGTTCATGGAGTTATTTACAGGCTCAAGCATAGAGCCGACATGCTATCAACTGACCTCATGAAAATCCTTGTAAATGCCGTCGTCATTCCGCATTTCGACTACGCTGCTGTCGTTTACAGCGATACCATTGGTTATATGGATATCAAGCTACAACGATTGCAAAACTTTGCTATATGTTTTATCTTTTGGCTTCGTCGTGACACTGCTCTTTCGCAATATAGACGGGATTTAAACTGGTTGAAACCTAAAGCACGTAGGAAATATTTTTTTATAGGTTTTCTAACTTATAAGACTCTCGATACTTGTGATGTGAGCCATCTTACTTGCGTGCACTTTTCGAAGATAAAGATAAAGAACAACGTTATTTAGAAAGAATTCCGTCGTCCGAGTTTGTGATTCGAAAATGCGAAACTAAAACATATAAGCGCTCATTCTTAATGACGGAGCTCTACGGTTGGGAAGAATTATCTGCTGCCATAAAACGTGCAGTGACTATAAGAACATCTAAAACGTTACTTTTCGATCACTTATTTTTACGAGATAGTTTTAAGAAATTATCGTCGTTACAAACGAAACCATTATATACTAATTTAATAAATTTATCTCTTGTTCTCGCTATGAATTATATTCTGCGCTAGACTTATATATTTAATTCGTTTTTATATTTAATTTATTACTTATCCACATTATATTCTTACTTATTATTCCTGACGTGATATTTACATAGATTATAAAATGTGTTATTATTTCTACGATAAATATTGCTAGGAAATATGTATTTTATCAATGTATTATTCAAATTTCCATACGGCTCTGTGCCTTGGCATATGAAACGTATCAATCAATCAATCAATCAATCTCTCTCTTTCTCTCTCTCCCTCACTCTAGATGTAGATGGCGACGTCGTTTTCGCAGATACGTTCCCACGATGTAACTCGGTTTCACGTATAGCCGACCGACCCTCTGCTCATGCCCAAGCCTCAGCGAACCCCAACACACCAGTTCTTAACGCGGTTATCGTTCAAGCATGGTTAACCCCCAGACGCAACAAACGCAGTATAGTTGTGCAACTAAAGTCATCACATATACGCGATTTTATTACTTCGGTACGTGCAAGTACTCCAGTATTTACTCCCAACGTAGTCTTTGGGAGCCAATCTACTTCGGTCATCTCGATTCAACCACTCTACCCAAAGAGGTTTTGAAACTCGTACAAAAACACGAACTAAGTCACTGGAACTACACTATAAAAACCCGATCGTCAAAAACATGGTTCTGTACATGCGTAAGGGGTCTCGTTTACCTCTCGTTCCAATTTTTAATGATATGGACCTACACTCATTTCTGTCAATGCGTGCCCCCCCCCCCCCCCCCCCCCTCCTCCCATTCTACACTCAGTAGGAAATGATCCCACGTCGAATCAGACTGCTGGCTCTGAACAAAGTGGTACTTCGGTTACAACATTAAATCATCCTGATACCTTACAACAACAAGCGTAACTACCCGTTACCGTTAGCACAAATTAAACTCCAAAAGTAAGCGCATTCTCTGTTGCTTCTCAAAACCATAATCTCTGTCAAGAAATTTTAAATATTTTACATGCGAATGTAAATGGGCTCAACACCCATTGTGATCAAGTCGAGGTATTTTTATTCATGAAGAAAACGCACATTTTTGCCATAACTGAATCGAAACAGATAGATATCGATAAAGAGGTTTCCATTGCGATCTACAACTATCTTTGAATCGTGAAGGCGCTGGAGTATCCATGTATATTCGTAATTCTTTGAACTTTAAAATCTTAGTTACATCAATATCTGCTCAAGGTGTTCAACCTACTGAGTACGGTTTAATTGAAGTCTCCTACAAAATTGACAAATTACTACTTGCGGTAGCTTATCGACCTCCTAAAACTTCACTACCATCTGAATTTTGCAATACCCTATCAGGCTTCCTCCCATCATATAGCAATGTCGTAATCATGGGTGATTTTAATTGTAATATGCTCCACGATTCTTGTGAATCCCAATTCATACCATCGGCAATAAAGAATTTTTCACTATACCTAGTACCAATAGATGCTACTCATCACGCACTAAATAAACATAGAGTCATGTCACACACATGGTTAAATTTATTCATTCCTCACTCTTCTTGTGCTGTCATTAGTTACAACAATTCTGATTCATTATTGACAGTAGGTCCTAATAGGATCGGTCTTGATTTTCGTTTCCACCACCTTTTACCTAGTCCGCGGGAAGTGGTACGTAGAGATTTTCGTTCGTTTAATAAGGCCCATTATCTACAAGATCTCCAAGCAAATCTTTCACAATTTTCTGATAAACTCAGCTTACACAATATGATCTAATGTTTTAAGACGGCGGTCACAGATGCTTTAGATAAGCATGCACCATTACGTACCACAGTTCTCTCTAGTCGGCAAAAACCGTGGGTCAACACCAACATCCGATCACTTATGGAACAGCGCGATTATGTCTATAAGAGAGCGCGTAAATCTGACTCTAACTCACTCCGACTATGGGACATAGTCACTCGGCGGGCTAATAAATAAATCAAATAGAAAATATCTCTCTCTATCTCTCTGTCACTTTCTATTGCTTACCATGCATGCGTTAGCATGCTTTTTATCTGCTGCTGTCCCTCTCTCTCTTGCTTGGCTAATATGTACAGAAGTATGAGATACATAGTTATATGTGGCTTTCGCCCGGAGAGGCGTTGTGACGTTTTGGAAGAAAATCTGCTATTGATGCATGGGCAATAGGACGGTCATTAATTTTTTTTTTTCTTGGGGGACTTTCTCCCCGGGTGAAAATGGGTTCTATATGATGCAAAAACGCTGCGCAAACAGGAATTAATTTTTTAAAATCGATTTAACACGTGCCTCAAAGCACTTCAAATTTCCCATGTATTTTAAACGGGAAAAACAGGTTAAATCGTTTATCCTTCTAAATACCAGTGAAAATTTCGGAATTTCATTATTAAAACTATGTAGTCTTATGTATTTTGAGCCGCTGAATCGATTGGTATGATTAGTTTTCACCTAAATAGCGATAAAAAAGTCTTATCAGCTTAAAAAGTCTAAAATTTCGAAAAATGAGCTATAAAAAGGCAATTATCCGTTTAGTAACGTCCATAATCAGTCAAATTTGTTTTGAAAAACATGTATTTTTATGTAATTTGAGCCGCTGAATCAGATAATGTTATTAGTTTTTGTCTATATAGCGATAAAAAATCCTACAAGCGAAAAACATCTAAAATTCGAAAAATGAGTGGAAAAAAGACAATTATTTGGCTCGTAACGACCATAATCAGTCAAATTTGTTTTCAATAACATATAATTTTGTGTATTTTGAGTCGCTGAATCGAATGGTATTATTAGTTTTTTGCTAGCTAAACGATAAATAAAATTTATAACGCAAAATCGTTAAAGAAATTTGAATAATCAATGAAAAAGAGCAGATAATTTGCTTACAACGTTGATGGTCGTTAAAAAATCACTCATTTTTTCTCACTATCTTGCACTATTATATATTTTGGGAGCTGAAATGAATGGTGTCATTAGCTTTTTTTCATTTTTGCGATAAAAAAAGGAATTCGAAGGAAAATAATAAGAATTATATGCTTTGATTGATAATTATCATCTATAAGTATTACATTCCCTCCAATAACTCACAAATTTCTTGATGTAAAAAGGATAGAAAACTTACTTTTGACGTTTCTATTACTTTAATTCAAACTGTTACAGTAAATCGAATTTATAACCTTTTATTGATTTAAAATAATTATAAGCTGTTAGCAGAAGAAAAATCTTTCAAATGATTATTTTATGGGTAAAAACTATGAAGGAACTGGGAAATAAAGGGAGTCAAAAGATCCATCAAAATGGAAAAAAGACAGAGACTTCATTCATGGCTTGGAAATTGTCGAGAATCTCAGAGTCGTGAATGATACAGCTGAAAGACGAGTGAAATTGATGACTGAGTTCAATAACCTTCTGACCAAGGATTCCCAGCAATCGCAATACTTATTACCTGTGATTGAAGATTACCGTAGTTTATTTCCAGATAGTAACAAGGACACGTTGATGAAGTCATACTAATGAATAATTTAAATGAATATATAACCTGTAAATAGTTTCAGTTTATGATGTATGGAAGATAATTTGTAATTTTATTTTGAATCTCTATAATTGAAAAGTTATTAAAAAAATGACGTGTAAACATTCAAGATTAATTTTCTCCCTTTATTTCCCAGTTCCTTCATAGTTTTTACCTATAAAATAATCATTTGAAAGATTTTTCTTCTTCTAACAGCTTATAATTATTTTAAATCAATAAAAGGTTATAAATTCGATTTGCTGTAACAGTTTGAATTAAAGTAATAGAAACGTCAAAAGTAAGTTTTCTATCCTTTTTACATCAAGAAATTTGTGAGTTATTGGAGGGAATGTAATACTTATAGATGATAATTATCAATCAAAGCATATAATTCTTATTATTTTCCTTCGAATTCCTTTTTTTATCGCAAAAATGAAAAAAAGCTAATGACACCATTCATTTCAGCTCCCAAAATATATAATAGTGCAAGATAGTGAGAAAAAATGAGTGATTTTTTAACGACCATCAACGTTGTAAGCAAATTATCTGCTCTTTTTCATTGATTATTCAAATTTCTTTAACGATTTTGCGTTATAAATTTTATTTATCGTTTAGCTAGCAAAAAACTAATAATACCATTCGATTCAGCGACTCAAAATACACAAAATTATATGTTATTGAAAACAAATTTGACTGATTATGGTCGTTACGAGCCAAATAATTGTCTTTTTTCCACTCATTTTTCGAATTTTAGATGTTTTTCGCTTGTAGAATTTTTTTATCGCTATATAGACAAAAACTAATAACATTATCTGATTCAGCGGCTCAAATTACATAAAAATACATGTTTTTCAAAACAAATTTGACTGATTATGGACGTTACGAAACGGATAATTGCCTTTTTATAGCTCATTTTTCGAAATTTTAGACTTTTTTCACTGATAAAACTTTTTATCGCTATTTAGGTGAAAACTAATCATACCAATCGATTCAGCGGCTCAAAATACATAAGACTACATAGTTTTAATAATGAAATTCCGAAATTTTCACTGGTATTTAGAAGGATAAACGATTTAACCTGTTTTTCCCATTTAAAATACATACGGACAGGGCCCAAGCACGATTTCTGATGAAGGAATAGTCGCTAAATATGTTCTCTGCGAAGAAAGAGGTGGCATTGAGATGCCAGCTAATTTTACATGGATGAGTTCTACGAGTACTGTTTGATCGACATTCTTTAGATTACGTATGGGAGGGTGGATCCCTCCAAAACACATGATGTGTAGGCTCAGAGGGCACCAAAAAAAGCGAGTATGATTCTATATGAACAACAATCTAATAAAATAATGAACTCAAGGTGAGTTCAGATAAAAATAAAAGGATTGGGATGAGTGAGTGAAAGGTTGAGTGAGTGAAAGGTTGAGTAAATAAAAAATACAATTAATTTGGCGATAAAGAAAAAGGCACTTGCTTCGGTGTAAAAAACCGCACGACTTAGCGGGAAAAGCCGAAACAAGCGTAATGATTTATTAATAAAAGGAAGCTACAAACAATTACAATAGACGCGGGCAATAAAAGAATTAAAACAAGCTTCTATTTCAACCAGGACCGTCGACAATTCCTCAAAGGTGAGAGTGTGTTCACCTAGAACCCTCTTCAAGTGACGCTTCACCGACTTAATACCAGCTTCTCATAAACCCCCATAATGAGGAGCACTAGGAGGAATAAACATCCAGTTGATCTCGTCATTAGCGAGAACTGAAGCGACCTTTCGATGGAATTCCGACGTTCGCTGAAACATAGCCTGCAACTCATTATCAGCTCCATGGAAGTTAGTGGCGTTATCGCTGTAGAGCTTTTGGCAAACACCTCATCTGCCAACAAAACGACGGTACGCACTGATGAACGTTGCAGTTGTTAGATCACTAACGAGCTCCAAGTGAATTGCCCGTATGCAGAAGCAAACAAATACGACGATATATCCCTTGTACAAGTTCTGTCCACGACCCTTCGTTGTACGAACCTAAATAGGACCCACGTAATTTAAACCTGAAATAGCGAACGGCCTACCTACGTTCACGCGATCGGCAGGAAGATCTCCCATCAACTGTTAAGTCGATTGCGGCTTGGCACGCTGACAAGTTACGCACTTCTGAATCGTGGATTTCACTAATCTATTTCTACCAAAAATCCAAACCTGCTGCATCAAAACGCTAGACGTTAGAGTAGGACCCCCGTGCAGACAAAGTCGATGCGCATATAGCACGAATAAGAGACTGATAGCTGAATCCTGGGCTAAAATCTGAAGGTGTTTTCGATTAAAGGAGAGATCAGAATGTGATAGTCGGCCTCCTACGCGTAAAATATTATCCTTACATACAAACGGATTTAACTTGCTGAGTCGAATGCGACTCTGCAATCTCCTTCCTGCCTTCAGCATCCCAATCTCGGCTGAAAAACTGCTCGCCTGTGATAAACGAATAACTACGCAGCGAGCTTCAGCTAACTCTGACGAAGTAAGAAACGGGGGAAGCAACTCCTGACCTTTCTTATGTCTACGATAATTGATAAATGGACGCTTAGCAAATGCAACAATGCGGATTAAACGTGACAAGGAAGAGAATCTAGTCAACAGCTCCGATTCTGAGGACGACTTCTGCGCGTGGAGAACTCGCTGACTTTCTGCTGGCTGCGGCCACTGCTCTGGAGCTTGCGAAAGCCAACCAGGCCTACGCTACCATAGGTTACTTCGTGACGACTCAAAGCCTCGGGTCGCCAAATCTGCCGGATTCTCCTCGGTGGGCACGTGCGCCCAAGAGCTGACGGCAACTCCGTTTGAATATATGACACCCTATTAGCCACGAATGTTTTCAAAAGCAACGGTGGTTACGGAGCCATGTAAGCACAATCTGACCATCTGACCATGCAAAAACTGGAATCCCACTAAGAAAATCCAGTTTCCTAACGTGGCAAACAAGCTTGACGAAAAGTGCAGCTCCGCAGAGCTCTAAGTTAAGAATACTAACCGTCTTTACCGGAGCAACCTTCGTCTTAGCAGCTAAAATTGACACGCTAAATCTACCATCTCCTTCATCGATCCGATGATAAGCTACAACAGCATAAGCTCGAGAAAAAGCGTCCGAAAAGCCATGTATCTGGTATGAACGAGTAGATGCAACACCTAACAACCTATCGATCGCTAGCGACGGCAGATCAGAGAGCGACTTACAATACGCATACTACCGCTCACGAAGCTCTGCAGGCAAAGGAGAATCCCAATCACACTTCTGGATCCACAAATCGCGCATCAAGATTTTCGCCGTCACTGTGATGGGCGAAAGCCAACCGAGCGGGTCGAACAAGCGAGCTATATTCGAGAGGATAGAGCGTTATGTTGAAGCGGCAGACAGCTCTGCGACATCCGAGACATCGAACCTAAACTAGTCCTGAGCAGGACTCCAGTGAACACCGGTAGTCTTGACCGATTTATCTGCATCGATCTGCTTTGCGGGGCCCTACTGTACCTGCGAAGGAAGAAGCTCTGGATGGTTTGCAGCCCATTTGTCGAGAGAAATACCCACCGAACCTAAGAGCTTTATAAGCTCGATCCTCTTTTGCACAGTGATGGAGAGCTCGTCAGAACCATCAAAAGTGTCATCTACATACGTTTCGGATTTGAGACACTCAGCTCCGAGAGGAAATCCAGCGCCTTCGTCCTCAACTAACTGTCACAGCGTGCGGATAGCCAAAAATGGAGCACAAGCCGTCCCGTAAGTGACAGTCGACAAGCGATAATTGACAGGTGCAGAATCAGCAGTAGGAGCCCAGACGATTCTCTGCAGGTCCTGATCTACACGCTTCACCTGAATCTGCCTAAACATCTTAACAATATCCACTGTAAACGCAAATAAACACCTACGCCAATTGAGGAGAATCAACGAGAGGTCGCTTTGGAGAGGCGCGCCTGGGAACAAAAAATCGGTGAGAAACAGACCGTTTCTAGTACGTCTGGAGGCATCAAAAACGACCCTAAGCTTCCATGTGGAGTTAGAGGACTGCACTACTGCGTGATGTGGCAAATACCACGTACCTTTCTGCCGAATCTCCTACTGTGGAATCCAAGTCATGTGCCCTAAACGCACATACTCCTCCATGACCTCTCCATAAGCCTGAGCTAACTTCGAATCACGAGCAAAACGACGATGCATTGTGGAGAGCGATCCGAGAACCATTTGCCTAGTCTCAGCCGCAACCGAAGGTAGATCAGGTTTCACCGGTAGACGGACCTCTTATCGACCCTGCAAATCACGAGAGTGATCTTCTCTAATCATCTTCTCGCACGCCTCATCGTTAGGCTTTAACTTAGAGGATGTCGAGGGAAGATCCTCGAGTGTCCAAACACGCTGCAGAGTTTGATCCAACTCGTGCATCGACGCGACACAATTGCTGCACAACAGCTGCACAATCGACTCCGACACGAACGAAGCTTCCGATCCCTGATGTAAAAGTGCTCGAACGTAGGTGCTATCACGTCTCGATCCTATCACCTGCACTCGCGCTGTAGCTAAAATAATCCTTTTCTTGGTAACCGATATGCTAGCTGCATGCATGCTCACTACAGGAGACCTCGAGCCCGACCCATCTGCTTGAGAATTACCGGTATCCTGCTGCGCAGCCTGCGAGTTTCCCTGGCGTTTGATGTGCAAGAGCGTGTGATGTTTGCCCTGATTGAACAACGTCCACTTCGCAAGGATCAGTTATAGTGACGCTGTGCGATAATGTTGCGATCTTTGTATGCAGCGTGTTAAATTTGGCTCGATGCTCTTGCACCGTGCTAGTTAAAACATTTTCAAGAGATGAAACGTGTTTTATGAGAGTGCTAGCTTTTCGTTCGTAGAAGCATTTATTTGCCTCATTTCTAAAGCAAAACTTTTAAAATCGTTCGGAAACTCCGTAGTCTCCGTAGTTCCCGGATCCCCCATACTGATACTAGTTGATGATAAATTTGCTAAATTTTCACTTGTGCACAGTGACGTATTAATACTCGCAGTAAATAAGCTCGGTGGAAAAGCGGCACAAGCTTGCTTAGTGACAGATGTAAGAGATGGGGGAGACGTAACTATGCGCTTAGTTGACACGATATCTGTATTGTATGCACACTATAGTATGTGTGCGCGCTATAGTATGCGCGCAGTGGCGATGCGAGCGCTTGCCGCTCTCCCGTACTCTTCATGTGCCCGCCGACTCGGACTCACGGTTGTACATATTAGTAGACAATACAGGCGTAGATAAGTTTTACCCCAAGTATTTACTTATAGTCATCAAATCTATCAATCATACAATTAAAATTACATACATACATTTAACAATTTCTTACTTTACTTATGCTAATAAATACTTGCATACTTTTTTAAAGCTGTTGTACTTGTCGATCAGTCAAACAAATAAATAAATAAATAAATAAATAAATAAATAATAAATAAATAGATAAATAAATACATAAATAAATAAATAAATAACAAAATAAATAGATAAATAAATACATAAATAAATAAATAAATAATAAATAAATAATTAACAGAGAAATAAATAAAAGATAGTCGAACAAGAAATAAATAAATTACTTAAATCAATGAATAAATAGGTTAGAATAAATAAATAAATTAAATAAATAAAGTAAAGTTATTTGTTAGCGCTATCATTTCGTGACACACATTATGATAGCATTTGAGACAAGTTTTGCATCGATGAAGGGTGGCCTCTCTGCGAGTTGTCTTTTTACACTTAGCACAAGATGTAGAAAGCATATTGCCGAAAAAACGTGATAGTATTTATGTATAGTCCGACAAGGCCTCAAAATTAGTAGAGTATATCTATGTCAAGTCAGAAAATCACTGAAAAAGTCAGCGTATGGTCAGTAATGTAAATAAATTAAAATAATTAAATTACTAGAGGACTTAGTGTTAACATTTAATACTGGTTAGGTACAGTGAGCGTTTAAACAGGCGTACTGTTGTTGCAAAATATTGCAGTGACAACCGAAGTGCAAATAATACAGTAAATGTGAAAAAAAGGATTAGCCACTCTTATTATACATTTAAAAATTGCCGCTTAATTTGGCGTGCCTGATGTTAGCGGTATCTATTGAGCAGTTAAGACACTCGCAGGTCAAATTTACCGATCGATTTAAGGCGATGGTGCTGCGCCCCGGTGGTGAATGCCAAAAAATCGGCCGTGCAGTGTTGCCAATTGCAAGATGCAAAATTATTAGATAGAGATATATATATATATATATATAGAGAGAGAGAGAGAGAGAGAGAGAGAAAGATAGATAGATAGATATACTTTTTATTCATCAGAAGACAAAATCTTACAATTTCATGTACATGTAGTTATAATTATAATTAAAAATATCAGTCGATTTAATATAATTGTTATCTTAACTTTCACTTATTGCATATTTCTTATTAAAATAATAATTCACTTTATCAGTTCGTCAGTTTATAAAATTTAAATGTAATGAACTAGTCACAGTCAAATATCACAGAAAACGCTTCGTCAAAAAATAATAATACATAGAATAAAAAATAAATACAATAGAGATAACATATAAATTTAAAAGAATATATACACATACTTTGCTAAATCTTTGCGTATACTATCACGTCTAAATTTAAAACACACTCATTCATAACACTTTAACAATCACGCTAATAAATACATTCACACCTAACTAACACTAAACATATTTAATAAATAAATAAATAAATTAATAAATAAATACGTCGAATAAATAAATAAACCAGATAAATAATTAAATTAAATAAATAAATAAATAAATTTAAATAAATAAATAAATTAAATAAATAAATAAATAAATTTAAATAAATAAATAAATTAAATAAATAAATAAGTTTAAATAAATAAATAAATTAAATAAATAAATAATTCAAATAAATAAAAAGCTTAAATAAATGTTCGACTCATCTCTGTACATACTCTTCACCATGTAATTGCTTAAGGTGCCTGCTAAACGCCGTTTTAAATTTACAAAAAGATGCAGGCACCTCACACTGCTCGGGAGCGAATTCCAGAAGTGCGCACCTTGAACTCTGAATGAGAAAAGGCCCTTATCGGTGCGCGACCCCGGAACCGAGAGCTCTTTCATACCACCCCTACTTGAAGTCCTGGCCTGGTTTTTTTTCAAAGAGGGCAGTAAGATACGGTGGCTGCCGCATGACAACCGCTTTGTAAAGCAGCAGCCCCATAAAATACTCCCTCCTCACCTTCAGATCCAACCAGTCAAGTTTTTTCCTGTAGGCGGTGATATGCTCATCCCGCCTAACACCACATATGTATCTCACACATGCATTCTGTAGACGTTGTAGTCGTGTCTGGAGCTCCTCTGACACATCAAGAAGAACCACTGAGCAATAGTCTAAGTGAGGTAGTACCAGTGCACATGCCAGCTGCTTCCTCAGTATCTCTGTGGTGCTTGAACGGAAAAGTTTTAAGCTATACAGAGCCCTATTTACCTAGAGAGAGAGAGAGAGAGAGAGAGAGAGAGAGAGAGAGAGAGAGAGGGAGAGAGGGAGAGAGAGAGAGAGAAGAACAGATACTCTAGCCTCAAAGAAAATAATATGTTTTACTGATTCTTTCGTTTCTCATCTTCCTCCGGTAAGATTTCCATGTATAGCAATCGAGCTCAGTACAACGAAACGACAGACCCTCTATAAATGATGTAAACACGAAAGAGATGCAGCTGTAGTACGATGACACTCTCCAACTCCTCGTTCAAGATGACGTTTTGAGGTTAAGTTGGTCGCAGTTTAGCGGAATTCTCTTCCAGGCTCATAAAAAACGTACAAAACATGCAGTTTTTTTGGTGTGAGCTTGAGAGCCGATTGGAGGATACTCTCCGCTGTAAAATAATCACTCCTCGGAGTGAAAAACAATCAGAAAGTTGTTAAAATATTGCGAGGTGTTGATGTGCCTCGAATTACCAGAAGAGGAGAGCGAGAGAGAGAGAGAGAAAGAGAGAGAACCCAACCCAACCCAATCCTCATGAGGCTTTGATTGATATGACTAAGTAACACTTAAAGAACACACGAATCAATCTCAATCACATAGCACACACACGCGCTAATCGATCACGACAAATATTGGGGGCACGACCGGATTTTATTGACGGTATATTCATATAAAATTTTTTAATCTGCACAACTTATACATAAAACTCTAAAAAGCGACAGAGATGTGTTCGCGGCGAGAGTATATTCGCAACTGCCAATCAATCCAACATTGCCTTGAGCAAAGGACGATCTCATCGGCAAGAGTACACGTGCAGTCTATTCTGCAGCTACATAGAATATCGGCTTACCTCATATTAGTCATCACTTACAGCCGGCCAAAGTCTTTCCCACTAAAATGACTGCAAAAAATTGAACGTGGCATTCTTTATTCACCACGTAATATCAGCGCAGCTGCATCTTCTTCTCTTGTATCGCCGTGAAGAAGACTAGGAAATCACATCTTATTACAATGTACATGTACTGGTGAGACAACGCTTCTGAAGTTCGTACAGTGTAGCCGACTCTCGCCGACGATGGTACATACGAAAAATAAGACCTAGCTCGCGTTTATTAATTATTTTACCGTAAGAGTCCACTCGTTTTACGGTATGAGTGCTGGTGTTTTGGTCATGATATAATCCTTTATCATTCATGTATTAAGATTTTGCCCATCACTTTTTTTTTGACAATCGATAATTAATACCCCGAAAATTTATAATTTGATCAGCTCGTGGGATTACACTTTTTTGTAGCTAGATATAAGCCATTGTTATTCGTGTATTCAGATTTTTCCCCATCACTGTCATTGTTGACAAACGGTAATTGATATCTCGAAAAGTTATAGTTTGATAGGCTCGTGGGATTACACTTTTTTGTAGTTACATATAAGCCTTTGTTTCCGTGTACTCAGATTTTGCCCATCACTTTTTTTTTAAATTCGATTATCGATATATCAAAAATTTATAGTTTAATCAGCTCGCGGGATTACACTTTTTTGTAGCTACGTATAAGCCATTGTTAACCGTGTATTCAGATTTTGCCCATCACTTATTTTTAACAATCGATAATTAATATCTCAAAAATTTATAGTTTGATAGGCTCGCGGGATTACACGTTTTTGTAGCTAGATATAAGTCTTTGTTAACCGTGTATCCAGATTTGGCCCATCACTTTTTTTAATAATCGTCGAGCAGATTTACACTTTTCTTTCATTTTTAAAAATGTCAGTGTTAAAGTTATTGGGTAGATTTCTTGGACCGTACATTAATTAATTAATTTTTTACATAGTATAATTTTTTAGTCTTATACAATTTGGGCCTTATAAATTTTGCTTAGTATAAGTTTTGGACCTTATAAAATCTGAGCCTTATAATTTTTTGTTTTTGTTCGATTTGGGCCTTAAAAAATTTGGATCATATAATTATTTACATAGTATAATTTTTGGAGTTTAAGAAATTTGGGCCATATAATTTTTTGTTTTTATAAAATTTTGGTTCTTAAAATATTTTGGGCCTTATCAGTTTTGCGTATTATAATTTTTGGGCATTATAATTTTTTGTTTTAATAATTTTTTAACCTTATAAAATTTGGGTCTTATAATCTTTTGTTTTTATAGTTTTCTTGAGCCTTATAAAATTTAGGTCTTATAATTTTTTGTATAATAATAGTATTTTTATAGTAATTCTTTTAACTTTATCATTTTTTTGGTGGTATAATTTTTTGACCATCAAAAAATTAGAGGCATTAACGTTTTTGGACATTATTTTTTGGGCACTATTATTTTTTGCGCATTATAATTTTTGTGACTTAAGGTGGACCTATAGAAAAATATTACGAAATAGTTAATTTCTTTTATTTCATTTTCTGATACTTTGTACATTTTTAGAATGGAATATTATTTTGAATTCGCAATATTGGCCATAAAAATAATATTAATTAGTTTAATAGTTATTTATACGTATTTTTCTTCCAACCTTTATTGCACACAATCCAGCGTGTTCATACACTAACCGAATCCATACCATTGTCCAAATCTACTCTATACTATACAAACATACTTCAGAAAACATAGAAATTATTAAAATAAAATTTCGATTCATATTCTGCGACAGAAAAATTGTTTTAAAAACATTAGAAAATTAATTATTTTTTTGACAAAAGTGTGGATTTCTCCATTTATGGTTTTTCAATGTTCAACAAGTCTTATGCGCATAGGATTACAAGGAATTAATCTAAAACTTTAGGGATATCTTGTTCAACTTATTCGCATTACTACTATGAACTCCGATTTTTCAAAATAAATTTATTAAGAAAGTGTTGCTTATGAATAGAGTTAAAAATGTCGTTCTTGTAGGTTATTTGTATAATGCAAAATTCAATATAATTTTATTCTTCTTTATGATTGTGTATTTAAAAATTTGGAGGTCACAGTACTGTGTGGAACAGGTATTAGATATTACATAATTTTTTTCAAACGCTATAATTGCATTCCTATGCGCAAGGACAGTTTTGGAAAAACATCAATTTTCAATGAAAATTGCTAGTTTTTCCTACATAACTATGGGTAAACTGTCTAAAAATTTATGAAAATTTCTTTTTAGATAACAAATATAACCACCAATTTAAAAAAATGTTATCACGTAACTAGAAAATTTTTCAAAATTTACTATATGACGACCTTAAAACTATTTGCGTATTACAAATTTTGGGCCTTAGAATTATTTCCAGATTAAATTTTTTAAACATGATAATTTTTTGGGTCTTATAATTTTTTGCTTATTATAAGTTTTAGGTATAAAAATATGTTTCGGCCTTATAACTTCTTAATTATTTACTATTAAAATTTCTGAGCATTATATATTTTTGGGGTTTATAATTCGTTGGGTTTTATGAGGTTTATCAATTTTATTAGCTGTGTGGGGTTTATTTCTTTAAGGGGACAGGCCTGGGTTAAATACTAAAAACGATTTTTTTTTATTCGTGTTTTTTATGTGTTTTATAGGTTTTATGGGGTTAATAATTTTTATGGGTTTATGCGGTTTACTTTTTTATGGGTTTATGGGGCTTATGAGTTTATGGGTTTTACAATGTTTATGGATTTTACGATGTTTATGAGGTTTATGAGTTATTGGTTTTACGATGTTTATGGGGTTTATGGATTTTACGATGCCAATGGTTTTTATGGCGTTTATAAGATTTATGGGATTTATTATATTTATGGGTTTTATGATGTTCATGGGTTTTATGGCATTTATGAGACTTACAGGATTTATTATTTTTATACTTTTTTGGAGTATATGAGGTTTATTTATGGGTTTACTAAAAATGCAATAGGATACGCATAAGAGCTTGAGCGAGCGTAAATAATTGTTAATTTTTATTTTATGAAATCGTTAGGAGCGAGGATTATTTCGCTAGTATTATATTAATCGCATACAATATTTAGGCATAAAGTTTTTTCCTAATTCGGGTCACTTATATGTAATACATTAGTGCCGAAATTAATAATGCAGCTACCTAATCCTAATATGCTTTTAATGTGCCCCAATATTATTGTTGGTCGCATTTTAATAAATTATAAATATACCTACATCGCCAAAAAATACACATTAATTTTTAAAGTTATTAGGGAAAATCAGACATATCAGGATTAATGTAACTATAATAAATCACTGGGTAAATAATATCTATCGTCAACACGAATTAGATAGAATTGAATAATTCAATAGTCAGTCAGTCGCGGTCGAGTGTTTTGAATAAAGTTTTTTCCTTATTATAATACAAAGAACGGCAATACATTATATTGCCTATAATGTACCTATAATGTAAGCTAGGGATAAGCTCCTAAACTCTTGTTAAAACAGACTCCACAAATATATTTATTTAAAATTCTCCTCAAGCTTTATTATTATTCTTGCCAGTTGAGAGAGTAATTTAATGCTAATTCGAATTTTTATTACATCTAGCCATCTAAATCTTCACATACCACGGCAATAATCTAAAATGTTATAAACTTTCTTATGTGTGTATATAAGTACAGACACTCTTTGCTTCCTTATAGAGGAAGCTTTGTGATAATAAAAAAAATGTGTTAAAATCATTATAGAAACATGCGTTGAGACATTAGAAATCAAAATTGTTCAAGGATTATGGGTATCGTAAATAATTCAGAGAAGAGTTGGTAGTCACTTCAAATTTATTTCACGCAAGTTAATTATAAAAATAACGATATTGCGATATATCAAACAAAGGCAGTCTCGATCTTTCGCTTACAATCACTGACTTATCTCGATAGTGAGGACTAGGGCATCTACTCGGATCGGCGCTCCAAAAATCACTGAACGTGAGATACGCTGGTCGTGTTGCGCTGACGCGCTTACATCACAGACTCGCAGAGACCGAGAGAGAGATTACGTGACTCTGTATAGTAACAAGGGTTGACCGAATCCCGACAATCACATTTACTTATGTATTATTTAAACAGCATTTAAACATGCTTATTATAAAATACGAAGATAATTTTCAACAAAAATACAACATTTTTATAAAATGTCTATACGAGTGTGTGCGTGTGTATGTATGTGTGTATTTGTGTGTGTATGTGTGTATGTGTGTATATGTGTGTATGTAAGTGTGTATGTATCGCAGCTAAAATAAAATATTTTAGTTATTGAATGCTTAAAGTGGATTTGTGTTCGTTTTGATCAAAATATACTGTATGCATTGTTTTTGATTTTTGAACAAATAATTAGAGGACGTTATGAAGGTCATAAGTCATGTTGGTCAGCATTAAAAAAACTATATTTTTTAAAACATATTAGGGTCTATAAAATCATATTTAAAAACATGGTTTTTAACGTATTTTTTGTATACTGAATGCAAATTAAATTAATAATTAATGTGTATCAACGTTTTTCTACGTTACAAGCCAAAAAATAGCAAAGAAAATGTAAAAGTTTTAAGATAAATGTTAAGAAAAATGAGTTCAATATTTCTTTGGGTATATTTTCAAAGATGTTTTTTGAGTTTTTGATGTATAGGTATATATACATTTTTTAATGCCACGCTGTTCTGGATTAAAAAATATATTTTGCGCAAAGTATGATTATCTCTATAATCATGTTAAAGCAGTATTTTCTTATATATCTTTTATGCAGATTCTGAAAAGAATGTTATATTTTACGTATCATTTTGCGTTGAATGTGTAACGGAATAGTTATTTAAGCGGGGCAAATATTAATTAGCAATACTCGCCCGAGTTAAGCGTAACCTCACGCTGTCAACTCAGCCGCGATCTCACTATCGGTGGCTCGCACTATCTGCTAATATAGGTGCTTATCTGCTTTTTGCAAGCGCGCTTCTTCCGCGCTGGTCACGGGTGCCGGGCTAACTCAGCTCTCCAGGACCCTATGCAGCTAGCGGGTAAGAGGAAATAAGGATTCGCGAGGGTGCAGCATACAGAAATAATAGCATGCGTTTGAAAGAGAACACGTATATTATGAAGTATCAAACGACGAAATACAAATATAAATACAATGGACGTGCGGCCTATAGATTCATGAGCGAGAAGACCGCTGCCCCTATAAGGGAAAAGGGAATATTTCCGAACCTATGCAAGAGGGCATGAGTAGTACCACTTGGCAAGCGTACCACACCAGCGTCAGTGTCGGACTTCCGACCGATTGCACTGCTGTGCTTTCTTTCTAAGGTTCTGGAAAAAATCGTACATGATCAGTAGAGCAGTTTGCGTTGAGTTATTCTATTTGTATCCGGACTGCATAGGGTCAAGTTGTTTTGTCTTTTTCATATGTTCTACAAAGACTAACTGAAGACATACGAACAGGAATTGACAAAAGACTGGTTACCCTTTTACTACTGTTTGTCTTCAGCAAGGCTTTCGACACGATTTCGCCAGCTAAGCTTTTAGCAAAGCTGCGAGTCTTGGTGGTCTCCATACATGCCTTGGTGTGGATAAGATCTTATATATTAGGTAGAAGACAAGCTGTTGTAACAAGCCCTGACGTCAAGTCATCTTGGCTATCCACAAATCTTGGAGTGCCTCAGGGGTCAGTGTCGGGACCCTTGCTGTTCTGTCTTTACAGAAACGACATTAAAGAGCTTTTCGTCGACCTGAATAAAGAACTAGATAATGACGATTCAAGACGCATCAAACATCTACTATACGCAGACGACCTACAGATTTATATTTAAATAGAACCCGGAAACATCGCGAAGGATGTGAAGATGTTATCCCATGCTGCGCGAGCGATTGCTAATTGGGCCAATGGCGTTACCCTCAGACTGAATAAGACCAAGACTAAAGCTATTGTTTTCGGTTCATGCAGATACATCAACGTTCTTGAGTCACAAAGTATGCCGGAAATCAGTCTGGGAGATGGCGTCTTGGTCCCATTTTCGCAAACCGTTACGAATCTGGGTGTTATTCTCGTTTCTAAGCTCACGTGGAAGCCACACGTGGACATGGTCGCTAAAAATATTAACAGAGTATTGTACAACTTGAGGTATTTTAGAAAGTATACCACCCAAGATCTGCGCAAGCACCTGGCAATGGCTCTAGTTTTTCCGCACCTTGACTATTGTTCTGTAGTTTACCTTGACGCGTCACTAGAATTACGTAGCCGACTGCAGAGTCCCTTACAGGGAAAAATTAGGATGGACAAGAATAGACTCGAAAAACGCAGTTTTCATGGCGATCACCGTCTACAAAATAATTAAGATCAAAGAACCAGTTTGTTTGAGATCTCTTTTTAAGAAGAATGCGTCTAAGCGCCCTGTAAGGGGCGAGGTAAAAGAACTCTCTGTTACACACGTGCGCACTGAGACAGGATGAAGATCTCTCCAAGTACAAGGTGCGCATTTGTGGAACTCACTCCCTTTTGTCATTCGAACTTTACCATCATTAATGGCTTTTAAGGCAGCGGTTAAAAAATACTTTGCAAACTTGGATTAACGTTGTTGTATTATTTATTATTTATTTATTTGTTTATTTATTTATTTATTTATTGATTTATTTATTTATTTATTTATTTATTTATTTATTTATTTATTTATTTATTTATTTATCTATTTATCTATTTATCTATTTATCTATTTATTTATTTATTTATTTATTTATCTATTTATCTATTTATCTATTTATCTATTTATCTATTTATTTATTTATTTATTCATTTATTTATTTATTTGTTTATTTATTTTACTGATCGACAAGAACAACAACTTTAAAAAAAATATGTATTATTAGTATGAGTAACGTAAGAAATTGTTAAATTTATGTATGTAATTTTAATTATATGACTGATATATTTGATGACTAAATTATGAATTATGTTTACATTTTTTATGACAGTGTGCAATATTTTATATCGACCTGACTTGGAGTACGTGCAACTTTATTTGACGTTTACTAATGATATGATATTTTATGTAATCTAACGATGTGATATTCTCATGAAATTATATGTGATATTATTTTATACTAAGAATTAAATGTAAACCACGTTTTGTAATATTTACAAATAAACATTATATCTATCTATCTATCTCCCGCGCTCTCGACGTCTGCTGCAGATGGCGAGCCTCGTTCACTACCTGCCTTCGTGTTGTGGACCGCCAGGTACACCCTGGCTGTTGCTAGAGACGACGTCGATGACAGCTCTTCACCGGAGATGGTCATTCTCTCTCCTTCTCTCACTCGCACTCACACCTTCGCTCGCAAAGTCGCCGACGCAACGCGAACGCTCGCACGATCGACATCTATTCGTTACAAATGTTACAAAATATCAGTGAAAACGTGTTTCTCGGTATATCATCATAAATATTTTTTATAGGTTTTGACTTGCTAAATTAAACGAATTGTTGACTTGACTTTCATGCAAGCTTTTTCTAAATATAGACGGTTGAGGTAGAAATTCCGTCGAAATCATGGAAATACAAAAAAAATTATTTGTTTATCATGAAGTATTATGAGTAAAATGATTATACAGCAATGTTTAGATAACCCCTTTCTATTTAAGAAAAAAATATAACCAAAACATAACAACGAATAAGCAGCTACTTGGTGTATGGAAATATTAAGCCGCGTGTACAACCCAACAAACTTTTTTTTCAAATTTATAATTTTTGTTAGATAGTTTTTAGAATCCTTAGACAATTTTCAAGTCTGTCATCGTTTTAATTTTGAGAAAATACCTAATGAGTAAATATCAATGAGTATTTGTTTATAAAATGTGATGTATGATGAGAAATGTGGTAAAAAATATTATAACCAAATGCTGAATGTTCTTAACTGATCAATTATTCTCTTAAAATTGAAACGGTGGTGGTCTTGTAAATTGTCTACGGATTCTAAAGAGCATAGAAAAAAAAATCACAAGTTTAAAAATAAAAATGTGTTGGGTTGTAAATGAGCGTTAATTTTTTCATACTCCAGGTACAACCTCATTTGTCGTTATTTTTTGGTTATTAAATTTTATTTGTGAATAGAAATGTTTTATCTAATCAATGATATATAGTTACTTTGTACATCATATATTTTATAACAGAAAAATAATTTTTCATGTATTTTCTTCATTTCGATAGAATTTCCTCCTTAAAGTTAAATAAATCAATAAAAAACTAGTTAATTAATGAAGGTTACAAAATATCGTTTTGATTTGTTTTATTCTTTTAACACATATTTATATTACAAATTTATTTTTTAAACATAACAAATATAAACAATAAATAGCACATTTATCGCCCTCTATAATATAGTTACAAAAATTAATGTATCATATTTTTTACGTATTTGATAAATCTTTGATATGATTTTCTGTACAAAAGTTTAAATGTTGCATTAAACGTTACATTATAACATTACGCTAAAATATCACAATGACAAAAATATTTACACATTCTATCCCATCTATAATATAACTACAAACGCAACATCAAAATTTGACTTTTCATTTTCTAAGGTATTGATTTTTGTTCTTCAATTTTTCGAGTTATTATCAAAACATTGATGTATATTTTATTATTAGCTGAAAAAGGTGCGATACTGGAATACAAATAATAAGATGTATCTCAAAATATAATAAGTTATTCTTCTATGAAATGTTTTAAAGAGAATTGAGTTTGAATTTTGAATTGATTTTAAACTCTTATACACCGGCCCTTATGGGAGCAACAAATCCAATGCAAATTATTGGAAAAGTATTTCAGATCACATATGCGAAAATTGTAGAATTAACGAAACTCAACCTTCCGAGTACTATGTGAAAACATAAATAATAACCCTTGCTTGTTAGCTGCGCAGGGAAGCGGTGGTTGGGAGCGAGTGCGTGGTGTGGGGGAGGGGGCGAGGCTCTCCTTTCCTTGCTCCTAGTTTGATTGAGCAAATCAGAAACTGTAAAAAAATTTTGTGATGATATGCCGAGAAACACGTTTTATCCCTCCCTCCATCCCTCCCTCCCTCCCCCCCCCCCTCTCTCTCTCTCTCTCTCTCTCTCTCTCTCTCTCTCTCTCTCTCTCTCTCTCTCTCTCTCTCTGAGAAGTCGCGCAACATTTTTGGATATTTTACATATTTTGGATAGAGATTTTCTGCGTCCTTGTTTTTTGAGGTGTTTTTCTTACGGTGTATTGCACGCATCTCTACGAGCTGCACTACTATCAGTGTTGTCTACTATGCACTTTGTCTGGTTGTACGCAATTTCAAGGAAAATTAGCGCAAATTTTCCGGAAAATTTTGAGATTAGTTCGGTCGATCTACATTTTCTTGGCGGGAGGTATCGACCATTATCGACGTCGCTAAACCTACACCAGTTGAAGGCCACGAGACGTCACCACTTCCAGGAACTGCCTGATAGCTTCTGAGAATCACCAGTAGTGTCACGTGTCACCAAGAGATGGAACCACAGTGATAAATCGATTGTACTTCTGATTACTTTGCGTGAGTTGTAATAAGTAAGCGTCTATGTGCTGCGTGTTATCAGCTCCTTGTTCGAAGTCAAACAGCTGCCGTGCAGTGTGTAATTTGTTATAAAATTTATTACAGGGAGTGCGTTGACCTCTCTTTATTCGACGGTAGATTTAAAGTTCTTGCAAAATCTGCTCTGATATATAATAAGAAACCGGAATATATAATAATCGAAATATCCCACGGTAACATTTCATTATTATTTTCAGTAGTCTACCGGGCGCCCAAGCTTGCGCTACCCTCTCAATTTTTTAATAAACTGGTGAAATTTTTATCGAAATACCAAAACGTAGTTGTAATCGGCGATTTTAACTGTAATATACTCAATCATTTGAATCTGATTTTATACGAAATATCATCCACCAAAACTCACTTCATCTAGTCCCATCCGACCCAACGCATCACACCATCAACGATCATCTCGAAGCACACACGTGGGTAGATCTTTATATTGTACATTCGATTTCATCTGTCATCAGATACCATAAATCCGACACTCCTTTTATCGTAGGCCACAATCGTATTGATCTCACCTTTAAGTTTAGTAAACCACGTGCAGTACGTAGCATTGTAAGTCGTAACCTAAATAAGCTTAATAAGACACGCTACTTGCACGACTTAGCTTCTGCAATTAGTAATGTCTCGGATACCAACGATTCTAACGCGTTAGTTGATAAGTTCAATACCGCTGTAACGTACTGTCTTGACAAACATACACCCCTCTGAACTGTCCATATAACTAGTCGTTCAAGACATACAAGTCAAGACACAAGACATGTGATATACAAGAGTTCGAGATATAGCATCACGCTACTTGATGACTGAATACCGAACACTGCGTACACGTATAGTTAAATCACTGCGTAGCGCAAAAAGCTCATACTATGCGAATGAAATTCAGAATGCACAACGCTCGGGTCGCCTCTGAAGCGCTCTCGATCGGCTAGGCATAGTCTCTTCCCGCTCACTATCTCCATTCTCACTTTTATCTCATAATCAAAGGGTGGCTCACGGTTAATGATCGTCGTGAGTACTTCTTGGGTTCCTTAGCGTTTGCAGTTCTGAAGTCAGGCGAACCAACATACCTCAGAGAAAATTTGGTTTTTAACCCCAGTATAGGTGTTCGCAGTTCCGAACGACTGGGCACCGGGCATCATCTGTATTAAGATAAACCTAATACCACCCTTCAGGCAAACTTTTTTAAAGTTGCCGCATCCCGTTTTTGATCATGAATCCACTGATTATGAATCCGAAGTCGAATTTGCGAATTTCAATATGGCGACGAATATTTAATTTGCTCCATTACATTTGGCCCGACATGTTTGATTTTGAAAATCGAACTGCAGATTCGTAGTCTTCGACACCAAACGTCCACATATACCATTTTTCTGCAAATCTGACGTTTTTGAGAAAATACGTCCGCCATCTTGAATCCGCCATATTGAATTTTGTTAATCCGACCTGAAATTCGTAATCGTCGATCCCAAAAACTCCCATATACCAAATTTGGTACAAATCGATTGGTTTTAGGAAATTTGGCTTCCATGTTCAATTTTAGACCGCCATATTCGATCCGCCATGTTGAATTTTGTCAACCTTCCACGTCTGCTTTCTAGGAGATTCATCAGCTACTATTAGAGCCAAAGAACGACCCGATTGGTTTATTAAAAATGGACGGAAAATCTTAAAATCGGTGAGCAGTTCAGATTTAATTAAAAGAACCATTGACGGAACCTATTTTCTTCGTAGATGTGTTTTTAATGATTACATTATCAAAATTAGTATTTCTGAAATTCGAACGCTACTAATTCACATTATTTACATAAAACAAAAAAATAAAAGGAAGTTTTAGTTTTATTTGCAATCAAAATAAGAAATAATGCTTTATTGAATACCTTTAATGTTTTGGCGATTATTTTAATTTAAAATTTAAAATTAAAAAAGTGTTACAAACGAAGTATCTATGGCAAATACAGTTATCTAAATAAACTTACCGCAATTTTCGAACGTTTTTCCTTTTTAGGCGCGACCGTATACGGGCGAGCATTATAATTATTAATATTTTTGATACCATTTTACTATTTAAATTTAATAGTAATTAATAGCTGGCTCTGAAATGGCTGACTATCCGCCAAACGAGATCGTTGATATGATTTTGGTTTTAGGAGCAAGCCAAAATAATTATCGTGGTGCGGCAAGACTTTATGCTGAACGCTATCCTGACAGACGACACCCTGACGATAGAGCTATCAGACGTTTAACTCAAAGAGCTCGTGGTGGACACATGGTTCGCCAACGTAGGTGCCATGAGTATGATGAAAATGATAATCGAGTTGTAACTATCCTTGCAATAATTCATCTTGACCCACACATTAGCGCTCGTCGAGTCGAAAGGGAAATTGGTATTCCAAGAAATACTTCTTTAAGAATTATGAAGGTGCTTCAATATCATGCGTATCATATTACTTTGGTTCAAGAGCTACAGTTTGAGCATTTCCAACAGCGTATTGTGTTTTGCCAATGGGCTTTACGAATGATAGAAAATGCTCCAGACTTTTTTAACTTTGTGCTTTTTTCTGATGAGGCAAAATTTCAAAATGATGGGGAACTGAATAGGCATAATTGCCATTATTGGTCTGATGTGAATCCTCATTGGGTCAGAACTGTAAACCATCAAAGACGTTGGAGTATTATGGTATGGTGCGGGATTATCAATGGATATTTGATTGGTCCTTATTTTTTTGAAGAAAATGTAAATCAACATACCTATTTGGCGCTAATAAGAGATGAACTACCTGGATTGATGGAAGATGTTGATTTAGAAACTCGACGAAGAATATGGCTCCAGCAGGACGGCGCACCACCACAATTCGCTCGAATTGTAAGGGCTTTTTTGAATGAGCACTATGGTAACAGATGGATTGGTCGAGGAGGTCCGGTTAACTGGCCTGCTTACTCACGCGATCTTACATCACCAGATTTCTATTTATGGGGGTATTTAAAAAATGCTGTTTTTGAGCAACAACCCACTACAAGAGCAGATATGCAGGATAGGATTCGTCGAGCATGCGCTGCCATTCCGAAATAAACTTTGCAGAACACCGTTCGCCATTTTCAAAGGCGTTTGACTATGTGTCTTGAAGCAAATTGTCGTCATTTCGAACACTTGCTTCGAGGTTAAATAAAAATTTATTTACATTAGTGAGAGGCGAGGGGACTCACTATAATCAAGCAACCCGAACAGTGAGAGGCAAGGGGACTCACTATAATCAAGCACCACGAACAGTGAGAGGCAAGGGGACTCACTTTAATCAAGCACCCCGAAGGAAACAATCCTTACTACGTCCACGTCGTTGTTTCTAGGTAGCGCGAAAAGTAAGGTTAATACATTTATAACAGAAGCTTCAACGATCTTAAAGTTACCGTTAAAAAATCATTTTGCCCTTGAGAAAAATTTTTCAGGGTTCAGGATGTGTGGGTTTGGGGTGTGTGGGATTAGCATGCGTGGGGTAGGGATGTGTGAGACTGGGGGGTGTGGGGTATGGTTGTGTGGGACTGGGGTGTAACAGTTTCGTATGTAAGGGCACGAAGTTTATGGGGTTAGGATGTGCGAGTTTGAGTTTTGTTTACTAGGATGTGTAAGTTTTGGGTGTGCGGGTTCCCCTATTAAGCCTACGATCAATTTGAACCAGCTTAGCCTGTGGTTCATGGAAAAAAACAATTTTAACCGGACTTTTCGGAATTTGACCTTGATTTGACCTTGAAATGACCTTGACAAAATTTTTCTCAATATGATTTTGAACGTAAAATTTCCCGCTCTTTCCGAATCCGGGGTCAAAACTAGGTGTTCCCATATGAAAAAACCACTTTGACCTTGAAATAACCTTAAATGTCAAGTTCAAGGTCAAAGGCGTTAGCGCCATTGTGTGGCCCCCTTTGTCCCCTGCAACTTTTGTCTGAACCGTTTTTCCCTATCTGGCTTGAAAATTCCCATTAGGCTAAAGAGAGATAAATAGCAAGTCCTTGAAACCAATTTGTTTCTTTTAATTCCAGGGAAGCCGATTTCATCCCGATGCGCAATCAATACTTTTTATGATTATCTGGACTCCCGATTTGTACTCAACAACCCAAAATACCTATGTTTACATAAATTGCCTGCACTGAGAAGACTACATCATAACTGGCACAATATGTATGGTAGAATTTACGATACATATCGTAAGATTTACGACATGAAATATCGTAAAATTAAAAATTTATAAAAAGTCATATTTCAATACGTAACGTAAATTTACATTAACTATATCATTTGAGTATGTAACCAATAAAAAAATGTGTGCTTCAAAGGCATAAAAAAATGAAAATAGTATAATAGAATATTTTGGCATCATAATAGATGGATATTATAAATAAGAAGTCTTATTAAATATAAAAGAAACTGAAAATGTTAACATTGAAAGCGGAACTAAACTCAAAATTATTGGTGATATTCAAGAACAAGGTACATGTATGAAACAAAAAAATTACTTAACATACCTAATTTATTCTTATTTATTATACGGGAATTACTTTTATTCTAAAAGTAAAAGATTTTGAGTATATACAAATTTTAAGTGAAGAAAAAAGGGAGTTAGAAGATATAATTTTAGCTTTAGAATTAATTTTAAATGAGGTAAATTTTATTATACTTATAAAAAAAATAAGACAACTTCAATATTAACGTCCTCGCTCGTATAAAGCTTTAACAATATATATAAAATGAGAGAATTCTCTGCATCTATTTAAGATCTCATAAATCAGAAAAGAATTTCAAATGAACGTCTTATAATTTATTACGTGATATTTATATAATATTTCATGTAAGATCTAAAATTACTTCATAAATAATTTTTTTGCATTTTCAACACGTAAATTTTTGTTTTATTATATCAATTGAATATCACGTGGTAAGTGATGTGGTATATTGATTACGTTAGCGGGAAATGCTTATGCGAAAGAGGCAGTTTACTAAATTAATATGATTATAAAGTTCTTAATTTACTTATTGTAAGTTAAAGGAGATGTAGTAAATAACGAATGATACAACATTTTTGCGTAATTAAACGTATTATACAAATGTTACCAGTACGGATATGCAATTTGAATAAAAAATTACTTAACTGAATTACATATTATAGAAGAAGGTCATACAGTCCGAACACCCACAGCTGTAATTTTTTCAGTCAACTTAAATATTTTAAATTGTTTTTATGTAAGTTAGCTAATTTAAATTAAGTTTTTAAATTTCATTTTGATTCTTCTTCTGAAATAGCAATAATTCCTTTTATTAATATTATTCAAAATTATTTTTATTAATTATTTTTTGAATTCTTATTGAATTCAATTGAAGTTTCTAAATGTTTCTCAAATAAGGTAGAAACACCAACTAACACTAAAGAACGCGTAAATCTATTTATCAGTTTGTCTATTTACCTGACAGAACGCATGTACGTATTTATCGGTCTGTCTATTTAACTGAAAATAATTATGAGAGAATATTTATTTGAAAACATTATATAAAACTAACATAATGAGGGGAACTGAGGGGGGAGGAGAGAATGGGGGGGGGGGTCAATAAACGGAAGAAGAGATTCTGCGGAAGGGGAGGGGAGGGTATAGGAAGAGGGGCTATACAAAATAGAAATCACGTAAAAAATTAATATTTAATTCTATTTTGTGCAAATAGCGTAAGAGGAAGATATCGTCAAATTTAGAAAAAAATTTACAAATATTTGAAGTTTGAGCCGCCATATTGGATTTATTAAAACGCCACATAGTAACCAAAAAGTAGATAGTAAGAGGAAATTTTTAAGCATACTCACAATTTTTTAAGTGTCTTATAGTCTTGGACTCAACGGGTGACCCTACTATCGTAGAATGACTCACATATCTATATATATATATATATATATATATATATATATATATATATATATATATATATATATATATATATTATGTGGGTCTCTCTGGGATATCAACTTCAAAAATTTTTTTTTTTATTTCTTCGTTAAAAATGTTCCTTTTAGTATTATAGAATATATTTACATTTTTTCAAATTTATTGAAACCCTTCGGTTTAAAGTTGATCAAGGTTAAATATGAGCATGTAGTCATGTTTTACGTTTTTTGGAAAATTTCAACCTTCATTTATTCAACAAAATTAAATCTCTTACAAAATAGCAACAAAGGAATTTTTAGAAAATTTCCTTAATTTTGCATAAAAAATGGTTTTAAAACCTTTAATGCTCCTTTCGATTAATTAAACTCATTTTAAAACTTAAAATACTTACAAAAAGTGGGTTTGATCACTCGACCATTACACCGAAAATCTTGAAGATAGCTTTCTTCAGTACAAAAGTGACTGCCATAGTCGCAAAATGGCAAAAGTGCAAAAATCTTTCTTTTAGTATGTAGAATGAATGCAAATTTTTTCAGATTTCTATATATTTATAATTCTATATATATATATATATATATATATATATATATATATATATATATCTGAAAAAATTTACATTCATTCTACATACTAAAAGAAAGATTTTTGCACTTTTGCCATTTTGCGACTATGGCAGTCACTTTTGTACTGAATTAATTCTATATATATATATATATATATATATATATATATATATATATATATATATATATATATATATATGGATGATACTCTATATATATACCTGGATAGCTCTCTGAGAAACCGAAAACAAACAATTTTTTACAATTTTTTTAAGCTCACATGTTTACAGTTGTTCGGAGCTAAATATGACCACATTTCCATATATAAACATAGATGGATGATTCTGTAAGACATCGAGAACAAAAAAAATATTAATTATTTCGGCAAAAATGTTCCATTTGGTATGAGAATGGTCGTTGCAAATCTATGTTTCTCGCATATATAAATAATTTATGAAACACATAAATTATTGAAGCACATATTATTAATATCTTTTTGAAGAATTGATAGTAACTGTGAATATTTTTTTATAAAAAAGAGTTATTTCTCACCTTAAAATAGCTTAGTATACTTCAGGGGTATTCATTAATCGCAAAATTGTATAAGTGACTTAATATTGCATGTTATTCTTATAGTATCCTCTTACCCAAATTATATTAAATTGAATATTCATGATATAAATTTTATCAGCTCATCACTTGGAAAAAGGAGCACACCTAATTTCAATTTGGATGTTTTCTAACGATTTTTGAGTGTATAAATCTAATGCCGCAACCCGGTTTCGTCGTTAGTTTAGTTGAACCTATTGACTCTTTCAGATCACCGTGTGTGATTAACATTCCATTTTAGTGATATGGTTAGTTACTAAAATTTATTTTGCCTTGATTTATAAAGTTTTCTCAACGTTATGCACCTACCTTGCAGGAGAGTTATTTTTTTACATTTGTCAACTTTTGAAAGGGTTAAAAGAAGGAAAATTGAAACTTTGAAAATTTTTTACCATTCTGATGGGAAGGTTTATGTATGCAACCACGTGAGTCAGTGTAACAAGAGTGAAAGTTGTTGCCTGTGTACGTACATACACATGTGTATGAGTCTGCGCCAGGACGTAAGTACATGCCTCAGTAAGTGTATAAGTGTGTAAATGCATGTGTGTATATGTGTACGCGTGAGTGTGATCACGTGTGTACGTGAATGCACATGGGGAAGTATACATGTACACGCGTTGGTGCATGTGTGAATGGGTATATTTATGTATGTGTAGGTGTGTGTGGATATATAAATGTAGGGATAAAATGTAAATGTATATTTGTATGTATGAATGAATGACTAATGTGTATATGGGTGTACTTATGTTTTTATAAGTGTATTAGTATATGAATATTTTGGAGTGTATTGGTGTATATATGCTTTCATGAGCGTATTATTAATGGATGTTTGAAATTTTAAGGTTTCTGTATAGAAATAAAAAAGTATATGATATCTCAAAGGAAATCACATATGAGATCTCTTATGAGATCGTATGAGAGATCTAGTCTGAAATTCGGTAGTCAATTCTCATATGGGATCACATATCAAATCTCGTATTCAAGATTTAAAATAAAAGAAAACTTAAAATATTGTTAGAAATTAAAATTAAATTTAACGAGTGAGGTTAATTAATATTGATTTTATAAAAAACTTGATTGAACTTTACAAAACAATTGTCAAGAACCAAGTTATTGATTTCACTTACTCTCCCATCGGCCCGCGGCACTCTAGTCCACTACCAGATTCACTGTCGTCTTCCTCTTCATGGTTTTCATCATCATCTTCTTTTTCTATGCGTTCTTTATTTTCTTGCTCTGCTCGTACGCAATCGTGTACTCCAAGTAGTAAAGAATAGTCCATCAAATGCAGTCGTGTTAGAAACTAATAAAAAAATAAATACTTAATACTACCAAAACCAACGTAATGGGACATATATAATATCATATAATAATAATCTAGTAATTTAATAATGATTTGAGACTTTCAATAAATTTGAGATAAAAATGTTGAATAGATTGCAGGATTCTATCGATCGTAAGTAACCTTATTTACCTGAATATTAATGTCTTAAAAGAATATTATTAAATAAAATAAGTCCGAATCAAGGATCGAATCACAGGTCAGATATCACGTAACTTCTTTTATATAAGTGAAAAAAGTTGCCTCATTATTGTTTGCAGAAATCATGCACAGAGAAGTAGACAAAATATGCACAAAACAGTATTTCGACAGCAATGTGACTGCTTAAGGGGATTTTTCAATCCAGATGATCGTAAAAATAATAGTTTTAAGAAAATTTTTAATTTAAAACATATCACGTCATTTCAGTTAAAACGTCATTTTTATCATCATTATTCATATCAGCGCTCGTGTACTGTCTCTCACACAGGCCTATACATAATAAAACAAAATAAAAAACTTATAAAAACTTATAAAAAACTTACACTTATAGAATATTGCAAATATCACGTAATTTCAAGAGAAACTTGCTCGTCAGGTACTTAGTATCACAGTAATAGAATGTTCATTATGTCAGTTTTTTAAAAGTTTGAACACTCACATGTAGATTGTCACGTACACACTAATAAATAAATAAATAAAAATGAATAAAATTAAATAAATAAAATAAAAATGAATAAAAATAAATAAAAATAAATAGATAAATAAATAAATAAATAAATAAAATAAAAATAAATAAATGAATAAATAAAAATAAATAGATAAATAAATAAATAAATAAATAAATAAATAAATAAATAAATAAATAAATAAGTAAATAAAAATAAATAAATAAATAAATAAATAAGTAAATAAAAATAAATAAATAAATAAATTAACACGAGACAGTACACAATTAACCTAAATTTAAAACGCCAGTAGAGTGTGCGTGCAAGTACCTGCGCATCGCTGTCTTGAATTTGCACAGCGATGGCAGGTACTTAATACTGCGGGGAATAGAGTTCCAAAGGCGCGAACCCCGAGCTCCGAAAGAGTACAGACCTACGTCGGTGCGCGACTTTGGAACCGAGATATCTCTAATTGTTTCACCCCTACAGGAGATCCTGGCCTGGCATGGCTTAAAAAGCTCAGTTAGGTAGGATAGTTGACTGATCCTAATTATTTTGTATAGTAGCAAAGAAGTAAAATAAGTTCTTCGTTGTTCAATATTTAGCCATTCCAGTTCCATCCTGTAAGGGGTGATGTGTTGATCCCTCTTGACGCCGCAAATGCATCTTACACAGGAGTTCTGTAGTCTCTGTAATTTAGTTTGCAGTTCGTTAGATACGTCAAGGTAGACAACCGTGCAGTAGTCAAGGTGGAATAATGTGTAGGGACTCAGTGGTACAAGATCTAAAAAATTTTAGCCCATAGAGTGCACAATTTACGCGCTTGGTGATATGATCTATATGCGACTTCTAATTAAGTTTTGAGTCCATGAACACACCAAGGTTCTTAACCATGTCGACAAAAGGTACGAATGCACCACCTTCTACCTCAATGCCAGGCAACTGCATGTCCTTGAGGGCGTTTATATTAAATAACGAACCGAAAATTATAGCCTAAGTTTTGCTGATATTGAGGCACAAGCCCGCAGACGTTGCCCATGCCGACACGGCTCGCGCCGCAGCTGTTAAGCGCTCGATGCCCGATTGTAAGTCAGTCAGTTCAATTTGTGTGTAAATTTGTAGATCGTCTGCGTAAAGTAGGTGCTTGATGTGCTCAAGGTCCAGAACGTCCGCAAGATCGCTAATATAAAGGCTGAAGAGAAGAGGTCCCAAGACCGACCCCTGTGGAACTCCAAGATTGGTTGTGAGCCAATCAGACTGACCGTGAGATCTGGTGACAACTTTTTGTTGCCGCCCCGTGATGCAGGATTTGATCCACAGAAGCACGCCCCGGGAGAAGCCCATTCTAATCAGTTTGCGAAGCAGTTTCGTCGGTGAGATGGTATCAAAGGCTTTACTAAAGTCAAATAAAAGGAGAATTGTTAACAAATTTTTAATTTTTTTCTTATTATTATCATCCTCAATACCATCGATACCACCTCTTATGGTATTATAGAGAGAGAGAGAGAGAGAGAGAGAGAGAGAGAGAGAGAGAGAGAGAGAGAGAGAGAGAGAGAGAGAGAGAGCATAGCGCGCGCGGGGCTCCCCCTCTGTCCGAGCCGAGCTGAGGCCGGCGGCTTCGTACAGCGAGGAAGAAGAAGAAAAAGAAGAAGAAAGAGAGAGCCAGTGCAGCCCCCCCCCCCCCCAACCCAGGGACCGGTGATTGTGGTATCGACTTGCAGCGACGGAGCTTCGTAGGCAGGAGAGTGGGGGGGAGAGAGAGAGAGAGAGAGAGAGAGATCCTACTACACGTTGCTACGAAGCTTACTCTGAATTTCAGCTTCGGGGATTAATTAGGGCACTAGTGTGTGAGAAAGAGAGAGGTGCTGAAACTATGTACTAACGTCATCCTCTAAAAGGACTGAATCACAATAACATTTTAACATTTTTATATTGTAATAAAAATTAATTAATTATTTTTATTATTGTAAAAACTTAAAATTTATTACAAACACTATATTATAGTAAAGTTTTAAAAAATTTACATTTTATAAAAATACACTTTTTCTATGACACTTTTTTTGACACATTTTTTTAACGCTTACACTTACATGAATTCATTCTTTAGGGATAAGTCAAGTGGTTCTTCTTCTTGATTAACCTCTTCTTCCTCGACAACCCTCGGCGATGGTTGATCCTCGCGCGGGAGCACTGGAAGGCCCCTGTTTTCCGGCTCCGGCGAAGCTGGCGAATCACCCGTAAACGCGCAGTTGCATGCGCGTGTCCGGCAGTTATTGCATCGAAAGCGGGTACACCGCCCACATCCTATCCACTTGACTGACAATCGTGTGCCATGATGATGGCGTTTATTGCAAATGGCACACTTTTCTCCTGCTTTGATGTAGTGGATCACTTCAATACGAGCGAAGATTATAATGAAGGTGAAAATAGAGAAAATGTAGTATCTGCAGAAAATTTAAGTGTAGAACAGGATGAAAATGTCAGCCGCAGTAGTAGCGATGATATGATTTACGAAACATCATCAGACGAAGGTAATGAAGAGATTTCGCGTCAAAGATTGCAATTTGGTCAAATAATTGCACAAAATTATCGAGAACCTAGCAGTGCTGTGCTGCGGCTTTTAGCAAGCGAGACCCCTTCTACGAGCAACAACAATGACAACGACGTAAGTGATAGCAAAGCTGCCCGTCAGTATCGCATTCATACGCTTACAGCTTTTTATATGCGTCGTCCTTATCCAAGTGAAATAATGTTTCATGGTGTCAGTCAGGATGGACGGAGAATGGCATATCATGCTTTCGACCAATACAGTCCATTGGATCGTCGAGTAAATGAATGTAAGTTTAAAAACATAAAAAAAATTTTATTTTATTTTTTTCATTTATATATATATATATATATATATATATATATATATATATATATATATATATATATATATATATATATATATATATATATATATATATATATATATATATATATATATATATATATATATATATATATATATATATATTAAAGATATTCGAAAAAGATTAAATAATTCAGAGGAAATGCCAGAAACATTATCTAATCCGGAGTATTTGAAGGTTTATATGCAACGAGTTATGGGTGTGCCTCGCGCAATACAGATAAGATGGTTTCACGATAAGGCCGAAGACGAAAGTTCGGCTCTGTATACGGAGTCTAATTTGACAGATATTTTTGAACGCGCTCGCGAAAGTTTTAATGACTCTTCAGAACAATAACTTTAATGAAAAAATAAATTTAATAAAAATTTGTATTTGTAAAAATTGATTATTTCAAATAAAAATTTCAGTGAATGATGCATCAAACGATATTTCTTTGAGTCCAGAAATACCTTCATCAGCAGCCGCCGGCAGTAATCGACGGGTTGTACAGCGATATATGTGTCATCAAGCAGCAAACGAGCGAGAGAGAGAGAAAGAGAGATCCGATACAAGTAGGCGCCGGAGCGGCCTCCTGCCGCGTCGGTGGCTGCGGGGGCCCCAGATCAAGATTCGTACGATATACGTCCCCCTGATAATAGTTTCGTCATAGCTGAGGAGAGCGAGCAATATGTACGAAAGTTTAACGTGAAAGGTAGACGATTTTTACTTCCTGTAAACGATCCACCGTCAGAATGTATAAATCCTGTTATTTGGTTAGAGGTGGTTATGCGCGATATTCATGCTTATTTATGCTTACTTGTTTCGTCCGAAAATGTCTTGATAGGGGTAAGTGTGATACAAAGTAACGAGGATTTTCAAATTGATAATACTTTTGTTTTACAAGCGGTTTTTATAGAATCCGGTGCACGTACAAAATGAAATTTAAATATCGATACTGTTAAGTAGTCATCGATTGTAGCCATTCAAAATGACGATATTTTGTGTTTGCCGCGTGCACTCGTAATAGGTGAAGCCCACAACACGTTAAAGACTCAAGATACGGAGGAAATAAAAAATGCTTGGCGCGTAATTCGCGATGGGTGTAGGAAAATGCAAAAGGAGAGGGTGGAGCAACTCGTGCTAGATGCTAGTGTTATAATACCCGACGGAGGTTGCAGAATGTGCGAGATAAAAAAATTTCAAGACTTTTTTTTTACCGAACAGCGTAGCAATTGTTTACGATAAAAATAATTTTGGAAGCGGTGAGTTGGCTTGTTTTGACGGGCACGACGATTTGATAATGGCAGATATCGAGTTACATGAAATATTAACATTCTTTATGATTCGGAAGCGCACTACTTTGACACAATATTAAATTTAACTGGGATAGCGAAAACGAAGTTTTTTTGCTGCTTTTCCAACAAAAGCTACTACTATCGCGTTAATCAACACGTGTGTAAGCAAATTTGTCCTTAGTGTTTCGTTTCACCTATGTGTAAAGCCGAAAGTATAAATACAATTAAATGCGATTCGTGCACCCGAGATTTCATTGATAACGCTTGTTATAAATATCACAAAAGAGACGGTTCTTACAAAAAAAATAATAATAAATTATGTGATGTTTTGAAAATGTGTAGAAAATGTTGCAAGTTGACGCATTGTAATCGCGGAAAGCACGAATGCAGTGTTTTTTGGTGTAGATTTTGTGGAAAGTGTCACAGAGTTAACGATATGTGTTATATGCGGCCGATAAATGGAGATGACGGTAAAAAATAAACTGCACAGAGGCACCCTCCAGCTCTCAAAAAATATCTGTTTATATTTTACGATTTTGAGATACGTCAGGATACTGCTTATCGAAATCACATAATGACAAAAGTGCACATACCTAATCTCTGCGTAGCGCAGCAAGTGTGTACCGATTGTCTAGATTCTGACGATATGACAGAATGGTGAAATTCTTGTGGGATTCGCGAATATATTTTTCGCAAGGAACCGGTAAAAGAATTAATAGACATTTGCATTCGCGAAAAGTCGACGCTTGAACAAATAATATGTATAGCGCACAACGCACGCGGGTTTGTCGCGCAATTTATTTTAAAAAGGTTAATAGAGTAATCGAGCCAAGTTTTACCGAGTGTTATTCTTAACGGTCAAAATATCATTACGTTGCAACTCGGGTGAACAAAGTTTATAGATAATTTAAACTGTTTTCACATGAAGTTGAGCACACTACCGAGCACTTTTGATTTACCTGTTAACATTAAAAAAGGTTATTTTCCGCATCTATTTAATAAGTTTGAAAATCAACATTACGTAGGCCCACTACCCGCGGCCAAATTTTACGCACCAGATTCAATGTCAGGTCGCGATAGAGATACTTTTTATGCTTGGTATAATACACTTTTAGAGTTCCAAGGCTGCTACATGCACGGATGTCCAACATTATTTAAAAATAATCGCGATAAAATTTTAGTATTTGGTCGCTTTTTTTAACGAATCTTACGAGAACACACGTGCAAAAATCGTTCGAATAAAGTCTCTCGGTTACGAAACGTGTGAAATTTGGGAGTGCGAATTCGAACGCATAAAAATTGAAAATCCAGAAATTTTTCGTATCGTATCAAATCATCTACTTATTAGTAAAATAACTTTAAATACGCGCGACGCATTTTACGGTGGTAGGACAAAAAATATCGTCACGTATTACAAAGCTAAAGAAGGCCAAAAAATTAAGTATACTGACATTGGTTCACTGTATCCTTACGTGTGTAAGAGAGTACAGTTTCGGCTCGGACATCCATGCATTCTCATTGGCGCGGAGTGTGAAAAACTGACGGACGGTAGAAACAACTATTTAGCGCGCGAAGAGGGCCTCGTAAAATGTAAAATTTTGCGACCGCGTAAATAATTTCTAACTTTATTACCTATAAAAATGCATAATCGACTATTATTCGCACTGTGTCATTCTTGCTGTGAAGAAATACGGCAAGAAGACTGTAACCACGAAGAAATTCACGAGCGCGACTTCACTGGCACATGGGTGGCCGACGAGTTGAGAGAAGCCATTGAACTTGGATACGAAATCACTGAAATATATATAATTTGGCCGTATCGGATGACGCGCTTCGATCCGCGCAAGGGTGAAGCAGGCTTGTTTGCCGGTTACGTAAACTTATTTATGAAAATAAAGCAGCAAGAGACCGCCTGGCCGTCTTGGTGTGAGACTAATAAAATGCAATACTTGCAAGAGTACGGGCGAGACGAGGGAATGAAGTTAGAGCGCGATAAGATAGAAAAAATGCAGTCTTGCGTACCGTTGCAAAACTCTACTTAAACTCTTTTTAGGCTAAATTTGGCCAGCGTAGTAATTTGAAACAAATTGAAATAATAAATACGCGAAAAGATCTTCTTAAACTCCTAGTAGACCCCGAAAAAGAAGTGTTCGATGTATTACCCGTAAGTGATGAAGTTTTGTATGTTACTTGACAGTTTAAAGAGGAGGCTGTAGCATCCACCCCGCACACAAACGTCGTTATTGCCGTATAGGCTCGTCTCAAATTATATAGTTTTTTGAAACCCCTATCGGCGAGAATTCTTTACTATGACACTGATTCGTGTGTGTTCGTGTGTAACAAGGGTACTACAAACGAATACAGTGCCCCTCTCAGCTCTTTATTAGGTGATACGACGGATGAGTTAAAAAGTTACGGGAACGGAACCCACATTCATACGTGTCTATCCGGTGGCCCAAAATTTTACGTATTTCGAGCACTCACCCCCTCTACGGGTGATACTATTGTGTTGCAAAATCAAAGGAATATGTTTAAATTTTATGAATTCTAAAAAAATAAATTTTGTAAGTATTAAAGTTACCTTGATCGTACATTTTACGAAGATAAAAAAAAGAAAATATAATCATGCCGAGCAATGACGAGGCTGAAGAAGAAGAACAAGAAAAAGAAGAAAGTGCGAACAATATTAAATTAAAATTTAAAGCTCTAAGAAATATGCTTACTCATGACGTCGTAACGCGCGATGTGTTGCATTGTTTCGAAAAAAAGACGATACGTTTCGCAAAGTTTGTCTTTACCTTTTGGCTACAAACACTAATTAATTAAGTTGCTATTATGTAAAATGTTTAATAAAATTATGAAAATAAATTTATTCTAATCAAATATTTATTTTTTCTTTCCATGTATGTATCATGTGTACGTATCTGCATAATATAACGTATGATCGTATAAGCTTTGCCCCACGCGTGCATTTGCCCGCGTATAAGCTTCTCAGTGCGCGCGCACGCAGTACTAGCTTATACACCGCGCACGGTGGTCCTCGGCAAAATTCAACCGAAACGTGTTTGCACTTTGGATGTTCCTTTTGCATATGATTTGAGGCCCTTTCAGTACCACATTTTAATAGAAACTAAAATCAAGGAATAAGGACTTTTTAATTCAATTTTGAAAATTTTTTTGGGTAGTCAATGACAAAATTTTTTTTTCATGGATAATCTAAAATTTCTTTTTATTATAGTGTTTAAGAATTGAAGTATATATTAATTACATATGTACAGTACAGTTTCTCGCAAATATATACAGAAATAATCACAATTTATGCTGCAATGAAAGCATAATAAGATTAATAAGTATAAGTACATTTCAAATGTGTTGTGAATTATATTCGCAGACTGCTCTTAATAATTTATTTACATAATCTGGATGTTTTTTTGATACTTTATGCTTAGCCCATGTTTTGGAAAAATCATAATGCACTGCTTCCATAGCTTGCTGACTATAAAAGCCGAGACCGAGATTATGTTCAACACAATATTCTTTTACATGAAAAAAAACTGCGTGGACTTTCGGTGTTACAGATATACCTAAAGATAGATACGCATCTTTGAACGCATCTATATATTCAACAAATTTCGGATTTAAAGAAACAGTAAAGCAAGAGTCAACAACGGTTTTGAACTTTTCAAATACATCCACATATTTCAAACAACCCAGGTTACGGTTGGATCGCAAGAACCTTTTTTAACAAATTGGAAGCTATCTGTTCTTTAGATTCCAAATCTAGTGAAGTAACAGAGTATGAAATTTTGCTTACTACAGTAGCTTTTCTACAAATATGACTTTTACCTGCATGTATTTTAGAAAAACATTTTGAGCAGCATTTTATAACTGGAGGTTTTCTTTTTTTTCTTCATTCAGCTGAGACTTACGTTGAGTTCCAAAAACATTATTGGGAATATCTTTGTCCTTGCCATTCTTTCTTGCTCGTTCACAAAAAAAAACAATTACACTTTGCACTTGCATTTGATCTTGTATCTTTCTTCAACCTATATTGCGAAAAGTCTATTGGCGAGATCTTTTTTTCGTCGAGATTTTTACGGTATAAATTAGACTTGCAAGTTGCACACACTACTTTTGGAAGGCACTAATTTTTTTCGTCATAACTTTTAAACAGTTTACATATTTTATCTCTCAAAGCTGATGTTATGTCTATAATCCGTTTATTTTTATCCCAACAAAGTAAGCAAATAACAGAGCGATTTGCCTCATGAGTACGCGCGTGATTTTTTATAATAATCGGCGTCATGGTGTTAAATAGACTGCTACAAAAGGACTGACTGAATTATTGTACACTAACATCGTTGGAATTTTCAGATATACAAACACATGCTCGACAATACACTCACGAATATACGCGACACATATATACGCTTTGTTTACAAATGGTTTTGATCTTGACTGAAGGTATATTGCTATACACATTTTCATCCTTACAAGGTGCTTATAGAATGTATTAGTGCCCAGTAGTATTCAGTTTCAATTAATTTTTTAAAATACTTTGAAAGTATATGATTTATATTAACTTTTACCACGATAATATTTTCAACAGAAAAAAAAAACAATATTTTAAATTTATATTTATAATGTAATATACACTTATGTACATATTTGCGAGAAACTGTACTGTACATATGTAATTAATGTATAATTCAATTCTTAAACACTATAATAAAAATAAATTTTCTAGATTACTCGTGAAAAAAAATATTCGTCATTGACTACCCAAAAAAATTGCTTATTCCTCGATTTTAGTTTCTATTGAAATGTGGTCCTGAAAGGGCCTCAAATCATATGCAAAAGGAAAATCCAAAGTGCAAACACGTTTCGGCTGAATTTTGCCGAGGACCACCGTGCGCGGTGATGAGCTCATCCACGCGGAACATGCGCGCGCGCGCGTAAGAAGCTGATATACGTGCGCCCGTGTCGCCGCCGCCGACGCAGTGATCACCTATATCCCTCTCTTACTCTTTCTCCTTTTTAAGCTCTTTTATCATTCTTTACTTTCAATCGTTATAAAAATTCGTCAATATTGATTTTTTATCAGTTACGAGGATAGATACGCGCTGGAAACATCCGTTTACTTGTTGCGTATGCGGATCTACGGGTTGCGGTAAAACATTATTCGTAAAAACATTTTTTGCTCACTTGACGGCCGGGGTGACGGAAGGCAGGATTTGTGATGCAGGCTTTGATCGTATACTGTTTTACTATGCAGAGTGGCAGGAGACACACCGAACGGAGCTCAGACCTGGCGACACCGCCGCCGCCATCACCGACGCCGCAGTACCCATGCCAAAGCTCGAATTTCGAGAGAGGCTCCCACAGCCGGATGACTACTCGCACAATAATGAGAAAAAAAGCTGCTTATTCTCGACGATCAGATGCGCGAGTCATCGAGCGACATAATTCTCGTTCTTTTTACGAAAGGTAGTCATCACAAACATATAAGCGTTATCTTTATTACGCAAAATATTTTTCATAAGAGAAAATTGCAACGCGACAAGTTTGAACACAAAATATTGGTGATTTTTAAAAATCCGCGCGACCGTGCACAAATTAAACATCGTGCGCGTCAAATATATTGCGAGGATCCTACATTTTTGCAAGAAGCTTATCTTCTATCTATTTTTTGACATGTGCAAATAAAACTCTATCTATCTATCTATCTATCTCGATGCGACTAGAAATCCCCACTCTTATTTGTTTCTCGATCTTTCGCAGGCTGTTCTCGATGAGTTTCGCGTGCATACTTGCATATTTCCGGACTATGAGTTGCACTACGTATACGTGCCAAAATATTTGAAATTTCGATGAGGCGAAACAATTATAAAAAACGAACGAAACCTCGATGCATCAGTCTATCAGTGACAATGGCTTAGACAACATCGAAGTATCGCTCGAGTAAACGTGGAGACCCGCTGCCCTGTAATCATTTTACAAAGAAAAACGAGCTACTTTGTTTGTTCTGAGGCACTGTGCTGACGGTGAACTGTGAAAGGCGCTGCTTCGATCGGCCGATAAAGCTACGATAAAGTTAGTATGTAAATGTGTTTTAAACATTTTGCACGACGTTGTCGAACTTAAAGAGTCACAAAAAAGTGTTTGAGCAGACGCAGACACGTTCTACGTAAATTGGTACATGATAAAAAAAGTACAAAATCACGCGATAGTGTAGTAGGTTGACAAAAAAGAAAACGAATTTTACTACAAAACGGTGGTGGATTTTTACCTCTGTTACTAGCACCTATAGTTGGTACACTTATTTCAAAATTATTCGGTGGTAATTCACAGTGATCAGTGGTTGTGGGGGAGTGAGAATGTATCGACTGCGCAAGATGATTGTAGGGCCCGAAGACTCGCTCGAACGTATGAAAGGCGGAGCGGGGACTACGAGGCTACAAGTGCACGACCAGCCGCCGCCGCCGCCACCTTAGTCAGTCTCTACTTGCATGAACGAAAATTCCATGCAGACTCGTGGCGATAATTTATCTAGGCTGCACTCTGAAATGCACGATCTCCCACATTCGAAAAAAATTTTAAATGAACCCGAAAAATATATGAATTATTTGCAACTATTACGGCGATATTTATTTTTTAAAGAGAACGAACGTATCAGCGAGCATGAGCTAGATGAGATCGACGCCGCGCTTATTCCACTCACTGAAGAAGATATACTAGAAAGCGTGCCAAAAACTTACGAGCGAAAAGCAAAACTTTTAATTTGGAACTGTAAATCTGCAGCGCCAGAACGAATAAAGTGGGATAATGCCGGAGTGGTTACGATAGACGGAAGAAAGATCGAAGATCGAATATCATTGAGTTGCTCAATGATGCTGTTAAAAAGAAGCAAAAAATAAGAAAACGGATGGAGAGGCAGGGCAGGGCGAGGATGATGCACCCATCGGGCGTGCTCAATTCGCGAAATTCATCAAAACATTGGATACTCCGAGAAATTTAATAGGAAATATGGAAATTTTAAAAATCGCGCAGAGATTAACAGCAACTTTAAATGCCACATAACATCGCTTATTTAAAACAGATCTATACAGAGAGCTGATTGTATCACCCGCATTGACGAGGACCGCTACAGAAAAGAAGTGGCTTAGATTGGACATATAAAATGAATTATGAATAGCAATATTACTATACTAATCTCTCGCAACGAGCCGGGATACGCGGGCGCACGAAATCTCATACGTGTCAACAAAAAGGGTAAATCTCTGACTAACGAACAAGAGATAAATAGAATTTATGAATGGTTAAATAATCAAGACGCTTACTCTCTTCATCGACCCATACGTCAAAAATTTCCTACATTGCGCTACAACGTTACAAATATCGACGATTTATGGGAATGCGATTTGCAACAATTAACTACAATAAAATAATATAATGACGGCTACCGTTACCATCTAGTCGTCGTCGACGTACTCAGTAAATTTTCGTGGATTGAAGCACTGCCCGATAAAATTGCCCATAACGTGGCAGCGGCGTTTGAAAAAATTCTCAAACGCGCAGTAGGTCGAAAGCCCTTCTGTTTACAGTCGGATCGAAGTAAGGAGTTCGTCGGTTTGGCCTTCCAAGGCCTTTTAAAGAAACACGATATACGCTTCCGAGTCGTGAGAAATCCCGAAATCAAAGTAGCTGTAGTAAAAATGCTCAACAGAACGATGCGCGAACACAATTGACGATACTTTTCGCATAACAACACCAAACGTTACATCGATGTAGTGCAAAAGATTATTTATGCTTACAATCACACTTTGCACACGGGCATAAAAGTGAGACCCTCCGAAGTTAATATAAATAACGCTATAAAAGCAAGCGAAAATTTAAAAAGATGGGCGCGACAACAAAGTCTTAATAAAAAACAGAGGGCGTTTAATGTTACAGCTAAATACGCACCCGGCGATTATGTACGCATCAGTCGAACTAAAAATACCTTTCAGAAAGGTTATGAAAAAAATTTCAGCGAAGACATATTCAAGATAAAATACGTATCAAAACGTCAAAATTTACGCACATTTATCTTAGAAGACTTGAACGGCGAGGTAATTGACGGATTCTTGTTTACAGAGGTTGTTGGTAAAAACCGCATGACAGCCGAGGAGGTTTTCAATGTAGAACGTGTGATTCGTACAAAGAGGCGCGGGTCGAATATGCAAGTGCTCGTAAAGTAGCAAGGCTATCCGGATAAATTAAATTCTTGGATATAAGCGTCCGATCTCGAGAGTATTTAAGAAAATGGAGAACACCGACGAATTCTCTCTTGTTTTACCTTCAAATAGCAACAAGCTGTAGGCTATACAATTAAAAACGTCATACTCGGGCAGCTACCGAAATGAATAATCATTGGTTTTATCGGCAATAGAGCATTTAACGGAAATCGGCGATTTAATCCATTTAATTTTTAAACTTTTTCAATTAATTATCTCTCTCTGTATGTCGACGGTGTACAAATTCCGAATAAACCTCTACAGCCACGATTTAAAGGGCACTCTGAACTACATATAGATACTTTTCAAACACTTTTTATCGGCACAGGTATACATTTTCTCAACGAGGGAATCGGAATTAATCGTTATAATTACACAGTCCCACAAAAAAAAAATTGTAAGTCCCAAAAACTTGACCACGGTACTTATATGTTTTTGGGATCGCTGAATCCGAATCCAGGGTTAGTTTAGCCCCATCAGAACTTTCTCAAGGTCAGTTGAAGGTCAAATTATCGAAATACATGAAAAATACACTAAAACCATGGTATATTGGGGTTTTTGGGGTCGCTGAATCCGAATCCGGGTTCAGATTAAACAATCAGATCTTTCTCAAGGTCAGTTGAAGGTCAAATTATTGAAATACATGAAAAATACACTAAAACCATGGTATCTTGGGTTTTTTGGGGCGCTGTATCTGAATTCGGGCTTATTACAACCCTATCAGGTCATGGTCAAGGTCAGTTGAAGGTCAAATCAGAAAGATTCATAAAAAGTAGAGTCAAACCATGACATTTAGGGGTTTTTGGGGTCGCTGAATCCGAATCCAGGGTCAGTATAGTCCCATAAGGTTATATTTATGGTCAGTTCAAGGTTAGTTCAAGGTCATGGACGTAAAGAGAGTGAACAAATTAGTTATAAACTGAAACAATGCAAAAGGTAATGTAAACCATAAAGCAAAGAACAATGTATATGCAAGTACAATCGTATCCTTTAAAACTATATTATAGTTTGCTGCTCCTTCATTTACTTTAAATTTGTTAGAAGTATATGCAATTCAATAAAATACCCGTAAAAATATTAAGCCCATTACTCTTTTTTATGGTAACGAACTATTTTATTGTCAAATGATCTACGAAGTGGATTACGCTTCCGCTTCTCCGATGTTGATGGTAGATCTCTTTTTAACGACCAACAGTAATCTGCTAGCATATTTACGTCCCATCTTCCTTGGTACCTGCGCTCCATTTCCTTGATATCTTGGTGAAATCTCTCTCCCTGCTCTTCGCTGTAATCACCTAGGTTTTCTGGAAATTCATCAACATGCGAATATAAAAAGTGTAATTTTAGATTCATTAGGCAGCCTTGATTTTTGTAACTATTTACTAAATTTAAAACTATTTGTTGGTAATTTGGGCTCTTATGATTTCCAAGAAAGTTTTTAATTTCGTCCTTGAAACATAACCATACTTCTCTCTCTGTATGATTCATTTTCGTAACAAAAATTTCATCATTTATCATCTTACGAATCTGAGGGCCATCGAAAATTCCTTCATTTACTTTAGCATCACTTAATTTGGGAAACTGATTTCGCAGATACTTAAAGCAGCTACCATCTTTGTCTAAAGATTTTACCCATTGTTTCATAAGTCCCAATTTAATGTGCAGAGGTGGTATAAGAATTTTTGATGGATCAACAAATGGCTTATCTTTTATATTCTTAGAACCCGGTTCGAACTTTTGTCTAAGGGGCCAGACACTCTTTATGTAATGATTCTTTCTATCCCTACTATCCCATTCACATAAATAGCAAGGATATTTTGTGAATCCCGATTGTTGCCCCAGAAGTATTGTTATGATTTTAAGATCCCCACATATTTGCCATTTATGATCATTGTATTTTATTCGGTCTAATATTACTTTCATGTTACAGTACTCTTCATTCAGTATTACCGAATATCCTATGGGAATGGCTGCATAAACATTTGTATTGTGTAACAGAACGGCTTTTAAACTTCTCGTTGACGAATCGATGAACAATCTCCACTCGTTAGGGTTGTAACATCCATGTTTAAAGCAATTCATCAACCCAACTATATTTTTGCAGTAAACTAAGGAAAATTCTTCATCTTTAGCGAAATAATCACGATATTTCTTATCTCTGTCTCGGTAGTAAGAAACTTTAATTTTTCCAGCTTCATTAGTATTTTCTTTTAGCCATGAAGCCAAGTACTCCGCCCCATCCTTTGGTAGGCCCAAATCGCGTATGAGATCATTCACTTTTTCCTGTGTAAGTGGACCTTTCTCCTTCTTAGTATTATAGGGGATGTATTCTTCGTCACTTGTATTACTTGTACTAGCAACGTCATTGTCTTCATCAGGCGCTATTTCTTCTTCCGCAATAATATCTCCTTCCTCCATTTCTTCTTCTAAGATTTCATCTTCATCATGTCTTTCTAAATTTACCTCAAGATCCATACTTCCACTTGCGTACATACCCAGTGGATCTTCTCTTTTATCAATTGACGATTCATATATAGGTTTCGTGACACTTTCAACGTTAGCGTAATTAATTTGCGACTTGTTTTTACTATTAACTCCATGCAAATTCGTATAACAAAAATAACAGTCTTCTTTTCTTAAAGGTTCCTTCCATATCGTAGGCACTTTCATTTTTACTTCAGTTTTACCATTTTTGTCTTTCTGTAGCATTTTCCTACATATTGCGCATATGATTTTAGGAACCCAATCAAATTCATCAATTATCATGTCAAGTTGGGTTGATGAATTGCTTTAAACATGGATGTTACAACCCTAACGAGTGGAGATTGTTCATCGATTCGTCAACGAGAAGTTTAAAAGCCGTTCTGTTACACAATACAAATGTTTATGCAGCCATTCCCATAGGATATTCGGTAATACTGAATGAAGAGTACCGTAACATGAAAGTAATATTAGACCGAATAAAATACAATGATCATAAATGGCAAATATGTGGGGATCTTAAAATCATAACAATACTTCTGGGGCAACAATCGGGATTCACAAAATATCCTTGCTATTTATGTGAATGGGATAGTAGGGATAGAAAGAATCATTACATAAAGAGTGTCTGGCCCCTTAGACAAAAGTTCGAACCGGGTTCTAAGAATATAAAAGATAAGCCATTTGTTGATCCATCAAAAATTCTTACACCACCTCTGCACATTAAATTGGGACTTATGAAACAATGGGTAAAATCTTTAGACAAAGATGGTAGCTGCTTTAAGTATCTACGAAATCAGTTTCCCAAATTAAGTGATGCTAAAGTAAATGAAGGAATTTTCGATGGCCCTCAGATTCGTAAGATGATAAATGATGAAATTTTTGTTACGAAAATGAATCATACAGAGAGAGAAGTATGGTTATGTTTCAAGGACGAAATTAAAAACTTTCTTGGAAATCATAAGAGCCCAAATTACCAACAAATAGTTTTAAATTTAGTAAATAGTTACAAAAATCAAGGCTGCCTAATGAATCTAAAATTACACTTTTTATATTCGCATGTTGATGAATTTCCAGAAAACCTAGGTGATTACAGCGAAGAGCAGGGAGAGAGATTTCACCAAGATATCAAGGAAATGGAGCGCAGGTACCAAGGAAGATGGGACGTAAACATCGGAGAAGCGGAAGCGTAATCCACTTCGTAGATCATTTGACAATAAAATAGTTCGTTACCATAAAAAAGAGTAATGGGCTTAATATTTTTACGGGTATTTTATTGAATTGCATATACTTCTAACAAATTTAAAGTAAATGAAGGAGCAGCAAACTATAATATAGTTTAAAAAGATACGATTGTACTTGCATATACATTGTTCTTTGCTTTATGGTTTACATTACCTTTTGCATTGTTTAAGTTTATAACTAATTTTTTCACTCTCTTTACGTCCATGACCTTGAACTAACCTTGAACTGACCATAAATATAACCTTATGGGACTATACTGACCCTGGATTCGGATTCAGCGACCCCAAAAACCCCTAAATGTCATGGTTTGACTCTACTTTTTATGAATCTTTCTGATTTGACCTTCAACTGACCTTGACCATGACCTGATAGGGTTGTAATAAGCCCGGATTCAGATACAGCGCCCCAAAAAAACCCAAGATACCATGGTTTTAGTGTATTTTTCATGTATTTCAATAATTTGACCTTCAACTGACCTTGAGAAAGATCTGATTGTTTAATCTGACCCCGGATTCGGATTCAGCGACCCCAAAAACCCCAATATACCATGGTTTTAGTGTATTTTTCATGTATTTCGATAATTTGACCTTCAACTGACCTTGAGAAAGATCTGATGCGGTTAAACGAACCCTGGATTCGGATTCAGCGATCCCAAAAACATATAAGTACCGTGGTCAAGTTTTTGGGACTTACAATTTTTTTTTTGTGGGGCTGTGTTATTCAAGAGGTAATTTCCTTACAGCTTTTGATCTCACGCCTGATTTATCGGCTCACTGTGCCACGCACTGGAATCTCGTGCACTCGGGTAGTGTGCGCATAGACGTGGGTTTTGAGCAGGCGCTTCCATCGACCATAAATTGTATTGTTTATGCTGAGTACGATGATGGTTTGGAGATTGACTCGAACAGGCAAATCATAACTGATTTCAATGCGTGAGACTTTAACGACTTCGGCGACGACGACGACGACGAAAAAACTGGTGTGGACATGAGTATATTAGGCCTAAACTAAAACACAATCAAATCAGTTTCTCGCACAGTAGTAGTAGCTAATGCACGCACCCTTCAAAAGCTTAAAATGGATTACTTTATAGACATACAGGGATTTCGCGATGCATATAAAAACTTCCTACCAAAAGAAGTTGCTGTTGAGTAAAAAAATCGCGTCATCGGACACTGGATCGTGTATGCATCATGCGGTTTTAGCGATTTACCTACGGACGTGCGTCAAACTAACAATTACGTGCCAAAATTTTTAAGTCTCCCTGCTGCTATTGTATCAAACATTGATATGTCGGATAAGCCTGGTTCGCACTGGATTGCCATTTACATTGACAAAAATGACTACGGAAACTACTTTGACAGCTACGGCGTCGCACCTTTCTCACAGCATCATCTCAATCGACTCCAAAGTAACTCCGTGCGATATCAATGGAATAAAAAAAAATTACAAAATGTTGATTCGCATGTGTGCGGAAAATATTGTATTAAGTTTCTGTATAATTTGTGTAATGGTGTTTCTCTACGCTCATTTTGTAACATCTATTCACGAAATACGCGTAGCAACGATGTATTAGTTGCAAAGTTTTATAAATATATTGTTAAACAATTAAAAAGTAAGAGGTACGTTCGTCGGCAAGTTAATGTGTTTCCGCGCGAGAGCTCTGTTGGAGCGGGGTGTATCAATCAATCATGTACTTGGAAAATGGAATGTTTGTCATAATAAATTTGTATACTTTTGTACACTTAGTATTATAAGAAACATATGTACTCTCTTTTTTATGTCTAAAAAATATTGTAATAAATTTAATCACATGATATTTTAATTTTGTGTGTTATACTTTTATTTTTACCCTCGGCGTTATTTCCTGATTTTTAAAAAATTACCCATCCATGAACATAAATATATAGTTTTTGTTGCTTAAATAATTTATGTTCTTCAATAAAATATTAATTTAAACTTTTTTATTCTTATTATACTTTTTAACATTTTAAGACGTGTACTTTTATTCTAAAAAGAATACCCGACATTTTTTAACGATAATTTTTGTATGTGTTTTGTTTCACATCTATACTTTTTCATATTAAAACAAAAAATATTAAAATTAAATTAAAATTTTTCAAGATATGTGTCTTCCAGAGGGGAGCGCCGATTGGCGCCTGGCTTATATACGAGTATATATATATAATATATATAGAGAGTGTAGCCGTCTCGCTACTCCAGCATTGAGGATTGAGATGCACCTTATGTTTACGTAAATAAACAATAAAAACATTTTATTGTTTATCTACCAATAAATACACTTAATATTATTATGTGTCGGCGGGTAATTACTTTAATTTTTACGGTTTCTTAATTGAATGTTTATGTCACATTAATTAATTGTTTATTTATACGCCCCCCCCCCCCTATACGCGCCGTGTAATGACGTCACGACGTCTCGCCCGACGCGTACATATACTACTTGTAAGTATAACTCTTTCAGTTTTGATTATTCTTTGAATTGTTACATGGGTATTGATTATTGATTATTGATATTCTTAGAACGTGGCACCTACTCATGGTTACCCTCTCGCTGATGGGTAATCCCTTATAAAGCGCACCTATTCCCCGTCAAAAGTTTGAACCTCCCTAAAATGTATTAGTCCTGAACATCTAGCCACAGGGAGGCATCATTGGGTCTGCTATGTGAGGCATCATTAAGTCTGCTATGCTGGTGCATCCCAAATCCCTCCTCAGAGCGAACATTCCAGATGGCTCCAACCCCAATTACCTAGCCACGTTGAAACGATCAACTACCAAAGCCGCGTGGCTTTTCCTGTATGACAATCGTCTCAATTATCTGTCTATTAGCAGACCTTCCATCCAGCATCGACCTCCGTGGAGAGACGGGTTTTAATACTTTGTAGAGCACCCCCAACTACTTCTCGAAGTCGTCTGCCGACGGATTTTATCTGTGGGCCCAACCCTTCGACTAACTGGACCTGCAGCTTACGGGGTCAAGCCCGAGTTAAATACTGTAAATAATCATTGTTCATTTTATAGACGGCCAAAATATTTGGACACAATCTAAGTTGATGCAAGTTTTTATATCTTAAATATGTATATTCTACGTGATTTGTCCACGAATTAGACCCCTAAGTGGTCTTTATAGTCCCTTGAAAATTCGCTAAACTACATTATTGAATGTAAGCCTGTTTAACCCCTTACCACGTGTTTCTGAACCAGGTGGTGTATTTTTCATGGTCACCGAGGCTTTAAAGTATTCTTCAGAAGTGTACTCACGGACTTAAGAAGCTATATTTAAGAAAAAAAGATTATTTAAATTGTTAGACACACATGTATCAATAATGTAATCTATATGTATTTGTTCAGGAAATAGATAAATAAAATAATATAAAATCGTAAAAACATATATTATGAAACGAATATAAGGTCGTGGGTCAATTTGCATTAATATTTATCCTACTTACAATAATTAAAACTTATCATTAATTCTCTCACTTTCAAACATTACATAACCTTTAACCTTCATTTCTTGTTGAAGGTGGATGTTGTCTTCTCCAAATTTCGTTAATATTTATCTTTTTGTTAATAATTGGCGAATAGATCGCGATCCGCTATTTGAACAACATTTTAGTATTTACGCCCGTGGCGCTTAGAAGCTCGACTTCTTAAATTTGAGTACCATAAATGAATTATAACTTGCGAGGCATAGTGACATCTTGGTGGTCAGTAATCGAGAGAGCGAGCAATGAGAATCCAAATTCTCACTTTCAAATTCTGACCGACAGCACAGCTGATTGACATTATTCTTATCTTTATCTCTCTCTCTCTCTCTCTCTCTCTCTCTCTCTCTCTCTCTCTCTCTCTCTCTCTCTCTCTCTCTCTCTCTCTCTATAAATAAATAATAAAAAAAAATTTACGGAAAAAGTGCTCCGCTCCTTTTGTAATACATGTCAAAAGCTGTCGAGTAACCGTCAAAGAAAAATGTTTCGTTCATCATTTCATCTAGAATCGTGTGATGAACAAAGATCGTTTAATAAATATAGTGTTGAACATAATTATTTATTGTGACGTATAGGATCAAAATTTTGATGTATTACAACGATACAATTTAAGATATTATTATGTATTGTAGCATAAAAATTTTCAGAGTGATTGCTTTCAAATATCAAAAGTTTTCTGGATATGTAAAAAAAAGTATTTTTTTAGGTATAAGCCAGGCCTACCCCCTTGAGTCCATGAGTACACTTCTGAAGAATACTTTAAAGCCTCGGTGACCATGAAAAATACACCACCTGATTCAAAAACACGTGGTAAGTGGTTAAAGAGGCTTACATTCAATAATGTATTTTAGCGAATTTTCAAGGGACTATAAAGACCACTTAGAGGGGTTTAATTCGTGGACAAATCACGTACAATATACATATTTAAGATATAAAAACTTGCATCAACGCAAATTGTGTCCAAAAATTTTTGCCGTCTATGAAATGGACAATGATTCTTACAGAATTTAACTCAGACTTGACCCCTTAACGGAGGCTCAGAACCACCAGAACCGTGATGAAAAACAAGCACATGAAACTAAAATTAAATTCAGCCTAGAGGTGCCGGCGAGTGTACCTAGGCGGCGAATCAAACCCGGGCCGCTAGATGAATTACGCTAGCGGCCGGAGCTGATCGACACAATAGACAACTGAACCATTGCTGCTCTATCCAAGGGTAAGTGCCCCTGAAATTATTTAAGGAACAAAATAAGACCTTCTAAATTGAAATTGGATAAAACTAAAAAATCATCGTGTGCTTGAAGACCAAAAGTCCTTATTTTTCTTTAGTTGAGAATATCTATTCTTGCTATATCACAAATTTTGTTAAAAAATTGTTTTAATGTGATAAGTCATTCTCTCATATTATATATACTTTCATATTAATATTTCAGTAATATGCTAAAATAAATGTTATATTGCGTGATCATTTAGTGTGCTATATCTAATGCAGGGGCCAGCTTAAGGGGGCAGACCTGGGTTAAACCCAAAAAAAAACAATTTTATTTTACTTGTCCAGGAAACTTTTTATGTTTAAAAGCAATCATTCTCAAAATTTGTATTGCCTTAAACGCTTAGTAATATCTTAAATTTTACCGTTGTAAAACCTCAAAATCTTGATCTTACACGTCACAATAAATCACTATTTTCAATACCATATTTATTAACGTTGCTGTATTCCTCACACAATTACAGGTGACACGATGAACGAAAATATCTTTTTCGACGGTTATTCGACTCCTTTTGACGCGTATTTCAAAAAGAGTAAAGCATTTTTTTTTCAAAGATCCTACCGATTTTAAAAATATTAAAATAGAAATTTCTCAAAAAATCTTTTAGGTCTCCGAAGAAACATAATGATAAAAATTTTAACGAATAAGTACTTCGCTCTTTTTATACTACATATTAAAAGGAGTCGAATAACCGTCGAAAAAACATTTTTCGTGCATCATGTCACCTACAATCCTGTGAGGAATTCAGTAAATTTAATAAATATGGTACTGAAAATAGTCATTTATTGTGACGTATAGGATCAAGATTTTGAAGCTTTATAACGGTAAAATGCAAGATATTACTAAGTAAATATAGCACAAATATTTGCAGAATGATTGCTTTTAAACATAAAAAGTTTACTGGACTAGTAAAACGAATTTTTTTTTGGGTTTAACCCAGGCCTACCCCCTAAGGTGGCTTCCTGGTGAATTTTCTTCATATTTTAAAAGGGGTTCTATTTTCAAATATTTCTGACTTAATTTTTGCTTCCCCATACAGGAAGCTTTGCAATGGTAAAAGAAAGGTTGTGCTGAAGTAATTATAGGAACATGCTTTGAGATATAAGGAATTAAAATACACTATTTTTAGATAAGTCTGCATGGAGGTACGAGTACGCTGGAGTGCGTGCGTGTGTCTATGTGCACGTGCTAGTGTGTGTATGTGTGCATGTGCCTGTATGTATATGTATGTGGATCAGCATTACTCTGAATATACACTGTGAAAATAAATGTTTTATGGATCATTTTTTTAAAGGGAAGGCCGCTTAAATGTTTCTTTTTTTTTCAATAGATTTCGGATTACAGAATCGAAATTTTTAATAAGCTATTTCTCTTGTTATGTTTAACACGAAAACATCACTTTTTGTATAAAAAGTGATATTTGGTAAATATAAGATAGAAAACGTTTGAAAAAATTTGAGATGATTAAGAATATGAAGAGATTATTCAGTAAAATTTTTGAGTCTTAATCTTTTTATTTTGGCGAAATAAATATTTTAGAAAAATAAATCGATTTTTTGTCACCTACGAGAACTATAATGAATCGGCAGGATTTGATGAGAAACTTCCCAAAAAGGTAGCCTCATACTATCTCTTGGATGAGTTCTTTGCCCAGATTATAACGACCTATATATTCCGAGATATTTATGGTTATGTATATTTTATGACGCGTATTTCGCGTCAAATATTAAATTTGATAGATCACGACAGAAGAACCGCCGTCACTAGAACTGAGTCATTATTATTAATTTATTAATTGTTATTAACGAAGAGGGGGGGGTTCTTGTTTTTGTTTGAGGGAACACGAAACGAGAATATCGCGACCGAGGGAGAAACATAGACACTCACACGCACGAACACCAGCATTGCGCCACATGCTAGAGATGACAAACTTATGTATGCCGGTACTCGAATTTTCGAGCATTTGCGGATCGTCGTCTCGGCTGCTCAGTACCGGCCGAGCCGCGTGTGCTGCGAGGAGTTAGCTGTGACTGATGGTGATACCTGTGTGTGTGAGTGTCCGTGTGTTTTCCCTCGGTCGCGATATCTCCGTTCCCCGTTTCCTCAAACAAATTAAATAATAAATCCCCCCCGTTAATAAACAATTAAATAATTATTTATGTATTCAGCACCGGTGACGATGTTTGTTCGGTCGCGATTGACGGCCCCGTTTATTAAATAATAATAATTCTAATTAATATATTTGACGCAAAATACGCGTCACAAATATTACGGTCATTTTATACCAAACAGGGCCCATTTTGATCGTGTTTTAATAATTTTCTCAAAAACATCAAGGTTCTTTAGTAGAATTTTTTTTGTATGTATCATATTACATAACAAACACATTCCAGGTGGTTTCATTTGTGCTGAACTGCTTTGAGATCCACTAGCATACTTTTATGAAAAAGATCTAATTTTTTGCATAAATAACACTATTTATAAAGATAAAATAAGATAAATAGTACATTGTGCAACTAGTAGTACTCAAATCGTCGTCCTTGCACACAAAAAAGTAATTTCCCCCCACCTACTGGGACATTGTATTTTTGCTTCCTCATGGAGGAAGATTTGTAATGGTAAACAAAAGTTTAGCTAAAAATATGTTAGAAACATGTTTTGAGGCATTAGAAATCAAAATACACTATTTTTAGAAAATGTCGGTATGAATGTGTGTGCGTGTGTGTATGTGTGTGCGTCTGTTTTTGTATGGATGTGTATTAGTATTACTCTGAATGTGCACGGTAAAAATTAATTTTTCAAGGCTCATTTATTTTTGTTATTTATAAAGACGGCGGCACCAAAAAAATTTTTTTTTAGATATGTTATTGTTTTTAAAGCGGTTTTTCGACTTTTGAGTTTTAGTTTTTGGGGTTTTTTGATACCTTAGAAATAATATCATCGATTGATTGATAATGCGTTTGAAAGAGCGTAAAATTACATATCTTTTAAGATCCGAAATTTTGAATAATCTATTGCTCTTGTTCTGTTATACACGAAAACGTCATTTTTTATATAAATAGTTATATCTGTGAAATATAAGAACAAAAATTTAAACAATAATTTTTTTCACATATTTTTTGTGCTACTAGTTTTATGGACATTTTGAGCCCCGCTGGATGTCAAAACTCTTTGTTATCCCAAAGTTATAGCCTGTTGAGTAAAACAATTTACATTGCGAATCATATCAAATTAAAACTTCAAACGCATTTTTCTCGAAACTTACTTTTATAACTTCTAAAAGTTCTTTACGCAACCTGTGACCATGGATATTTTTTAAACATCCAGAAAATATACTTTAAAGTATTGTGAAAAGAAGTTAATTTTTTGTTTTAATGTATTTTGAGATTAAATATTTTATTCGTCAATTGTAAGTATTGAAACATGTAATTTCGTTATATTTTTTTAAGTTCAAAAAACGTTTCATTTATTTCAGACCATTAATTTAGTTTAACCAATTTCAAAAAAATTAACTTTTGTTTAAGTTAAAAAATATTCTAGAATTTCTTAAAATACAATTTATTAAATTGCTATGTGCAAGGAACTTTTCTAAAAACCCTTGTCTTTATTACAAAAATATGTATTTTCTCCAATAACTAGTAAAAAAAAATTAGTAAAAAATCCTCAAAATTTTTTCACAACCTTCTTATGATGAAAAAAAAGTTACCGAAATTTTAATATTATTGGTCAAAAGGGAGACATTTTTTAAAAATCAACGGAGTAAATCGAAGAAATGTGATAGAAAATTTTGTATAAAAATGTTCAAACCGCAAAAGTAAATATAAAATTTCGTAAAAGAGAATTGTATAATTTTCCATAGGAACAATCTTTTTAATAAACGTGTTTAGAAATAACTTTTGCTTAGAAAATTTGATCATGGCCAAGGTAGGAGGGAAAGTTAAAATGAAGCCTAAATACGCCCCTGGTACTCGTCGCTAATTAACTGGCGCTCCATTCACAGTGCCGGGGGTAGCTAGTTCCGAGTTTCACAGTGCCGGGAGGTTCGACTGTAAGTCAAGCTACTTCATTTTCTTGATACCTTTATATAAGTGTCAGACCTATTTTGTACCATAGATCAGCTGACAGACCTGCTTTTTTCGCCATTTCATCATGTCCGTAAAAGATAAAGAAAATTTCAGAAGGTACCATGCACGTCAACCCTAAGTTTTTCTTACGTGTTTCCGACGGTCGTATCGAGCTCTGCCCCGTGCGTGCCCTGCCAGACATTCTTTAACACTATTATATATCAGAATGGGTTTGATCTACACCTTTAAGTCTTGCGTAGTCAATATAATTTCTTTTTCATTAATTTCTTTTAATTTTATTATTTATTTCATATATATCTGAGTCAGGCCAGCCAAAATGAAAAAATTAGTGGGCACTTAGTTCTCAGTTTTCTCTGCTGATTTTTTATATTAAAGTACCAATCAAAAGGAGCTCTCAAATCAAGTTTCAGTCCCTAAAGACACATGTGTAATCTAGTAGAATGTTTTGAAGTTTCAAAAGTGGCCAAAAAATGGTTATTTTCAAAAAACTCTAGAGAGCGCCAGATAGCACCATTTTGAACGTACAAAAAAAGGATTTCTTCGTCCTTTTGTAATCTTTAAGAAAAAAATTATTAGACCACGCTGGCAGTGAACTGGATCTCCTATACAAAGCTGAATAGAAACCCGAAATTTTGTATTTTTTAGATTATGTTAGATCTATGCCCGTTGCAGCTGATGTTTAAATACTCGCGTCAAGCGGCTGTTGGAGCGCACCGTGGGTCACTTGTCCTACGCATGATCGGCCGTGACATCTCTGCGGGAGGCTTATTCGGAGGGTGTATAACGTCGAGCTCGGCGTCTCCCTTCCGACTACTCTTTTCTTCCACTTTTGAGGAGGCGCAAGGAGAGCAAAACTCCTTTCTCGCCCGGTTTTCGCTCTATTCGCGGTTCTTTCTAGAGCACCCCCAAGACCGTGAGCGCAACGCTAAAATTGTCACCACGTGTCGGCCTTTCAAAACTTAAAATTTTTTTTTTTTTCTTTAGACACACATACACACGCAAGCATTATTAGAGGGTAGTTCAATAAGTCTTTAGAATGACCAACAGATGGCGCGCGAATCGCTCCAAATCATCTGTTTTCAGTCAGCACCACTCCCGACTAGATATATGGTGCAGTCACAGTCCACATCTTCTGAGTTTACGTGTTTTTATAACCAATTGAAAAAAAAAAAAATTGCTTGTTAAGAAAAATGGAAAAAAACGAGTTCAGAGCGGTAATTAAACATTTTCATTTAAAGGGTTTAACTCCATATGAGATAAAAAATGAATTGGACTCAGTTCATGGCACATCTGCTCCTGCCTTAGCAACGGTTTATAACTGGGTAAATGAATTTAAGCGTGGTCGTACATCAATAAGTGACGAACCACGTTCAGGAAGGCCCGTAGAAGCAACTACTCCCGAAATCATCAATAAAATCCACGATATGGTGTTGAAGGATAGAAGATTAAAAGTGCGTGAGTTAGCTGAGGCCACAAGGATATCTATAGGTGCAGTTGTTTCAATTCTACGTGAAAAATTAGGCATGAAAAAGCTATCGGCAAGATGGGTGCCGCGTTTGCTCTCAGCTGAGAATAACCGCAATAGAGTGGTCGCCTCTGAGGCTCTTTTGGCGCGCATAAGTCGGAATCCTGAGGAATTTTTTCGTCGATTTGTGACTGTGGATGAAACATGGATACACCACTACACTCCTGAGACAAAGGAACAATCCAAACAGTGGATTTCCACAGGCGAACCAGCTCCAAAGAAGGCAAAGACCGTAAAGTCAGCTGGTAAGGTTATGGCTACAGTTTTTTGGGATGCACGTGGAATTATACTTATTGACTACTTGGAAAAGGGTAAAACAATAACTGGTGAGTATTATGCATCATTATTAGAGCAGCTGAAAGAAGAAATTAAAAAAAAACGACCACATTTGGCGAGAAAAAAATTCTCTTTCATCACGACAACGCCCGAGTTCACACATGCTTCGTTTCAATGGTTAAAATTGAAGAACTAAAATTTGAATTGGTCGAACATCCACCGTATTCACCAGATTTAGCCCCCAGTGACTTTTTCTTATTTCCAAACTTGAAAAAATGGCTCGGTGGACAGAGATTTACGGACAACGAAGACGTCATTGCCTCTGTAAGTGCTTATTTTGAGGAACTTCCGAAAACGCACTTTTCTGAAGGATTAAAAAAACTTAAAAAGCGATTGACCAAGTGTATAGAGCTCCAAGGAGATTATATTGAAAAATAAAAAAAAATTTACCCAAAAAAAAATTGTTTTTATACTTTATTCTAAAGACTTATTGAACTACCTATTATTAATTTGTTGAAAGTTTAATTAACGACGAGCAATAAATTTTATTATTATTCTTAGTGCTCGAGGGACCCTTACACTGTCAGTGCTAAAGGGGAGAGAGGCCTTATTGGAAATCTACTGGTCCAAGGTTCTCAATCGTCATGGTGAGATGGTCGCTCCTACGGGGACGGATGCTACAGACAGCTACTGGGCAGACAACCTTTTTGCCACCTACGAAGAGGCCTACATCCTGGCCAAGGCATAGCTGGACTGCAGGATTGCAGTCTTGCAACCACCAGCTCTGGAAGTCAAACCTGCTATGCCGTGACCAACCTGGAGTGGCGCCTTGGCCACATCTTCGCTTGCCAAGCTCCCGCTGCCTAAATTCAGTTTGACTAAGCGCTACGAGAACCAGAGAGTGAGATTGCCCGCTCAGTTGTCGAGGATACTCAGCTTGTCCCTTATCCCGCACAGGTTCTCTAGCGAGATAATTCGCATCGTGGACGAAGTCGACGAGGCAATCCGTGCACTCCGTTCCCTGTAGATCAGTGGGACAACTGGTTCACGGAGATAGTGGTCTCTAGACTGAGCACTGCGACCAGAGAAGACTAGGAAAAGTCCTTTGAGTCGACTGCTGGCTTCCCTACATACACACAGCTGGTCGAATTCCTCGAAAACCGAGCCCGATCTCTGGAGACTGCAAAAAGTGGCCATAGTGCGAAGTTCAAAACTCCGTTAGTGAAGAAGCTGCCGGCAAGAATCAAACTGTGTACTCTTATCACAGTTTTTTGTCTACAGCTTCACCTAACCAGATCCAGCGATCAAGAGGCGGGTGCAGTTTGTGCAAAGATGAGCATTACGTCAGCTACTATCCAGCGTTTCTAAAGGCAGACTGGGCAAAGAGGCGGGAACATGTAACAACAGCAAATTTGTGCTGTAATTGCTTGGCATTTTTTGAGCCTGCTCGTGTAGACTGTATTCTGGGAGGTGATGTTTACCCCATGCTCCTTCTAGAAGGTCTGCGACTAGGAGACAACCTCAAGCCAGCTGCTCAAGAGACAGTGATGGGTTGGATAGTGACAGGTCCAGTGGCTTCGCATGGCTGTGAAGTGAGTGCAAGTACCCACAGACGTGATGAGAAAGACAGAGATTGTCTCCGGATTGAGTGGCGAGACACACCGCAGCAGGATCTTATAGATTTTCGCATGGGCACTGTGGTTTATGGCATCTTCGCCACGCCGTTCGAATATGCTGAAGAGAAGCCGATGCAAGCCCTTTTCGCCAGATTCTCAAAATGGCCAAATGTATTGCGAGTGATCGCTTATATTTTCAGGTGGAAATCGAACTCATGAGTCAGAAAGAAAGATCGAGTGGTAACGACTATGAGCGCTGAGGAGCTCGGGCACGCACGGCGCGCTGTTATTCTCGCCACACAGAGGGACTATTTCGAGGCTGAGATAACCTGCCTGCGCGCTGAACGTCCTCTGCCTACCACAAGCGCCCTTGTCCGATTTCTGCCCTTTGTGGATGCTGAGGGCCTGATGCGGGACGGAGCACGCCTGCAACACATATTTCTCGGGGAAAACGAGAAACACCCGAACGTCATACCTGGAGAGAGTCATCTGACCGAGCTTCTAATCTGAGATGTTCACTTTCGAATGCTGCATGGAGGACCCCAGCTGGTCATGAGTCATTTACTGCGTGCCTTCTGGATCGTGCATGCTCGAAGTCAGATTAGGCGACTCACTCGTCAGTGCATCCGATGCACACGCTTCGAAGGCCAGCTACAGATGCAGCAGATGGCCCCGCTACCAGCCTCGAGGGTAATTCCAGCGAGATCCTTCGCCAATACGGAACTGGACTACGCCGGCTTATAAGGGCTACGTATCCATCTTCATCTGCATGATTACAAAGGCGGTACACGTGGAGGTCGTATCAAACTACACTTCCCAATCTTTTCTAGCTGCCTTCAGACGGTTGGTGTCGCGGCGAGGACTCTGCAGTGTCATCTACAGTGACAATGGCACTACCTTCCAGGGTGTCAGTGAAGAGCTCCAGCGGCTGGTCGATGCCACGTCTCAGTTCAGCCAGGAGGTTGCTGAGGCGATCACAGCAGACGGTGTCAACTGGAAGTTTATTCCATCTCAAGCACCTCACTTCGGCGGCCTTTGGGAGGCCGCAGTCAAGACCTTTAAGCATCATCTTCGACGGGTGTTGGGCGATTCCACGTTCACATTCGAGGAATTCTTCACCTTGGCTACACAGATAGAGGCTTGGCTTACCTCGAGGCCGCTCTGCTCTCTCTCAGCAGTGACCCAAGAGACGTCTCAGAACTCACACCAGGCCACTTCTTGATTGGCTCAGCGTCATCAGCCCTTCCAGAGCCCTTCGATCCACAACAGTCTATTTCAGATACCAAGGTATCAAATGACGCTGCACATGAGAAATCACTTCTGGAAACGCTGGCAGACTGAAGTCCTATGCCAGCTACAACAGCGCTCCAAGTAGCTCACACCGAACGTGATGGTCCGTGAAGGAGATCTGGTTCTTCTCACGGACGAACTATTGCCACCTACGAAGTAGTCCTTGGCGCGTGTCGAACGCCTCCATCCAGGAGCGGATGGACTGACTCGAGTATTGACTCTGAGGACGGCCACCACAACTCTTTGACGGTCTTTGGTGAAGGTGTTCCGCCTTCCAGTAGAGCAGGAGGCCGACCAATCTACAGTTCAAGATCCGCCTCCTGCGGCTTCGACACCAGTACTAACAGGTGCTTCCACAGCGGACGGCGCTGGAGCGTCTTAGTATATTATCCTCAATACACTCAAAAGTTTCCCCACAAAGAGGATTGCCACCACAACTATCATTTTCTCACTATTCTCACCTACTTTTTTTTTCTTTTCTAAACATTTTATTCTTGTTTCTATCTTATTAATGTCGCTTCTTCCGTTTCAGGATTTTCTTTTATTTTTTGCATTTTATTTATTTTTTTCCATCTACTGGCTTCGTTGCAGTTTTACAACGAGGCGGGCGGTATGTTACAGCCGAGGTTTAAATCCTTGCGCCAAACGCCTGTTGGAGCGGGCCGTTGGGCACTTGTGCTATGCGTGACCGGCCGTGACATCTCTTCGGGAGGCCTGTTCGCAGGGTGTATAGCGTTGAGCTTGACGTCTCCCTTCCGCGCAATCTTTTCCTCCGCTTTTGAGGCAGTGCATGGAGAGCAAAACTCCTTGCTCGCTCGGTTTTCGCTCTCTTCCGCTCTACTCGCAACTCTATCTAGAGTAACTTTAAATTTCTCTTTTTTCTTTACACACACATACACACAGAGTCAAGCATTATTATTATTAATTTGTTGAAAGTTTAATTATCGACAAGCAATAAATGCTATTATTATTCTTGTTACAAAAATAAGTGTACTTCAACATTCACTCGCCTTACTCACTCCAAACTCCTTACGTGCGCAAATTTACCTGCGGCAATCGGTGCACCCGCTCGACGTTAATACCGCGCTAGATTAATAAATAAAAGCTCAGCTGGTTAACGCGCGAATCAATGCCATTTCACCAAATCAACATGAATTTAGGTCTAGCATATCTCAAATTCTTCGTCTTAAAAATACCTTTAATTCCTTTTTCTGTGCTTTCAAATTCGTTACGTATAGCCAAAAATACAGTTCGTACAATAAAGGTACTTTTTCTAAAATAATCAGATTGGCACCACTTAAACTGGTGTCTATCTAAACATTTTAACTCTATCCAATTGACAAACGACTTATGTTCCTAAATTGCCGACATATGAAACCTCCTATTTTGCTACCTAAATTTTTTCATAATTTTGAATCTATCGTAACTTTTCATCAAAATATCCTTAATGATACCCAGACACCTTAAATTAAAGGTTTTAATGTCAGCTTTATTTTTACCGTTCGTAGAATTTTCTGTAATATGTAATACCTGACGTAAATTACGTCAGACTATAATAGTATGTAGTTTACTTTAGGTGAAAGAAACATGCTGGAAAAAGATTTCACAGTCTTCCTATACGTACAATACATGAAACCAAACAACGTACTTTGTTTTCTAGGATTTTCGAACTATGTTTTCTGAAAGTTAGAGTTAAAATGGTTTAGATAAACAAAAATTTCAGGGGTGCCAACCTGATGAATTTTTAAAAAGTACCTTTATTGTAGGAGCTGTATTTTTGGTTATACGTAACGGATTTTAATGCACCAAAAAAGGAATTAAAGGTCTTTTTAAGGCAAAGAATTTAAAAAATACAAAAATTCGGGTTTTTATTCAGCTTAGTATAGGTAATCCATTTAACTGCCAGGGTGGTCTAATAATTGTTTTCTTAAAGATTATGAATGGACGAAGAAATCATTTTTTGGTTCATTCAATATGGTGCTTTTGGGCGACCTCTAGAATTTTTTTAAAATAACTATTTTTTGGCCATTTTCGAAAATTTAAAACAATCTATTAGGTTCCACATGGGACTTTAGGTGCTGAAACTGGTTTTGAGCGCTTCTTTTGATTGGTACTTTCATATAAAAAATCGGCAGAGAGAACTGAGAAATAGGTGCGCACCGATTTGTTCGTGTTGGCTCGCCTAACTCATCTTCATTATGAGGTTACAAATAACGCGATTTGTTTATTTTCTGTGATAGTGGAACCATAGATTTTGTAACGAATATCATGACATTTCTAATTATTAGGATATTTTAAATTTTGAATTTCTCCGTTACTAATTCTTAATAAAAATGATAAAAACTTGTTATTTTTAGATCTCATATTAATTTTTAATTTTAAAATTTTAAAATTCTTCCATAATTTAGAGCGTTGCATCGTTTCATTTATTACGGTAAATTTAGTTCCATATTTTATAATTGGGAGAGTTTGTCTGAAATCTACATCTAAGATAATCAATTATCCAGTAAAAGGAGTATTGTTACAGTTGCAAATATTACGTAAAGTATTATCAACTATTTACTTATCACATTCTATATGTTCCATAGCTATTGCAGTGTCGGTAAAAGTGGGATATATTTTACCGTCGAATTATCTTAGTTCAACAAAATTTAATTTCAAATTAAATAATTCTTTTTTATCGGGATGCACACAAACTGATCTACCAAAAGTATTTGAATAATTTTATCGTCTAATTCATTTTTTGCTTCCTTAAAGAGGATCGCTAAAAGGTCGCTTTTTACTATTTCATGACTCGTATATTTTTTCAGATCATGAAATAATTTATTTTACGAGATATTGAGGTTGTGTTTTTCAAATTCTTTTCTTTGATTGCTAATATCTCGAGAAGGGCGGGGTAATTTTTACTAATGAGATCTCATTTTATCGTTTTAAAATAAAGATTCAAAATTCGAAAGAAATTTCAAGATTCATCGACTTGTTTTTGTTTTATAACAATTTTTCGATTATTCAATTTTTGAATTTAAGATTCTCTGTATTTTGGTAAATTAGAAATATTATGATAACTCTATTGTAAATTCATTAAATAGGGCATAACATTACCTATCATTTACAACCGTAATAAAAAAACGTGACTTCATGGAGGGCAATAGTCTAGTAAAAATTACTATTTCGCATGGTAATGGCGGGACTTAGTTGCAGAATCGTAATAATTACTTTTATTTTAGTAGTAAATGCTAATTAATAACAGTTATTGATATTTATCTATTAATATGTGCTAGTGAGCATAGAATAATCTGGTAAATAAAAATAGTAAATATAGTGTATACACAGAAATATTAGTGTATTATAATATAGCGTTATTTTAGCTATATTTCGATTTTTGAGTGTGCGATTTTCTGTTTTTTTTTATGTTAAAATTTTCTGATCAATTTAGTCTAATTTTTAGAAAATCATACTGATTTTTCACCACAGAACTAAATACAATAAATAATTTCATATTGGAACAATTTTTAAAGTTTGATGTACGCCTGTGTGGTGGGGAATTTGAATTTTAGCGCCTTTGGCTATGTGGGTGGCTGGAGTGCTTCCTTAGATCCTCAGAGGAAAGGAGGATGTTATCAAGGTAGATGAAGAGTCCGTTCAGCAATCCCTGGCTCATGTCTGTTAATGGCGGTGCTAGTAGGCCCGCAGGGGTCAGGGCATCGGCGGCGCTCTTAGTGGAGAGGCGAGAGTCAGCAGGAACGTGCAGCGTATACAGCTTAGCTGCTCAGCAGTCCCTGGTTCATGTCGGTCAATGGCGGTGCCAGTAGGCCCGTAGAGATCAGAGCGTTGGCGACGCTCTTAGTGGAGCAGCGAGCGTCAGCAGGAACTTGAAGCGTAGACTGCTTGGCTCGTCTTCCCACGTGAATGCTTTTGCGTTGGGAGAGGGAGGACACAGCACTAACCCCTCATCCTAGCTCTCCACGAGCCTAGAGTTGCTCCAGAGGAGCAACCCGGCGTCTATGTCGCCAATGAGACAAGCTCATATAAGTTAGCGGTTATTATCCGTTTTTTATTAATTTAACTGCGCGGCCAACCCTTGAAAAGGATCGGCCTTAAAAGTCTGAACTAACCGCGCTTGTAGCGCTGGAAGTTCCGCTGTAGTAGCCTCTGTTGGGTTGGAGTGAGAGGACGAACGTCGATCACCTTCACTCTCCTTCCTTCTTTACTTCCTGGCTTTGAGTGGTCGTGTGGGCTTTCGACTGACGATGGTAGCCTCGTTGGGTTGACTCTTGCGGGTGGTCAAGACCGTAGGTGTGGAGTCGGGCTCAGGCGGAGTCGGAGTTTCCTTGTCGTCGACGGAAACCGGTGGAGGAGGCTCGTTGCGGGAACAGCGTAGAGTGATCTCCCGAATCTGGAAGGTGACTGGCGTGTTGATCTGCGTGCTCTGGTCCCGCTGCTTGCACCTTGTGGGCGACATCTGAGTGCCGGTTGACCTGGTGCTGCTCCTTTGAAACTCGGCGGTTACCCGGGCGGCGTAGTCCTTGGCAAAGGCCAGACGATACCAGTCTGTCTCAGTGAGCTCGTACTCCCTTGGCTGCTCGCTCTCAGTCTTAAATAATTAAACCAAAAGTTTAATTGACTCCGTGATTTATTTTTCAAACTCTTTGAATAAGCCCTATAGTCGTCTCTTAGGCGTTACTAGGCAATATACTCGAGCAAGTACACGGGTATCGAGTGCTTTATCGACCGGTCCTATATGCCCTTTACTTGCCAATCTCTACTGTGGTTTGGACGACGCCACCTAGCGGCGGCGCGCGAACTCTGCTGTTCGTAATTTCTCTCGGTGGCGCGCAATTCAAACTTAGCTATTCTTAGCTGCGCGAAAGAGCCTAGTAATGGGCGTATAACAAGTTTTAGGAAGCGAAGTGCCAATGAACTGACAGCGGTTTCTTTTGTAAATGTATAGTATTGTGGTATATCCATATACAGAATTTTTTAGCATATATATATATATATATCGCTTCGGTGTGGGTGCTGCTCCTTTCTCTCGTGTACCTCGGGAAACGCAAAAATATCCCCCCTTTAGTACTAATCATAAATTGTTAAATTACAGCCCGGGTATAGTTAGGCTCGCGCGTGGACTTGTTGGCTGGGTTTCGTGTAATGCGTGTTAGTACGCGTTAACCGTACATTTAGAAAATCAATAATAAGTGTTTAAATCATGATACAACACTTACATTGTGGTTTGAATTAAATAAAACACACACACACATATATATATATATATATATATATATATATATATATATATATATATATATATATATATATATATATATATATATAGCAGCAGTCGCCACTAACACCGGGAGAACAGAATCAAAGCAGCTCCTGGGCGACGACGCGTCAGCTGGACCGTACTCAGCGAGATCACGCCGACAGAAAGCAGACAACAACAGCGGCGGCAGCACCTACCGATCTTACAGCGAGAAGAGCCAGAAGTAAGAGGAGAGAGATTTGATTTGATTTGTTCTTTATTCTGCCTTGGGATAAAACCCCGTCTAGCCAAAGTAAGATTACAATTAATTACATAAAATACACTTTCCAAAAATAGCTGATAATGGACTTACAATTTTAATTTCAATTTTTGCCCTCTCCGCTATTAATTTGGCAGAAGAGCCTAATTACAAAATTCTTTGTTTATTTCATTGTTAATTCGAAGGTACCTAACGCATACATAAAAAATATAAGCAAAGTAATAATTTCCGCAAGTTAAAGATTCGTACATACAATATAATATATAGAAATTACACGCTGTGTCACAGTAACAAATCTTCATTTTGCACACGAGTCTCCTAATCTGCTATATCTCGTAATCGGAGAGCAGTCATGAGAAAGATCTTAAATTCGCGAACTGCGGTTGGGATGAATTCGACCACATTTAGCGAGTTAAGCAGCACCGAAGCCTGAATGTAGAAGGATTGCATCAAGGCTTCGGTACGGGGGGCTGGGTACCAGAACGCTTGCGGGGGATTCCGTTCTGAGCGTCGTTGGAAAGAATCAACGTTTAACCGCAAGAACAGAATGGCGAGATATGAGGGATTTTCAGAAGCAGTCATGTTATACGCCAAGGTGCCGATGAAATATTCTCTGCGGCGTCGAACTGATAGCCAGCCAAGTTCCAGTCTGTATGGGGTGACGTGCGCGCGATGAGGAATATTTGCCAATACAAAACATATACACGCATTTTGCGCTCGCTGGAGTTTAAGATCACGGGTCGCATCTAGGTGATTATACACCACGCACGCATAATCAAATCGCAGAAAAATCAGACTCTCTATTAAATTTTTTTTAATATCCCTAGAGATTGCATGCTTGTAGAATTTCAGTGTGGTGTAAGGTGGCATACACCTTCTTTGTAACATGCTTGGCGTGCATTTGCCATTCTAATGTTGGTGTAAGCCAAACCCCCAAATTACGTACTTCAAGTACATACGGAAGAGAATGGCCGTCAATGACAATGCGAAGAATAGTACTTAAATTAATCAAGGAGACATACGCTTGACTACCCAAGATCATAACTTTTGTTTTAGCAGGGTTTAGGACAAGACCATTGTCTCTTGCCCATTGAGCGACTGCTTGAGCATCACGATTAATCTCTGCAATGACCTGAAGAATGTCGCACGGATAGCAGTGGTGTATCAGCTGCGTGTCGGCAGCGAATATCATATGCTTTGAAAATCTTAAAACATTCGGAAGATCGTTTATATATATTGCGATAAGTAACGGACCAAGCACACTGACTTGCGGGATGCCAGAATTAGCTCTGAGCCAATCGGAAATCGAACCGCCTTCATCAACTATTACCTGGAGCCGATCCGCTAGATAATTAAAAAACCAGCGTAGAACTCTGTCAGACACGTTTAGTGCACGAAGTTTGGTAAGCAACAACGTATGTGAGATGGTATCAAAGGCTTTAGAGAAGTCAAATAAGATCAGAATAGAAATCATTCGTTTATCAATCGCAAGCCTAATGTCATCCAATACACCCAAGAGGGTAGTTTGAGTGCTGTGGCTGGTTCTGTAACCTGCCTGCCTTGAATCAAGCAGCCTGTGGACTTCAAGGTAGCCCAACAGCTGTTGATGAACCAAGCGTTCTAGAACTTTCGACAACTCCGAAAGTTGAGCAATAGGCCTCGTATCAGATGGTGAAAGAGGTGTCTTGACTTTCGCGAGCGGTACGAGAAGAGCCTTTTTTCACGACGTCGGAGAAGTAGCAGTAGGTAAACACGCGTTAAATAAGTCTGTTAGTGGATCTAAAATATTTTGAAGACCGATTTTTAGCATCGGGACTGGAAGACGATCGAGTCCCGATGCCTTGGATGGGGCACGAAAAAGCTCGTCTTGCACCTTCGTTTTTGTAACTGGGCGAAAATCAGAGCGAGGAGCATCAGGAATACTGCGCGGTCGATTGCAAATAGCTTGATAATCAGATTCAGTGAGCGGTGGAGAGCGATTTACTGTAGCTGCGTAGTGTAAATTCAATACGTGTGTACTGAAATACAAAAAAGGCGATGGTAGGTTCGAACCAATTACTCGCATACGCCGTAGTTCTCGCCATTATCCTCTAGCATCAACCGCCCCATTGAGCTTGCCTGCTAGAAATTGATTTATTGCCGTATCTAGAGAGTTTAAAATTCGCGATCGTAGGGCTCTAAAATGGTCATAGTCGCTACTGCATCCCGAGAAGCGGGCATTTTGAAAGGCTTTGTCTCTTTGCTTCATTAGCGCACGTATAGTCGGTGAGACCCAAGATTTTCGTTTGGAAGATAGTACGATTTGCTTCCGCGGTGCAGCGGCATCATAAGCCGAAATGAGCCGTAATATGATTTTCAAGCTCATTAACATCAGCCTTACACGGGGCAAGTACAAGGTCAGAGATGGGCGTAGCTGTCAAAAATGTATTAGAAAATAAGGAGGGAGATGGAGTGATGGCAGCAATCTTCGCGCGTAATACTGCAGTAAGTGATTTATGGTCTGCATTTTTTAGATTTCGCATAATTATTGTCCTAGTGCAGGCCGCAGGTCTGACTATACGTAAAGTGAGTATTACTAAGCCATGCCCCGCTATGAATGGTGCATCACACTTTTATAATTTATAACAGAATTTGTGTTATTGACAATAAATAAATCGAGCCAGGTATGAGAAGACGGGTTTCGCCAGAATACATAATGTGTTGGCTCGGATGGTACTAGGAAAAGAGAACGAGATTCAATTTGTTCGCGAAGGTTACACGACGCGGCGTTATGTAGGCACATATTTATATTAAAATCCCCTGTAATAACGACATTAATATAATACGGTAGGAGGGTGGATAGTACATTAAAAAAGTGGAGAGGATAGGCGGCTGAGGGGCGGCGATAAACTACAGCAAGAAGTATTTTTGTTAAAGAGTTTATTAATTCTAAAATAATAGATTCCGGCGTGTTGTCAAAAGTCGCATCAGATTGCGCTAGTATTTTGAAAACAAAATTATTTCTAACATAACAACCGACGCCTCCGCCCTCCTTTCAGCTCGATCCACTCGAAAAAAGTTAAAATCATCTAAGGCAAGATGCGAATCAAGCTTATGTTTCTGCAGGAACGTTTCTGTGATTGCCAGTACATAGAAAATGTGACCGGCGCATTTTTCTTCAATTAAAGCGAAATGATAGCGAGTGATGAGCCTGTTCGCATTTATGTGACCTACAATTAATGTATCCGTTCGCCTCCCAGTAATCGACCGAGCCGCAGACCGTCAATCTTCAACACCGCTAACTGGGAGAATCCCTAAGTCATCTTCTGAATGGATGAGGATAAGCGGAGTTGCAGTGCACTGCTCTGTAACTATTGATACGCGTGACGGTGATGGGGACATGTAGATTGTTTCGCTGAACCGCTGTTTGACGAAGACGATACTTTATCGGACAAAGGAAAGGCTAGGTGAGAGTCTGACGTCACACTTGGCTGCGAACGCGAAGGTGTACTAACAGCTGATCGAATGCTTGTGCAACAACGCAATATATTATATTCGTTTATGAGGACAGGATGAGCGCACGTTACGTGATAGACGTAATTACAGATTTCGCACAGTATGGAAAGCTCTTCACCACGCACTATGGAACGCTCGCGTAAGCTACATTGACGTCTACTCATCACTGCACGCACGCATTTATCGATAGAAGCATAACCGGTCGTTGCGATGGCTCTGCCAAATTTAAACGGATTACATATACATATATAAATCTATTTACTACACGTCAATTCTCACATACACAGTACCGACACTTACAGAACAGATTGCAGGTGATGACATCCGTTCAGAAAGCGGAGAACTTAAACCCCAGTTCGGCGTAGGCGACTTGTTATCTGCTGGAGAACCTCGGTGTCGTGGAGAACAGTGTTTCAAAATTCCAAGAAGATCTCGGCTTTCTCGGAAACTCGGGCATGTGCAGATATCAATACTAGCACGTGTGCAAATCGGCGTGGAAATAACCTCCAAAGCAGTGAACGCTCCGATTTTCAAAATGAAAAATTAAATGCAAGCACCTCAAAATACTGTTAAATATTAGCAACAGTGAAGGCTTGCACTAAGTCGCTTGCAAGGATCTGCAAATGAAAACGCCCGATGGCAAAAAACGCAGAAAATCTTTGTTTCAGACAGAGCGAAAAATTCGTGTAAACTTGTACTTACAGAGACAGAGAGAGATATAGAGAGAAGCGAGGCGAAGCGAGGCGAAGCCTAGTGAGAGAAGACGGAGAGAGAGGAGAGAACCATTTAGCCAGCGGCGGATCCGCCGAGCTGTACGATACTACAGTGAGTACGCAAGATGTATATAGATATACTCGGCACAGGCGGGCAACTCGAAGAAACTCGGCGCGCGCGGGGTGTATATATAGATATGTATAAACCCGTACGGGGGCATGCTGCCGCAGCAGTAGCCGCTATATTAATTACGAATTCAAAAATCTACGCGTATAGATGGCGCGTATGATAACACGCGCGCGCACCCCTCCGAGTCAAAAGGCCAATGAGGTCAAGGCTACCGAGCAGATAAGGATCCTGATTGGCCCTGTCCTTTCTGAACATCGACACGAGTGACTACGTTAATAGAAAATCAGAGAAATTAGTCAAATGACGCCCTCTCTTTCTCTGTATCCAAGACACAGGAGGAATAAGGATAGAAGATCGAAGAAGACGGAAGGACGATAAGGCCGAGGGAGGAAGATTTCCGTCCTCATGGCACTTGTTAGTTGGACTTCAACGACGTCGCAGCTCGCTCCTTCGCGATATTAATTATCGAGATTATAGTACAGGGTTATTTAGCTAGTTTTTGTAGGCCGAAGTTCGCAGGGTACCAGACATCACCTGTACGAGGGGAAATGCGAGCACCAGATTTACAGACGGTGAGTGGACAGAGTAAGCTGGTCAACAATCATACGCGCGGGCGCTCGCAGATATTGCGGTTTTAAACTGGTATGTCGCGACCAGCAACGGAAAGTGTGCTCGGGATTGTCGAAGGGGGAATTCGCGCGAGAATCAAGGGAGAAGTAGTGCGTTAATTTGTATCTCTCGCGCGTTATTATCGGGGCTGCGAATTTTATATTTATATAAAGACTAAAATTACCCAGCTCGGGCGCTAGAATCAGATTAGTTAGAAGTTTTGTAAGTAGTAAGGTTTTCCTAAATAAACGAAAGATCCAGTAAGCATCCGAGTGTTTATTTCACCACCTATACCTTCCCTTCCACGCATTTGGGATTTCACGTGTCGCCGAGGGTTGCACCAGGAGCCGGTGTTCGATCGGTCGGAACTTCCTCTGGGAGATGAGCTCTCGTAAGCTGAGGCGTAGCAGCATAAGCTGGCGTCCTAATAATATTCGCTTATGCTTTCGCGAACGTGTTCAGGCATTATTTAGTTAAGAGTAAAGCTAGCAACATTACAATGAAACACGATTTTAGATTTTGAATATGCATCTTATATGATCACATTTTGTAGTCACCGTAACTTATGAACGCATTTGTATATTTTCAGAAATAACTCAGCATATAACTGATTAAATTTCTAACGCAACATTGCACTATTTTAATTTACATTAAGAGCATAGGATTGTCCATAGCATTCTCTATAACATTGTCAATTATTCCTAAAATCACCTTTATCAATGTAAAAATTAAATAAATGATTGTGCATTAAATCTCTGTGGTAATAATCAGGATACGACGTAGGATGTAGTTATCTTCAGTCACCTGCATTTCGCAGAATCCCGGTAAGAGGTTTGCATCGGTAGTTATGAGCTGATCCGGAGAACTTCGGTTGAGTAGTAAATTCGGTAATGAAAATACTAGGTCTAGTGAGTAGTACTTCAGCGGATGGATTTTAAAGTTTTACTGTAGGTCAAGAAGAGATAAGATGTAAAATATAACCGATGAGTACTGTCGATGATCAGGTGTGATGTAGCCAGTTTCCTCAAAATGCAGGAAGCTATTCGCCCAGATAATAATGTTTGATAGATTGAAGTCTCCAAAGAGGTCGATTTCGTCGTCCTTATTATTGCTAGATAGTGCTTCGAGGTTAGCAGCTAACTCCTTGTATACCTCAATACTCAATACTGGAGGGATGTAAGACATGCCCAAAATTACTGTTTTCGATATGTGAACCAGCCTTAAAAATAGGGATTCAGAATTAACTGATGTTAGAAATGATAAAACTTTGAGCTGCTTACGTACAGCGATTGAACCCCCCCCCCCCTTCTTTACACAGCCGAATTATTATGACACCCATCTCTGCGATAAACATTATAGTTTTCCAGTTCCAACTCTGGCGAGAGAGTGCTTGGCTATAACCAAGTTTTCGTAAATATTAGTATGTCAGGAGGGTACACCATCTGATCAATACATGTCTTGAGATATTTTATGACGCTGAATTGAAAAAAAATAGAAGTTTAAAGCTCTTTCACCATGTTTTCCGAGATATCGGCATTAAGTACGTAAAATCAGTAAAAATCGGAAAATTTTATGTTAAAATTTAATTAACTATGTGTTAATAAATAATTTTTTTAATTAAAATAGTTTTTTTTTGTGTTTTTTTTTTATGCTGAATCGAAAAAAATGGAATCGTTAACCCTATCTTATAATATATTCAAGTTATCGACAATTTATTAAATAGTATGGGATACCTTTTTTTGTATGAAAATATTCATTTTTGATATATTTTTTTATGCTCAATCGAAGAAATTATAATATGCAAGCTATTTTAATTTTTTTAAGTAAAAATATATTATTTTTCTTATAAAGGAAGTACAGTATATAAATAAAGAACAATTAAGGAGGGGAGTCTTCTGTAAATGAGGAAAATCACAGGTGATTTTTGGGGATTTTTCTCAAACAATATATATAAGGGACAGCGCGCGAAAAATAGGAAAAATTGTACAGATGTGTAGTAGGTCGAAGTATGGCCGAGGATTTCGGGCACAATCCTCACATCAGCGATCGCAATGAATTAAAATGACACAGGGAAAAATTGCGGTCAATATTTTTAGATAGCTGTTCGGCCGAATTTATAAACCACCCGACGATCAAGGTAAATAAAACTGCGAGCGAATTAAGCGGGAATGAAGTTAGCATCCAGCAATCCTTGTAAGACACGATGCACGCGGTTCAAAACGAAATCAATATGTTCGTTACACAATGCCAAGGCAATGATGCAGTCCCCTCGGTTTTTCTTCGGCCAAGTGCGAAGTCAGTATCGGAAAATTCACCATCCTTGATAAAGGACTCATTAGCCGACGTTATGTAAGAGCAAATTTTAACCTTTGGCCGATATTCACATATGCAGCACACAGATTGCATGCGACCTTATTCCGGCCTCTCAATTGGGAGTGAATATGCCTGGGGGAGGGAGGATCCTCCGTTGGCAAAATTCGCACCAGATGATATTATCGATACAGATGATACCGATAGTTCGGCCTGAAACCAGTCTTTCCATTGCGGAAAACAACCAGGAAAATTTGGAAAAAGAAGCCGAAAAAGAGACAAATATATGTCCGCATAGTAAGTAAATGTACGGCGTGAAGCATCTAAAATCAAAAGTGATTGCAACGCCAATAATTTTAAGTCGTCCGTAAGCATAAGCTGCTCAGGAACTTTATTAGTCGAAAATCTGCTCGACCATTCACAATCCAAAGGGACGTCAAATTCTCACGTTTCAAATAAAGAAGCCCGTTCTGAAATTTCGGACGAATCGGACAGCTGGACAACTACAACAAGCTGGATGACAGAAAATTCAGATGACTGGGATGCGAATGTTTCAAAATCACAAGAGAGCCGCTCGAAAATTCGTTTAGTAGCTACTTCGTATGGCTGCGTAATCAAAGAGAGTCGAGCGGAGAATTTGAAGAACGATCGACATTTATCGAGTTATTCTCGATCGGACGTTATAATAAATTCTCCCAAGTCAGATCGAGTCATCCGACAGGAAGCTTGTACACAATAGGATGACCTGATAGAGGTGCAAATCGAAATTCGCACACCGTGCGATGATCAGCGAGTGCGCGAATATACCTCCAAATTTTTGGCAACGCTCTCAGAGCGAGCAGCCACGTATTAAGCACCGAGCAGCAAATCGATCTGCATCATAAAAATTTGAGGCATAATCTGCAATCGCTCGTGTATCGACAAGACATACATAATGTCAATGAGGTCATTCGACTCGCTGAGGAAGCGGAGCAATTTCTACAGTGACGCCACTCCAGGCTTGCAGAATGAAATTGTCAGTGCCATTCAGCAGAGGTCACCTCGTATAATAAACGAATATGCGAACACCAAGCCGATATGAAAACACTGCTTGAGAAAATTGAAGCACTCGAAAGAGCAGGCGAGTCTTTAATTCAATCAAGAAATGATATGATTCTACCGAGATGTAAGTCCCGAAACGACAGCGGCAATAAAATGAAGGTAAAATGGATCGCCAATATTCATCCACATTCTTATCATGCGAATACTATACACGGTATGGACAGTTCCAACGCACCCCAAAGCAGTGTGAATAACTGTGCACGGGATTACAGTACAAACAGCTCAGAGGCGGGCAGTGATAACGTGCGGCGTAGCAGTAAAAAGTGGCGTAAGAAGAACTCAAATCGTTTGAGAAGTGATGTAGCCGATCTTAATTGAACGGCGGGGGTAATATTTACTTACCAGGAGTTCAACGTGACCACACAAGCCGCGTAGCCTCAAATATATCGCCCCAGGTACAGCCAAATCGCAATTTGAGGTCGGGTCAAATCAGTCGTATCTCGAATAATTGCGTGGTGCATAAGAAGCTGAACATTAAGCCCCCACACACAAAGATCAAGAATGTTCTTGCAGCTGACCAATTCATCTCGCGAATGCGTGAGCAGGGCATTAGCGCAGGTAGTTCGCCGTGTGGTGATTCCAAAAGCGCTGTTATTTTTTCCGGTAGATGCTGGAACTGTGACGTACCGGACATCGCGCTAGCATTTGTTCGGAGCCGCGTACCCTCAAATGCTACGCATGTAAGCTTGAAGGTTACAAGCGGACGAATTGCCCCAAATGTCTGCAGTATTATATGGCATTCGATGTGTCGACGTGAATTTGCAAGACCTTGAGTTCTGATTTCAAGAACAGGGAACTCAATCAGCTCGGAAGGTCGAAGCAGTACAAGGATTCTCGTCTGTATAAAACCCAACCACGAAGCAAGCCCACGTACGTGCACTACTGAGGGAGGTGGCAGTCGAGAGATTATTCAGGACCACAATGTATCATCATCGGTTGGTCCAGATCTCGGCAGACGTGGAATGCTTTATCACAGCAGCCGTCAAAAGCCAAATAGATGATAATTGCATCTTGCGTACGAATGCTATGCGTACTCGTGTATAACGGTGCGTGTATAGTAACTTATAAGGGGAGACCACGAAGTCCGGGTCTTGGATAGATAGATAGATAGATAGATATACTTTTTATTCGTCAGAAGACAAAATCTTACAATTTCATGTACATGTAGTTGTATTTATAATTAAAAAATATCAGTCGGTTTAATATAATTGTTATCTTACTTTCACTTATTGCATATTTCTTATTAAAATAATAATTCACTTTATCAGTTCGTCAGTTTATAAAATCTAAATGCAATGAACTAGTCACAGTCAAATATCACATAAAACGCTTCGTCAAAAAAAAATAATAATACATAGAATAAAAAAAATAAATACAATAGAGATAACATATAAATATAAGAATACATACACATACTTTGCTAAATCTTTGCGTACACTATCACGTCCAAACTTAAAACACACTCATTCATAACACTTTAACAATCACGCTAATAAATACATTCACACCTAATTAACACTAAACATATTTAATAAATAAATAAATAAATTAATAAATAAATACGTCGAATAAATAAATAAACAAGATAAATAATTAAATTAAATAAATAAATAAATAAATTTAAATAAATAAATAAGTTAAATAAATAAATAAATAAGTTAAATAAATAAATAAATAAGTTAAATAAATAAATAAATAAGTTAAATAAATAAATAAATAAGTTAAATAAATAAATAAATAAGTTAAATAAATAAATAAATAAGTTTTAATAAATAAATAAATTAAATAAATAAGTTTTAATAAATAAATAAATTAAATAAATAAGTTTTAATAAATAAATAAATTAAATAAATAAATAATTTAAATAAATAAAAAGCCTAAATAAATACTCGACTCATTTTTTATCTCTGAACGTACTCTTCACCATGTAATTGCTTAAGGTGCCTGCTAAACGCCGTTTTAAATTTACAAAAAGATGGCAGGCACCTCACACTGCTCGGGAGCGAATTCCAGAGGTGCGCACCTTGAACTCTGAATGAAAAAAGGCCCTTATCGGTGCGCGACCCCGGAACCGAGAGCTCTTTCATACCACACCTACTTGAAGTCCTGGCCTGGTTTTTTTCAAAGAGGGCAGTAAGATACGGTGGCTGCCGCATGACAACCGCTTTGTAAAGCAGCAGCCCCATAAAATACTCCCTCCTCACCTTCAAATCTAACCAGTCCAGTTTTTTCCTGTAGGCGGTGATATGCTCATCCCGCCTAACACCACATATGTATCTCACACATGCATTCTGTAGACGTTGTAGTCGTGTCTGGAGCTCCCCTGACACATCAAGAAGAACCACTGAGCAATAATCTAAGTGAGGTAGTACCAGTGCACATGCCAGCTGCTTCCTCAGTATCTCTGTGGTGCTTGAACGGAAAAGTTTTAAGCTATACAGAGCCCTATTTACCTTTCTACTGACCGCATTCAGTTGCGGCTTCCATGTCAACCCTCCGTCCATCACCACGCCGAGGTTGGTGACTGTATCGACAAAGGGAACGTGTACGCCGGTCTGTATCTCAATGCCTTGCAAGTCGAGGCTCTGAACCTGTTTGATGTTGTGATCAGATCCAAAAATGATCGCCTTTGTCTTGCCGACATTGAGGCGCAGGCCAGCTGACGTTGCCCAGTTCGACACTGCTTGTGCTACAGCCGACATGCGACCGATACCATCACGAAGACCTTTCAGGGTCACTTGTGTGTAGGTTTGCAAGTCGTCAGCGTAAAGTATGTATTTTGGAGAAGCTTGGAGATCGAATTTTCGAACCTAGAAATGAAGCACAGAATCCATAGTTTTATCCAATGGGTCTTTAAATCTGTCATAGAGCCAAGATATTAGTATTACTTATATGGGTAATGATAAAAATCAGATATATACACTCCGCAACAAAATTAACGCAACACCTAATTCCGACTAAAAAAAGGCGCAAATTCAAAGATCGATATCTCAGGTAAAAAATGTCATAAGGGGGTCAAATTTTTTTCTACTTACGTGACCTTGAAATTAAAGTTAATTTTTTAAAGCTCAAAAATCGTAAACTTTCGCAGTGCGCCCACGGTGGGTGATTTTTTTCGATAATTCTGATCATTGCATCTTAAAGAACAACTCTTTCTCTTTAATTTAAAAAAAAATTGACCCGCTACGATTTTTTTTGACGATTTTACAGCGTTTTAAACATTGTATTAATAAAACGCGTTTTTACATGAAAAATTGGATAATTTCGATCCACCCTACGATTGAATCAGCGGTGTAGAATGATTCGACTTCGTAGATCGATATCTCAGGTTGAAAATGTCATATGCACGGGATCGGATGTTATTTCTTGGTTGATTCTGATCAAATCGAAATGGAATACTCGTATCCAAGCGAAACGAATATTACCGTCGACTTTAGCGTTATCCAATAAGCACCACGAGGAGATAGTCGATCAGATTTAACTCAAGCTAAATGAAAAAAACAAATTCTTATAATTTGTAAACGTTATTATTTTATAACTTTTATCTTACATCGAATATCTCTTAAAAAATAGGAAGTGTACAAATTTATCAAATTTGTCATTCGTTGCATATTGTTTCCTGAAATCAGTAATGTAAAAAAAAATTTTCAAGTCCATCTCTGACCGTGTCCAAATTTTAACGAATACGGTTCTTTTACAAATCTACCATTCTTTAAAAAATACCGTTTGGCGAAATTGTAAAATTTTTTCAGTTAAGGGCTACGGGTTTTGATTCTTACGGCAGTATTTTAAAACTGTTCAAATCACTTTCTGCAGCTGGACTTAGTCGTCGTGAGGTAGCAAGACGAATGGGGGTTCATTTTTCGACTGTTTCTCGAGTTCTGTCTCGATTGAATGAAACAGGTGCTTATCGCAGAAGGGCGGGGCAAGGTAGGAGACGCATAACAAATGCTCGCGAGGACCGTCGTATAATACGAGCAACCTTACGTGAACCGGTAAGAAATGCGCAACAAATTAATAACGATGCCTTACCACACAGGCAAATCAGTTTGCAAACAGTAAGGAGACGTCTTCACGAAGCAGGTTTAAGATCGCGAATTCATGCTAGAGTACCTTTTCTCACAGCAAGACATCGTAGATCTCGTCTGCACTATGCTAGAACTTATGGACAATGGACGGTTAGACAGTGGAGGAACGTCTTGTTCACAGACGAGTCACGATTTTGCCTGTATGGTAATGATGCTCGAATACGAATTTGGCGTCAAACCATATTCAACCAACCAGGATTTTTTCCAGTAGATCCGTCATGGGATGGGGAGGAATCTCTTTAAACTCTTATTGTGGTTCCACCTCCCGGATTAACAGCTAGACGCTACATCAATGTAATTTTGTAGCCTCACGTGCTTCCAATGAGTCGCCGCAGAGGTCCAAATTTCATTTTCATGTAAGATAATGCACCTCCCCATTCCGCAAGAATTACTCAGGCTTACATCCAAGAACACCACTTGGAGATACTGCCGCATCCATCGAATAGTCCGGATCTTAATCCAATTGAATATGTATGGGAAATGATGGGTAGACGATTGCGCAGTAGGCAGAGACAGCCAAGGAATCTTGAGGAATTGGGGCTAGCTCTAAATGAGATATGGCACGAGAACCCGTGCATATGGCATTTTCAAGCTGAGATATCGATCTACGAAGTCGAGTCATTCTACACCACTAATTCAATCCTAGGGTGGATCGAAATTATCAAAAATTTTTCACGAAAAAACGCGTTTTTTTAATACAATTTTTAAAACGCTGTAAAATTGTAAAAAAAAAATCGTAGTTGGTCAATTTTCTTTTTAATTAAAGGGAAAGAGTTGTACTTTAAGATGCAATGATCAGAATTATCGAAAAAAAAACACCCACGCGCGGGCGTACTGCGAAAGTTTACGATTTTTGAGCTTTAAAAAATGACCTTGAATTTCAAGGTCACGTAAGTAGGGGTTGCGTCAAATCGAAAATCGAGTTCCATCGTCTTAAAGTAAAGACTTCAACCTTTAATTTAAAAAAAAATTGACCCCCTTACGACATATTTTACCTGAGATACCGATCTTCGAATTTGCACCCTTTTTTAGTCGGAATTAGGTGTTGCGTTAATTTTGTTGCGGAGTGTATATATATATATATACATATATAAATTTTTTTTTTTTTTTTTAACGTCGCCATGTTTATGCTCCCATGTGGTGCTAATCGACGACGGGGGTCTGCGGTGTGTTTGTAAACAAAGCACATGTAACTTTTATAGAGATGCTTGTATCAATCGGCAGAGACTAGGATTCGAACCCGGGTCACCGGCATGGGAATCCGACACTCCACCGACTGAGCCGCTGCAGGCCCCTAAGTATATATATACATATATGGGTCAATCCATGCCAAAACGCACACGGCTCTGCCCAAAAATGGTAAAGAATTAGAAAAACTTGTATAGGGTCAAAATTTAGGGTTTTTTATGTAGAATTAAGAGCTATGTGGTGCTTTTCAAAATTTTCAAAATGGCGGTACTAAAAACCCGATTTTCTGACCAATTTTCAGAAAATTTTCCGATTAATCGTTCATAAAAATATAGATAAAAGACGAAAATTGTGAGTAAAGGTCATTTTATATGTTTTCGGGTACGCTGAATCCAAATCCGCTGACCGTTTAAACTTATCACTCCAGGATTTGCTCTAACCTCAAAACATACCTCAAAAACGCTCATACAGGCATGATTATGGCTAGATAAAGGTTCGTGACGATGCATTTGTTCGTTTCAAGGGTCGCGTATTTCAAATCCAAGGTCCGTTCAGCTCGTTCGTCCAAAATTTGCCCCTAGCCTCAAAATATTTTTCAAAAACGCTCAAATAGACATGTTTACGGCCAGATTAAGGATCGTGACCATAAATTTATACGTTTTCGAGATCGCTTATTTTAAGTCTAAGATCCGTTTAGCCCGACAAGTCCAAAATTTGTCGCTAACCTCAAAAAGTACTTCAAAAATGCTCAGCGGGCATGATGACGGCCAGATGAAGAATCGTGACCAGATCTTTATACGTTTTTGGGGTCACTGATTTCAAATCCGAAGTCCGTTTAGTTCCATCAGCTAAAAATTTTTTTAACCTCAAAAAATACCTGACAAACGCTCAAATTGATTGCTTGAAATTTGTGGGACAGAAGGAGCCTCGTCAAATCGTCTTTTTAATCTTCTTTGAGTGTTACTATGTGTTACTTTTGAATAATAAAAGAACTTTATATTTTTTATTGAATGTCATGCCCACTCATAAAGCTGCTTAGCTGTTAAAATGCTGTTGATTGCTGATGCTTGGAGGCTTGCGTTCCTAGCTCCTATTTTAAGAGTTGCACCAAGGCCATCATGTGGGCCTTTTCCGTGAGCCGTCGCGCAAAAATGCCATTCTGCTTTGATACCAAAATCATTTTCATGATTACATAAATTTTGGATATTAAATCGATTTTTAAAATGTTGTTTTGCTCCATCAGAAAAGTAGATAATCTTTGTAACTTTGTGTTATTTCTTTAGGTAATCAATTATCATCGAATTGCACACATACACCGCTGCAGAGTCATGAGTATTTGATTCAGAAATCACGATTATATTTCCATGTTTTAATTCACCTTCATCTCGACAATAATAAACTACAGTATATACTGTGGCTTGATTATTATTATAGTGAAAAGCTTGAGCTGCTTTTTGAACAACGAAAGCAATATTCTCTGAATAATCTGGTAGCACAAGAATTTCTACTGGCTTTAAGCTTTCCTTTAATTGCTTAAAATATTCTGATTGTTGTTTGTTAATATAATCATGAGGTTTTAATGATTTTAACCGATGACCAAGAAGTTCGAGGAAATTTTCAGTAGTTGTGTTTGATGTAATCGTTGTTGTATCTGTCGAATGCCAAGAGCGAAAAGTTATATCCTTTACGTCTGCTTTTTCCAAACCTGATTCAAGCTAGGATCTGAGCTTATCGTAATTACGGCAGTTTTTGCATTCGTTAAGAAAACATTCTCTATTTGAGTTACGACATACCATGAGATTAAGACAATCGGTATAGTTTTTTAATGGGAATTTCGATTTAGCCATCAGGTCAGATAAATTGACAGCATCGAGCAAAAGCTTGACATTTTTATGAATCACACATACGCAAACAATATGAGTACCATTACTTCCGGGTAAAATACAATTTTGAGGTCGTAATTGGCAAAACTTTAAAATACCTATAGTAGTATCTGGATGCTCTCCACAGAATTTGAAATATAATTCTTTTAAGCTAAACAATGTCAGTCTCTTCTGTTTGAGGACTTTTTCTCCATCAATCTCAACAGATTTTTTATTTCTATATCCTGGGAGAATTCTGCTGTTAGAATCACATTCATAGAATTGTTTCACTCTATTAACCGTAGTTTGTGGCAGCGATTTACCTATTTTTGGGGGTGGTCTAGAAAAAGAGCCATTCGTGGCTTTTAATTCTTTAGCTTTTCTAATGGAGTAAGTCGTAGTATTGAATAGAGAAGAAATCTTCTCTATTGACCATTTTGATGGCAGTATGGTTAGAATAGCTATCCTGTCGGGATCGTGCTCTGACAACGATGAAAATTTTTCTCTTAAACCTTCGATGATTTCATGGAGGTTTTTCTCAGCATTTGAAGAAGTCGAACTGTCAAGATCTAATTGCATATTCTTCTCTAGGCTATCTTCATTTGCACTGTTAGATACAGAAGTATTGTTTAAATTATCATTCACGTTTTCATCATGAGTATCATCATTGTTGGAATTGTGGTTCATGTCTTCATTATGAGTATCATTACTAGTATATGATATTTTCCTACATCCACTGCAAATCATATTCTCTGCAGAAGCAAGCCCGAAATGTCTGCAAAGCCTAGCTGGTAGTGGTCGTAATGATTTGCCTATGTGAGCTACCAATTTGAACGGATTGCAACAGCGATCTATTCGAAAAGAAACGGACCTTAGACTTAAAATCAGTGATCTCGAAAACGTATAAATTTATGGTCACGATCCTTAATCTGGCCGTAATCATGCCTATTTGAGCGTTTTTGAAAAATATTTTGAGGCTAGGGGCAAATTTTGGACTGAACGAGCTGAACGGATCTTGGATTTGAAATACGCGACCCTTGAAACGAACAAATGCATCGTCACGAACCTTTATCTAGCCATAATCATGCGTGTTTGAGCGTTTTTGAGGTATTTTTTGAGGTTAGAGCAAATCCTGGAGTGATAAGGTTAAACGGTCAGCGGATTCGGATTCAGCGTACCCGAAAACATATAAAATGACCTTTACTCACAATTTTCGTCTTTTACCTGGTCAGCAAATCGGGTTTTTAGGACCGCCATTTTGAAATTTTTGAAAAGCGTCACATAGCTCTTGATTTTACATAAAACCCCTAAATTTTGACCCTATACAAGTTTTTCTAAGTCTTTACCATTTTTGAGCAGAGCCGTGTGCGTTTTGGCATGGATTGACCCATGCATATATATATTTATACACTATGAACGTTAATGAAATTCATCGTATCTACCATACAAATGCCCATTGGATATGATCACGAGTATTGGGCTTCATTTTTAGGCATCGGAAAACGATCTATAAAGTTTCATCAAAATCCGTGACCCGCACTCCGTGATCCCCCCTTGTTAGTCGAAATCGCAGCTAAACATTGCTAAGAGATTTCCACATTATTTTTTGTTTCTGGAGTATCGCGCACATGGTAGAATTAAACGCAGGGTTAAGCTACGGTAGACAGAGGGAAATGTACATAATCGCAAATTGAGACGTAAACAATTCATCGTCTAACCTCAGCTGGGCCATGACCGAAGAGAATGGAAGGAAAACCGGAGAGCCCTAATTGCCACAAGAGCAGTATACCTTTAAGCGTCAAGCCTCACAAACAGTGAGGACGTGCACTCTAGATACACAAGCAATGCGGCAGAGACTCCGCCCCGACTCTTCAACGCCAAAAGTTGCGAAATATCGCTTAACGAAGAGTCAAAATGTGTGGCGGCTCTGGAAGGGATAATTCGTAAGTTTATGACGATTAAATGCTCCAAGGTAGTTGTCTAAGCGTGTGAAGCCCAGAAGCCGATGAACAAGATCAAAGGGGCATATGCGCACAGTCTACTAGATGCTATCCACTTCTCTGAAGAATTTGACGAGCAATTCAGGAGACCGAGCTCGAGGCAAGAGAAGCCGAAGGAAACAGCCCTAACACCGACTGCAGTTCGAAGAACCTCCACATAGCGATCGACCACAATTCTCATTTTCTCCTGCATTCGATTTTTTCTTTTTGTACTAAAGAGAGTAGGAGGTAATAAATGAATTAATATTCTCGAATTCTTTATTTACTTATGCAACCTTTAGTACCCTATTTATATATATATATATATATATATATATATATATATATATATATATATATATATATGGGACATTCTTAGTCAAAAAAACCACCCCTACTGTCCAAAAATCAGAGGCTCAAAAAAATTCGTGTCCGGGCTTAAAATTTAGCTTAACATATCTACTTTCCAATACTGAGTGGCCTTTTTGAAAAATTCAAAATGGTGGGCTGGTGCAGCTATAACAATACACCGACATCACCACAGAATATCAGTTAAATGTTCTTAAAACTTGCAGGGGCAAAGAAAAAATTAGTAAAAAGGTTATTTGCATGTATTTTTTCCCGCTGAACACGAATCCACAGTTAGATTTGGTCTCTGGGCCTACCTTTCGTCCATAACCTCAAAGAACAGTCAAATAATGCAGTTTTACGTGGCTGAGGCTCGAAATACTGGTAAAAAAAATGAGCGAAAAAGCTTATTCGCATTTTATTCCCGCTGAATACGAATCCATCGTTAGTTTTGGTTTATGGGGCCACCTTTCGTTCATAACCTGAAAGAACAGTAAAAAAATGCAGTTTTACGTGGCTGAGACTGGAAATAGTGTACAAAAAAAGCTCATCATCATTCTTCGTTGGTTTTTAACAGAGGAATACAATGCTGTTCTCGGTTTTAACCTTGACTCAAAAGCTCATTTTCAAGGTCATTTCAAGGACAACTGTTCAAAGACAAGGTCAAATTGTTTAAATTTGACACTATTTTAGCTATTACTTTGACAGGAATGTTATGTTTATGATGGTATTGCGTCCTTCTACAGGAAGCTTTGTAATTATAAAATTTTCAATCTCATAAAAAAGGCGTTATAATCATGTTTTGAGGTTACAGAGTCCAAATCCCGTGTTTTTAGAAAATCTTTGTGTGGGCATATGTGTTTTTAATTTTGCAGTTAGATGTAGGGGCTACTTTTCGAAAAATAAATTGAACACAAAAATCAATATTTAATTAAATACTATGTTCCCAATCGTATTTGTTTAATTGCACCTTTTTCGAAATAGAATGAGATGTTCTTTTCCTAGATTTCATTAGTTCGGATATAATTAGATTTTTTTTTCTCATCATCACCAACATCAAATATATCTTACAGCATAAAATATGTACTTTCCTCTATCGTTTTATGCTTTCATTTTTTCAAATAATCTTCCGAGGATAGTTAAACGACATTCTTTTGTAGTGCATAAATCCTCCTTGAAGTCATTGTTTCTTCAACAGTCCTTCTAAGCATAGTTGAAGGAAATATCTTCTCGTTGCGTAACTGCTTGCGTAACAGTCCTTTTCAGGATAGTTAGCGAGCTCTTACATTAGCGAACTCATTGTTTCTTCAACGGTCCTTGTAAGGATAGTTGAAGGAAATTTCTTCTCGTTGCGTAACTGCTTGCGTAACAGTCCTTTTCAGGATAGTTATAGCGAGCTCTTACAGTAGCGAACTCATTGTTTCTTTAGCAGTCCTTCTAAGGATAGTTGTCAAGCTCTCGAATCATTTGTAGTAATCAACTTTTCAACAGTCCTTCTAAGAACAGTTCAAGGGAGTTCCTTCCCGGTCTTGCGCAACAGTCCTTTTAAGGGCAGTTTTAACATCATGTCAAAAAAAATCCGTACAGATAAGTGCATCAATCCTTATAACGATGAAGGCGTACCTAATCATAAGGGTTCAAATTTAAGAACAATATCAAAAGCATTACTGCAGGAGAAGCCTAATTTACCAGTAACTGCTATGGTATGTAATGATTGTAGATTAAAACGTTCATTGAATCGATCTGATAGCTGTATGAATATAGACGATTCCAATGATATCAGTAGTATGGAATGTGATGATACCTCGGCAGACCAAGGTACTGAGTGTCCAAATACTTCCTTAACTACTGAAAAAGATGCTTCATCTACCAGGTTACTTGAATTGGAAGAACTTCTGCAAGGATTAAAAGATAAATTCACAAGTTTGGAAGGTAATGATCCCATGAAGCTCAGAATCCTCACTATTGCGCCAGAATCTTGGAGTATAAGACGAATTTCAAAAGAGTTTGATGCTTCCCGAACTTTAGCTAAAAATGCTAAAGAATTACGATCAGCAAGTGGTGTTCTGGCCGATGTTACAGCAAGAGCTGTAACTAAAACTATACCAAATGTTACAATTACATTAATTAATGATTTTTATAATGACGATACTGTTGGTAAAATGATGCCAGGAGTCAAAGACACGTGTTCAGTTAAAGTTGATGGTGAGAGTATTAAAGTGCAAAAACGGTTATTGTTAATGGATCTCAAAGAACTGCATACATTGTTCAAAAAGACATACTCAGATCATCCAGTTAGTTTCAATGTTTTTGCAAAACTCCGACCGCAACATTGTATTTTGGCTGGAGCAAGAGGAACTCACTCAGTATGTGTATGTACGATTCATCAGAACTGTAAATTGATGCTTGATGCAATTAAAATTAACAGCTTAACAAAAGAAACTGAAAATCCAATTCGTGATTATCATGATTGTTTGAAATCAATTGTGTGCAAGACACCTACGCCCGATTGCTACCTAGATCAATGTCATAAATGTCCAGATATTTCATTTTTTCCCACGACATTACTTGAAATTTTAAATAGTGCTTTTATCGATCAGGTACAATATAGTATATGGACAGCAACTGATAGGTCGACTTTGAAAACAGTTACGAGTGAAGTTTCTGACTTTGTAAATGAATTTTGTGACAAGCTACAGACTCTTAAACCGCATTCATTCATAGCGAAACAGCAGTCTCAATTTATTTCGTCAACAAAGCAGAATTTAAATAAAGGAGAAGTACTTGTTATGTTCGATTTTTCTGAGAATTATTCATATGTAGTTCAAGATGTTTCGTAAGCATTTCACTTCAACAATCAGCAATGTACAGTATTCCCAATTATCTATTATTATAAAGAAAACTCTAAATTAAAACATAAAAGTTCCATCTTCCTCTCAGATAGTTTAAAACACGATACTTCTGCCGTCTTTACAATTCAGAAGCAATTGATTCCAGAAATAAAAAAAAACTATTAAAAATGTTAAAAAATTGATACACGTCACAGATGGTGCAAAGCAACATTTCAAAAACCGATTCCAGATCGCTAATCTTATCAACCATAAAGAAGATTTTGGAATCGAAGCGGAATGGCATTATTGCGTAACAGCACACGGTAAAAGTGGATAGGATGGTTTAGGAGCTATATTTAAAAGAGAGGCTTAACGAGCAAGTCTTCTAGCTAAACCATCTGAAGCGATTTTGACTCCAGAAGCCCTTTTTCATTGGGCAAGCAAACATTTCGAAAACATACATATTTTTATTTATAGTAAGGTAGACCATGATAAATCAACACGACACTTGAATAAGATTCTCAACGGCATTAGCAGTACCCGAAATTTAAAAAAACCACTCGTTTACTATCCAACAACCAAAAACGGAGGTTATTAAACGATTTTCTAATACTACCAAAGGAGTAGAAATTTATGCAGAAAATGCATAGTATTTGATCCTTCAGAAACAAAAAAAAAAGATTTTTTAAGAACCATTATCAAAATAGTGCCAAATACGAAAAATCTAATAATATCCAAAAATCTTCTAAAAAAATAATAACACTTTTAAATCCGGAATAATCTTAATGAAAATACCGCTAATGATGCATTGGCACGTACCTTCTCTAAAATCGTTTATCGTTCCAATATGCATAATATAATGTTTGAAATATAGAATCTGTATGTTTTACTCGACTATAAGTAAGATTTACTCAGCTATACTCAACTAAACAATAAAACACACATTCATATGGTGATTTTATAAACACACGATTTTCAAACTCCATAACCTCAAAACATGATTATAACGCGGTTTTTTATGAAATTGAAAATTTTACTATTACAAAGCTTCTTGTAGAAGGGCGCAATATCATCATAAACATGACATTCCTGTCAAAATAATAGCTAAAATAGTGTCAAATTTAAACAATTTGACCTTGTCTTTGAACAGTTGTCCTTGAAATGACCTTGAAAATGAGATTTTGAGTCAAGGTTAAAACTGAGAAGAGCATTGTATTCATCTGTTAAAAACCAACGAAGAATGATGATGAGCTTTTTTTGTACACTATTTCCAGTCTCAGCCACGTAAAACTGCATTTTCTGACTGTTCTTTGAGGTTATGGATGAAAGGTGGCCCAATAAACCAAAACTAACGGTGGATTCGTATTCAGCGGGGAAAAAATGCGAATAAGCTTTGCCCCTAATTTTTTTACCACTATTTCGAGTCTCAGCCACGTAAAACTGCATTATTTGACTGTTCTTTGAGGTTATGGACGAAAGGTGGACCCAGAGACCAAAACTAATGGTGGATTCGTATTCAGCGGAAAAAAATACATGCGAATAAGCTTTGTCCCTAATTTTTTGACCACTATTTCGAGTCTCAGCCACGTAAAAGTGCATTGTTTGACTGTTCTTTGAGATTATGGACGAAAGGTGGACCCAGAGACAACAACTAACGGTGGATTCGTATTTAGCGGAAAAAAATACATGCGAATAAACTTTGTCCCTAATTTTTTTACCACTATTTCGAGTCTCAGCCACGTAAACTGCATGTTTTGACTGTTTTTTGAGGTTATGGACGAAAGGTGGCCCCACAGACCAAAACTAACGGTGGATTCGTGTTCAGTGGGAAAAAACACATGCAAATAACCTTTTTACTAATTTTTTCTTTGCCCCTGCAAGTTTTAAGAACATATAACTGATATTCCGTGGTGATATCGGTGTATTGTTAGAGCTGCACCAGCCCACCATTTTGAATTTTTCAAAAAGGCCACTCAGTAATGGAAAGTAGATATATTAAGCTAAATTTTAAGCCCAGACACGAATTTTTTTGAACCTCTGATTTTTGGACAGAGGGGGTGGCTTTTTTGACTAAGAATGTCCCATATATATATATATATATATATATATATATATATATATATATATATATATATATATATATATATATATATATATATATATATATATATATATATATATATATATATATATATATATATATATATATATATATATATATATATATATATATATATATGTATATATATATATATATACATATATATATATATATATATATATATATATATATATATATGTATATATATATATATATATATATATATATTTTTTTTTTTTTGTTTTTTCTTTTAAATTCATTTTACTTTGGAATTACTTCTTTTATCATTATTACTTTTTCGGCCCATAACCCGCCCGCATAGCCGTAGAATTCAGACAGCTGGATCGGCTGGTCGGCTATCCAGCACTTGAGGGAGGGGAGTTGTGACGGTTTTATTGCTCATGCAATTATCATGTATTCTCTTCTAAAACGTTACAATTCCTCTCCGGGCGAAAGTCAGATAATACATGTATATATTAATACTTTGTATATTCCAGTAAGCGTCAGGGAGAGAGATACACGCGCCCGAGGTCAGGTAGTATCGTTTCGCTCTCCTCGCACGACACACGCTTCTGACGACTCTGCGTCTCTTGATGCGAAGCTACCGAACGACGATGCGTGAGGACTCGTACATGAGCCAGAAGCAGCGGCTAATAACCTACCTAAAGAGGGTGGACACGCCACGGAACGGACGTACCCGGCCGACGGAGGACTAACGAGCAAGCGAGTGCGGCAACACCAGACTAGGATAATCATCCTCTGTGAGTCTTACTCTCTGTCTCCTTCGTACGCGTTATACGTCCGAGGATAAACCCCCTACTCTCTCTCCTCTTTGCCGCTTCGCACCATTCAATACCGCGAGTATCACTTGTAATTGTTAGCTGCAAATAAAAACGTTTGCAAGTTTGATTTGAACTAACGTATGTTTATTCCTGAAGCTCTCGCATCTTGGACTGCCACCGCTTAAATGGGCGCACATGCTGTATGTATAATCTGTGGCTAGCCGAGCCCCAACATAAATAAAAACAGGACCTCAGGTCGTGCAAGCTGACTGGTTGAACGTGAACGGAATGGCGTGCTTTGCACTTGTAGACATCTTGTACGTACAGCATTTGGCTGCACACAGCCCCCACAGTCGCCGAAACGTATAGTAACAAAACTGTCAGAATATATATAGAGGTGACCCTCTGGGAGGTCGACTTCAAAAAAATTTTTTTTATTTCTTCGGTAAAAATGTTCCTTTTGGTATGTAGAATATATGTAAATTTTTTAAGATTTTTTGAAACCCTCAGGTTCAAAGTTGATCAAGGCTAAATATGAGCATGTAGTCAGGTGTCAGATTTTTAGCAAATTTCAACCTCCATTTATTCAATAAAATTAAATCTCTTAAAAAGTAGCAATAACGGAATTTTTAGAAAATTTCCTGAATTTTTCATAAAAAATGACTTTATAACCTTTTAATGCCCCTTTCAATGAATTAAACTCATATTAAAACTTAAAATCCTTAATAGAGTGGATTTTATCACTCGATCAATTTCACCAAAAATAATGAAGCTGGCTTTGTTCAGTACAACATACATTTAATTAAAATAACATTAAATATTGTTAAAAAAATTATTAAGATGCACATTATGGCAATAAAGTAATATTTGGCTTCAAACCACTTTAAATATATTGGATTATTAAAATCTGAAGAATTTTCGTCCATTTTACATACCGAAAGGGATATCTTTATTATTATTATAGTATCGAGTTAGGCCAATGAGCGAAGCTACATGACTTTCTCGTTGCGATAGAATTAGCCTTTGCGTTTTCGCGCTACTTTCATGTCGTGAAATCTAGTGCGTTGAGAAAACTCCACACAAAGTCGAATCCTCGAGGATTTGAAGTGATTGATCGATAAACCAGCAAAGGTGAGCCATGGTAAGGGTACAGTGACGAGTCGCCGTGGGCCAGCCTAAAGGAAGCGGAGCGGTAAGTCACTCGCACGCCAGTGCGTCTCTTGTGCAATAGTTCATTTGTTATTAACAAATTAAGCACCCCGATATTATATATATATATATATATATATATATATATATATACATACGATATATATATATATATATGAGCAGATCCATTACTTTTTTAAAAATCAAAATTTTTTATATGAAAGTACATATTGAATAAAGACCCCGAAAAAAATTTCAGCTCCTTTTATGCACTGTAGCGCCCACTAGAATTTTTTAAATGTTCAAAATTAGCTGAAAATGAGCAATTTTTAAAAAATTGTACTGATCATTCATCTAAACCATTTTGAACGATTCAAGAAGGAATGTTTTCGTCTTTTAGAGTACTTTTAGCAAAAAATATTTCTGGTCCAAAAATATAAAAGGGATTACCTTTATAAAGTCATTGGCGCATGCGCACTTTCTCAATTTTTAGGTTATGTTTGATCCTCTGCCATTTCTACAAGTCACCGTAATTTTGATCAAATCAAAACTCATGTTTTTCATCTTGAAATAGTCTTCAATTTCTTTTTTGAAAATTTCAAAAAGGTCAAGTGTGGCCAGAACTACAGCTGTTTGAAGGTAACGTTATTTTAGAAATTCGCTAAGTTGGTACCCCTGTAACTTTTTTTCTCGGAACTTGAAATTTCGCGAAACTTACTGGAAAAGATAGCTCTTATTATGCTAAAAACGTCCAAAAATTTTCACTCTTGGGACAACTCTCATTCACGAGCTGTAACGTTAATTTGTATGAAATCATAAAACATTCATTACATCCACTTATATTTATTAATTATTATAAGATTATTATTATATTATTAATTAATCAAGCAACGGAAGTACAAATATAAATGCATTCACATAAACGCGTACGTCTGCTAAAAATGTCTGCTCAATTGCTCCACCGCGTCAGCACGCTTTATTGGCTGCCTCTGATGATGCGTGCTTACTGACCGTACTATAACTTCACCTTTACACCGGGGTTCATCTCTATGCTACAGGAAATCCTAAAGCCTTCAGACTAAAAGAAAAAGTTACAGGGACAGGAGCAGGAACAGATATTGAGGAACAGTGACAGCTTTAATGTTAGAGTATATTTATAATATGTACGAGAAACAGCTCTTATAAGAGCTATATATAATCCAATGCTTAAGCTGTCACTGTTTCTTAATATCTGTTCTTGTTCTTGTTCGTATAACTCTTTTAGTATGTAAAGGCCTTAACAAGGAATAAGCATTATAGTATATTTCTAACCTTAGTTCAGTGCACTATATGTAAACATGTAAAAAGTTTACTGCATGTAATATTGTTTATACAATAAATGTCTTAGCATTCCGTGAAAATTAGAATATCAATAATGAATAATTGTATAGTAGGTATTGTTTCTCAAACTGAGTGTCACGCAACAACTTTTTCAACAAAAAAGGCTTTATATAATCTTGTTGATTTAAATGCAGAGGATCGTCATTTGCTACAGTATAGAGTAAATGGTTTTATAAATACATCAGCTAGATTTATCTGTGACTTTCATAAGTGTAAATATTTAGATTATTATTCAACATACCAATACAAATGCTGCGATCCTTTATGCAAACATAAGAAAAATTTAACAACGGATCTAAGAATAATAAGTATAGAAACTGCAGAACTTTTTTATAAATTTACAAAACAAAAGTTAATTCCAGGAAACAAGCTTTGCAAAACTTGTGAAGTCTTTATCAAATCAATTTTGTCTATAAGTGAATCTGATGTTTTAGTACAGAATGAAGATTTACCTGTTGAAGACAGTGAATGCAAAAATAAGCAAGAGGATCAATCTCAACCAAGTAGTGTTTTATCTCAAGTTAGCGAATCAAACACTAATACTACTGCATCATTGTATCAAAGTTCAAGTCAGGAGTTAGAAATGCTAAACAATATTTGTAAGGATATCAACATACCTCCTTTAAAGCGACAGAAATTATCAAAACAACGTTTGACACGAGAGGCTGAAAAGTTGGTTCTTGATATCCTACCCAAATTAACTGAAAAAGTTTCGAAAGTTTATGATGTAAAAATGACACTATTTGAAGATTCAGTGACAGAAAATATTCTACAGGATAGTTCCGCACTAAAGGATATAATAACTTTGTTACAAATTCTGACGGGAGAGATGAAGGTGTGAAAGTCAAGAAAAGAACGCTCTCGAGTACATTGAACATAGAACTTTTATTCCTTTCGGTAACTTACGGAAATACAATGGCGCACGTTCGTCGCCGCAATACCCTGGCGCAGCAGGTGAACAAAAACGAAGAAGACTCAGGTTTAGCCCGTCAAGGGACTCGATCCGTGTCGAGAGGCCCTGTCTGTGACAGTTCGCGCGTCCGTATCAGTCGACGATCGAAGCAGCAGTGAGCTCCGACGCCGCTCCCGGCGCCGCCGGAGCGCTTCCCCCCTCTCCGCGCCGTGACGGGAAGGAGGGGAGCGACCCGCTACAGGGAAGCAGCGAATCGGATGGAAATTTCCGTACATTGCCGCCCGCCTCGTTCCCGGAACGATACGAACGGGGGCCAGGGGGCTGGTGACTGCCAGAGTCACAGTTGAGGCCGCCCGCCGTGGGGGACCGCGAGATCAGCTTGAAGGCTCCTGGGGTAAAGCTGCCAAAACCGGCAGACGCACAAGTTTTACAATCGGCCGGGTGTAGTCTCCGTTGGCGGTCCTCACCTTGACCACCCGAGTACGTTGATCCGGTCCAGGATAGGTGTCAAGGACTCGTCCAAGCGGCCACCTCCCGCGATCAGTCAGGAGCGAGGGGTCGATGATGACCACCACATCTCCAATCGTGAGATCTTGGCGAGGCCGCGACCACTTGAAGCGCTGTTGCAGCGTGTTCAAGTACTCGCGACCCCAGCGTCTCCAAAATCGGGCGCGCATCGCCTGAACGAGACGCCAGTGAGTGAGGTGGTCCAAGCTTTCATCCAAATCTACTGGTTGCGGATGCGCGCAGAGTGGACCGCCAACGAGGAAGTGGCCCGGTGTCAAGATGTCCAAGTCATCGATGCAGCCAGAGACGGGCGTGATGGGGCGACTGTTGAGCACCAGCTCAACCTCGACGAGCAGTGTAGTGAACTCCTCGTAGGTGAGCTTCCGAGGCCCAGCGATGCGCCGGAGATGGGTCTTCATCGACTTGACGCCGGCCTCCCACAAGCCACCAAAGTGAGGTGACGAGGGCGGTATGAATCGCCATTTGATGCCGTCGGAGACGAGTGAGTCCGCGACGCGGGGCCCTCGGAGACCGGATTCCCTGAGCATGCGGCCGAGCTCGGCATCGGCGCCGCGAAAATTGGTCACGTTGTCGCTCCACAACTCAGCGGGCTTTCCTCGGCGACCGCAGAAGCGAGAGAGGGCTCCAAGGAAACTTGCGGTGGTGAGGTCTTCGACAAGCTCGAGGTGGATAGCCTTGGTGCATAAGCACACAAAGACAGCCACGTATCCCTTGGATGACCTCACTCCACGCCCCCGAACGCTGAGCACTTGGAACGGTCCAGCGTAATCAACCCCGCTCCGACTGAACGGCCGGGAGGGCGTGACTCGTGAAGCGGGGAGCGATCCCATTACTTGAGTGGCTGCGCGCGCAGCTGATTTAGCGCAGACGACGCAATGGTGGAGGTGGGCTTTGACCCTGATTCGGCCACCGACGATCCAGACTCGGCGCATGGCGTGGGCGTAGGTGACGCGGAAACCACCGTGGAGTGCTCGAGTGTGGGCCCAATCCAGAACGAGGGCAGCCAAATGGCTCTTCTCGTCTAAGATTGCGGGATGCTTCTCTGAAAAGGAGAGCGAAGAGTTGCTGAGCCGGCCTCCAACCCTCAACACCCTCGAATTATCGAGGAAGGGGAGTAGCGCTCTAAGCGGACTCGTCGAGCTGACCGGTCTCCCTCGTTCGATCTCCTGGATCTCCCGCGCGTAGACTTGCTGCTGTCTGAGGCGGACGCACGTGAGGAACTCCTGACGGAGCTCATCGGCCGTGACCGGGCTCAGAGGAGCAGGTTCCTGGCGATCGTGGCGGCGACGAAAGAGTCGTCGGCAGCGAACTAGAGCTCTGACTAATCGGTTCAGATTGGAGAAGCCGTCGGCGAGCTCAACCTCTGGCACTTGCGATACGAGGCAAGTGAGGTGAGGCGCCGGCGGGGCTGGCAGTGGTTGGGTCGCTTCGACCGGCCACCCGGCGGGGGGTTCGGAGAGCCATTTAGGGCCCGACCACCACAGTCGATTTCGGCTTAGTCTTGCCGGATCAGAACCTCGGGTGGCGATGTCGGCGGGATTTTCGGTCGTGCGAACATAGCGCCAAGGGCAGCGTGGCATGGTTTCATGGACCTGACTGACGAAGTTGTCTGCAAAGTCGTTTCCAAGAGATCCCTCCGACCGGATCCAATGCAATGCTATGTGAGAGTCGGACCAGGCGAAGCATGATTGAGCTCCGATGCCTAAACTGCTTGAAGCGAATCGGAGCAGACGAGCAGCCAGAAGAGCGGCTCGCAGTTCGAGGCGAGGGATTGTCACTCGTGGAGAGGGTCGCTTTAGAGGGGCCTCACCGTGCGTCAATCTCTTGAGCGGTGTCAATTTGGTCTTCGATACGACGAGAAGGACGTGAACGGCACCCGAGTCATCTTCGGCACGGAGGTACACAGCGGCAGCAAGGGCGCGCCGGCTAGCATCGACGAAGGCGTGTAGCTCCACGCGGCTTGATGGAGACCAGTTGAGCCAGCGCGGCAGCTTGATGGCGGTCACGTCGCGGAGGTTAGACCTGAAGTTCTCCCATTGGCGGGCCATGGTAGCTGGAAGATCGTGGTCCCAGTCCAACTTGGCCCGCTGCAGGTCCTGCATGAACATCTTGGCCAAGACAACGACCGGGGACAGCCATCCTACGGGATCGAATAGTCGGGCAATCTCAGAGAGAACTTGACGCTTTGTCAGCGATGCGTCGTCATCGAAGAGGGAGGGTGCAAATCTCATGCGATCTGCAATGGGATCCCAAAGGATGCCCAATTCGTTGACAGGTCCTTCTGATGAGAGTTGTGGCCAACTCGTGCGGAGGCGGTCTTCCGGCGGGATACTCTCGAGGAATTCTTGCACATTGCATACCCATTTCTTCAGGTCGAATCCTCCCGCCTGAAGCAGTCTAATCAACTGGTCGCGTCGCCGCAGAGCCTCCTCCAGACTATCGGCCCCCCCCCCCCCCCCCAGGAAGTCATCAATGTAGAGCTCCTGTTCAACTGCGCGAGAGGCTTCAGGGAGCGCGGCTCCTTCGTCGACGCACAGCTGCTTAAGCGTTCGTAGAGCCAAGTAAGGGGCACATGATTCTCCGTAGGTGATCGTTTTCAGGACGTAGTGCGTCTCAGGTTCGCCAGCAGACGGACTCCAGATAATTCGTTGAAGCTGAGCGTCCTCTGGATTGACCCAGATCTGCCGGAACATCATGGTGATGTCGGCGCAGTAAGCTACGGGCCATCGTCTCCAGCGCGTAATCACGGCGGTTAGGTCGCCTTGCAGCTTAGGTCCTGGCAGGAGGACGTCATTGAGGCTGCGTCCTGAGGTAGTCGGGCGGGACGCGTTGAATACCACCCGCATCTTACTCCCACCATCTTTGCGTTGCCAGATGCCGTGGTGAGGAAGGTAGTTCGTGCGAGGCTGCCGGGAGTTGATCTCCTTGTCGGTGAGTGGGCGCATGTGGCCGAGGCGAAGATACTCCTGCATAAATTTCTGGTACTCGCCCTTGAAATGCGGGTCTCTCTGCATGCGCCGATGAACCGACGACAGGGCTCGTCGGGCGTTCTGCAGGCTCTCGCCGAGTGCCTGAGCCCCTCCTTGCACGATGGGCAGTGGAACTGAATAGCGGCCCGAAGCGTCGCGATTGTGGTGTTCTGCGTACACGGCCTCGCATGCTACGTCGCGCGGGGACCGCCTCGTAACTTGGGGCACCTCCTCGACGGCCCAGAATCGATGTAAGAGGCTAGTTAGCACCTCGTGCCAAGTCTCCTGCATGGACTCGAACGATGTAGAGCTGATCGACATGGGAGGGATCTGGTCTCGTGGCCTTCCCTTGCCGGTGATGATCCATCCAAACACAGACTTCTGCGCCAGGAAGTCCTGTCTGTGAACGAGGCCTGGTAGCAGAAGATCGGGATAGACGTTGGCTCCAAGTACGAGATCGACGCCTCGAGGCGTGGGAAAGCTTGGATCCGCAAGCCGAAGATCCTGGAAGAGGCTGACGGCGCGGTGGTCGAGCTCGTGGGACGGAGTCTGCAGCTGCATATGCTGAAGGCCGTATGCTTCGACTCGATGAGCCATCGAGCCGTCCAGGATGTAAAGGTGAAGATGTGTGCGTATCAATTTTGATCCCAGGGGGCCTCCCGTGAGACCGGCAACGTCAACTTTGGCCTTCTCTGTCCCATCACCGAATCGCAGGGCCAGCCGGAGGTCAACAAAGGTGGACTCTGAACAGGGATCGAGGAGCGCTCGAACCCACCGGCGGGGTCGCCTTCCGTCCCCCAATGCCACCATCGCGGTAGGAAGCAAGCCTGGTCATGGAGACGTTTGACCAGAGCTTGCAGCGTCAGCGAGTGGGCGATCTCCCACTTCAGCAGCTCTAGATTTTTTGGGAGGGATCCCAGAGTCAGTGGAGTCGTGCCGCTTGACACCACCCTCATGCAGCAGAGTGTGGTGCTGACTTCCGCACCTTCGACAGGAAGATTGGGACGGACAGCTGTCGACTTGGTGATTCCGTCGGAGGCAATTGAAGCAAATCTTCTCTCGCCACGTCAAATCCCTTCGTTCTCGAAGAGAGAGGTTTTTGAACTGCGGGCAATGGCCGATGTAGTGCGGCCCGTTGCAAACGGCGCAATGCGATGATGTGGTGGCAAGAATGTGGAGTCGACGTGAGCTCTCCGTGGTAGATGTGAGTCCTTTTGGCATTCCGGTGGCTGTTCGCTTCTGAGGTGCCGTCTCCAGGGCTCGTAACGTGCGACATCTCCGCCGCAAGAAAGCAGACAGCGCGTCAAACGTAGGGCGCTCGTGTCGTCGATCGCCGGGTAGGCCGTCGAGGGTCGCAAGCTCCTCCTCCCAATCTCGGCGAGTTACTGAGTCCATTGCGTCGCAGGCAAACAAAATCAGCCAGTCGTCCCAATGGTCCACTGGGCAACCGAGAGTCTTTAGTTGGTGGCGGTGTCGTTTGAGCTCGTCCTGAGGCTCCGGATGCAGACGGGCGCGGACATCATAAATGTGACCTCGCGCGACTACGTAGCTCTGCTCGGCCTGAGCATAGTCCTTCTCGGCAAAGTAGCGGTGGTCCTGGGGCGCGTCTGACTGCAACAATGCGACGTGGTTGCCTTCGAAGCACGCCCAGTGTTGGTTTAACATTTCCAGTCGGCTGAGTAGCAGTCCCTCGGTCCACACCTCGGCGGGCGTCTCCCGAATGGCGCGGGCGGCGTCCTGGATCACGCTGAGAAGTCCCCGCTGCTCAGTGAGGGTGGCATCCATGTTCTGCAAAGGAGGCACCAGTCATAGTTTACTAGGGCCGATGCGTAAGAGCAAGGCGGCTCGGTTAGGGTGAATCGAGAGATGGCTGGCATGATCAGACGATTCGACGATGTCGGGCTTCGCGGGAGTGGAGCCATCAAAGAGGCCACTGTGCGAACGTTGCGGCCTCGGCCAGGCGCCGCACAAACCAGGTAATCTCAGCTCGCCGGGAGTTGACCCAAGCGGGAGACCCCTGGCCCGGGGCGAGACCGAGGGCATGACACGGACTCAAGAGGCCTGCGGAAGGAATGGGAGGGAGAGAGGCGCACTCGTTCGGTGGCTCTCCCACGTCACGCCGATCCTCAGCCGACGATGCGCCGCCGCTTGTGAAGGACGGGTGTCGCCGTCGTCGTGAGGGCTCTCAAGCGACGCGATCGCGCGAGCGCATGGGCGAGAGCGAGACACAGAGAGAGATAGAGGGAGAGAGAGGGCGAAATACAGAGAGAGAGAGAGGGAGAGAGAGACAGAGAGAGAGAGAAAGAAAGAGAGAGAGGGGGCGGCGCTCCAAAATTCGAGTGCGAGAGAGATATAGAGAGACGCCGAATAGGCACGACCGCGGGAGCGTCCCGCGTCGCGATAGGGAACCTTCTCAGGCGAAAAGCCAGCTCCGACGCCGATCGCGGCTCGACCTGAAGGCACTCGGTTCTGCGCTCCGACAAGCGACGCAATCGCGCGAGCATACGAACGAGAGTGAGACAGAGAGAGAGCGGGAGAGAAGGAGAGAGAGAGAGAGAGTTACAGAAAAGGAGAGAGAGAGATGGCGTCATGGCGGCGCTCCAAAACTCGAGCGCGAGAGAGATGGAGAGAGACGCCAAAGAGTGCGAGAGAGATGGAGAGAGACGCCAAAGAGTGCGAGAGAGATGGAGAGAGACGCCAAAGCGCTCCAAAATTCGAGTGCGAGAGAGATGTAGAGAGACGCCGAATAGTCACGAGCGCGGGAGCGTCCCGCGTCGCGATAGGGAACCTTCTCAAGCGAAAAGCCAGCTCCGACGCCGATCGCGGCTCGACCTGAAGGCACTCGGTTCTTCGCTCCGACAAGCGACGCAATCGCGCAAGCATACGGACGAGAGTGAGACAGAGAGAGAGCGGGAGAGAAGGAGAGAGAGAGTTACAGAAAAGGAGAGAGAGAGATGGCGTCATGGCGGCGCTCCAAAACTCGAGCGCGAGAGAGATGGAGAGAGACGCCAAAGAGTGCGAGAGAGACGGAGAGAGACGCCAAAGAGTGCGAGAGAGATGGAGAGAGAAGCCAAAGAGCGCGAGCCGCTGCACCGAGGCGCGAAAGACGGTCTCAATCGAGAAGCCGGCCCTGGCGCCGATCGCCGCGAGACCCGAAGCCACTCGACCTCTCCGCCGCGCAAAGAAAGAGAGAGAGAGAGAGAGAAGCCGACCGAGAGCGATGCGGTTGAAAGCGGCGACTCGTGCACACGATCGCATCCGCCGAGCACGCAACAAGATGGCGGCGAGGCGGGAAGCGGACTCGACGCGAGAGAGAGAGGGTGCAAAAGCGCGGTCAATCAGCGTCCGGCGCGAGAATTAGGCGCGAAATATGCAGCTACGCGAGTGCTCGAAAGGTTCCTTTCCTGACAAATCCGGCTCGGTTAGGACCAATGTTACAAATTCTGACGGGAGAGATGAAGGTGTGAAAGTCAAGAAAAGAACGCTCTCGAGTACATTGAACATAGAACTTTTATTCCTTTCGGTAACTTACGGAAACAATGGCGCACGTTCGTCGCCGCAATACCCTGGCGCAGCAGGTGAACAAAAACGAAGAAGACTCAGGTTTAGCCCGTCAAGGGACTCGATCCGTGTCGAGAGGCCCCGTCCGTGACAGTTCGCGCGTCCGTATCAGTCGACGATCGAAGCAGCAGTGAGCTCCGACGCCGCTCCCGGCGCCGCCGGAGCGCTTCCCCCCTCTCCGCGCCGTGACGGGAAGGAGGGGAGCGACCCGCTACAGGGAAGCAGCGAATCGGATGGAAATTTCCGTACAAACTTCTTTGCAAACTAAATATATAAGTACAAAAACAATCAATGAAAAAATTCAGTTATTAACATTACTAGCTCAGGATTGGAATTTCAAACAGTTTTCCAAATATTTTGAATGTTCATACTACATGTACGTGGAATGTAAGAAACTAAGAGAAAGCAGTGGTATGTTATAATATTTATTTAAAGCTGCATGCATCAACATTTTGGTAAAGGTTGCGACAACTTTATGCAAGAATATTGGAAACCAGCGTTGAAATTTTTTATTTAATATTTTAATAATTGTAGGATCTTCAATTATAAAAATTGTCATGCAACTGATTTTCAGATATGTTAGTAATAAAACTTTTAAATTAAATTATTTTTAAAATAGGTTTAAAGCTTTCATTAATATCTAAAGAAGCTTCCTAGAACCTTTTAAAGCATGTTTAAAAATATTTTCGCACAACTTTAAAGTGATCTTTACGTAACTTTTAGCACTGTGTGAATATTATATGACATCTTTCTTTTTAATATATAATATACAATTCAACTTAAAAATATAAATGTATGTATTAATTTGTGTAAAAATTACAAACATCTAGAAGATAACCCAATGTTTATGATAGATTTGAACTTTTTGAAGCTTTCAAGCAGATAAAAGGGTGTCTAATAATAAGTAATTGTAAACTAACTAAAAAATTACCTAATCTGATCCTTTACTACCCGTTCACTTTATCGGTGTCTTCAAAAATTGACACTTTTAAAGTTACCGTAAGATATTTTTTTAAATTTTCATTCTTTTCATATAAAAACAATTTTCAGATGCTCTTTTACGCCCTTGAGGAAGCAGCTACTTTTTACTACTGGTTTTCTAATAAAAGTTGTTAAATTTCATTATTGTCTGTAATTATTGGTATAGGTAATCAGTAATTTAAAAAAGTTGATATTTTTAAAAAATTGATTCTTCCCACTTTTTTAAGTAACCAAAATTTGATAGAAACTCGCACACATTGAATCGCTATAGAAAATAAGAATTATAATTATAGTTACATAATGTAATCAATTGTTTGCAGATGCATTGCAAGAACGTAAAAGGAAAAAGTATTCAAAGATTTCAGATGATATGAATGAATGTATAAGAAATTATTATTTAGACGAGAGTAATTGCTATTCTTGCCCTGGTGTAAGACAGTATGTCGCTGTTCAAACTAATGATAATTCTAAAAATAAAATATTGATGCAGTAAAAGTTATTGTTGTACACTTTACATGATCTGTACAATAATTTTATAAGTGACTATAAAGACAATGAAGGTTTACCTAAATTTTCATATTTTGCGTCTCAAAAGCCTGATGAATGTGTTTACGCTGGGATCCTGGAACACATACCATATGTGTGTGCACTGAGTATGAAAATGTAAAATTAAAAGTTTCTGCTTTAAAAAATAAAATTAAGTATAGAGATCTTCTTCAAGGCGCTGTATGCAATGTAGATAATATTGAGTGTATGCTTCATAGATGTAAGCAATGTCCTGGTTTAATTGGAATAAAGAAAGTTTTAGAAGAAAATGGTGTTAATTGGCTTCAAGAATCTATTACATTTAAACTTTGGGAGTATGAGGGTAGCAGAGCTTCACTTAAAACTTACACTGAAAATGTAGATACATTTTTAGATTCATTGTGCTCTGATGTCTGAAATTTAACAAAACATCATTTCATTGCAGAATATCAAAAAAATTATTTAAACTATTGTAAAAAACACTTGCGTTCTGACACTTGCATAATCCTTATGGATTTTTCTGAGAATTATTCGTTTATAATTCAAAAATCAGTTCAAGCATTCTATTACAATAATCAGCAAGCAACAATTCATCCTTTTGCAGTATATTACAAGACTGACAATAGCGAAAATTTGCTACAAATGAGTTTATGTGTCATTAGTGATACTAAAGATCATACGGCATATTCTGTTCATGCTTTTCAAGAAGAATTAATAAAAATTATACATAGTGAATTTCCGTGGATCAAGGGCATTATTTACTTTTCAGATGGCGCACCAACGCAATATAAAAATAAGTAAGTCTTGATAAACACAGTATCATAATATTGTAATAGTTTATTTAATGCATGTGTATATGTATGTTTAGGGTTTATTGGGTTGTTTATGATAAAGCTATACATTGATTTTGAATACAAAGTAACTAATTTGAATAATATAACAGTTTTACTTTATGTTTTTAATTCTTTCGCTATGCATTAAATATTATGCCTTTTATCCTTGGTTTTTTCTAGTTACAGATTCAAAATAAAAGTAACTATTTATTAACTAAATTTAAAAATAAATCTATGTAGTTTAAAACATTTCTTAATTTTTGAATATTATTTAATTTTAAAAAGTAGAACACTTTTTTCTAATTTAAAATTTTTTCTATTTCACATCTTCTACATTTTAATACAACTTCACTGATAACATATTTGATTATGAAATTCTTCGAGTTCATAGAATATTTTACTCAATACCATATAAATTTCGTTTAAGGACCACTATCTAGAGTTAAATCTAGGCTAATCCTAGAGTAAAAAGGAATGCATTTTTTATTAACTATTCACGAGATATACTTGGTTAAAGGAGTTGCACAGATAAACTTATGTCAAATATAGATTATACGTTTAAATAAAATCATTCAATTTGTCCTAATATTTAAAAAAAAAATCGTGTAAAAAAACTAATTTTAATACACTTTTTGAGGTTAAATATACAATTTGTGTTATCAACGAATTTTATTTATAAATTAGAGTTGGTCAATTAAACATTTTTAAAGTGATAATTGTTTATGAAACATTAGTCTAATACTACAAAAATTTTGAACAAAATCTCAACATCAAATACTTTATAATACGTAAATAAGTTCGATTCACCATAAGAGCCCATGTTGATTTCTTGACTTGTATGTGGTCCAGATTTCTGAAAATTTATATTAGTGCCTTTCAAGCGTGTATTGGCCTGCATAAAAAAATTTCAGAAATATCTGAACACTAATTTGAGACCGATAGTAATTCCTTAAAAATATACCTATTAGTATCACTGAATTTCAAATGTTTAATTAATTTAATTTTGCAATTAGGAACAATTTAGTAAATATCTGTTGTCACGAGAAAGATTTTAATATAAAAGTTGGTGGTACTCTTAAGAGAACAGTAATGCGACATTGTTTGCGATCTTCTCCAGAGAATCAAATAACAACACCTAAGGAAATATATGACTATGCCTCAAAAGAAATCAAAGGTATAAGGCACGTATAATTTACTGTATTATTTAATACTATTACTATAAATATAACTATTAATATGACATTAATGCTTTTAATATTTTAATATTAACAGAGCCCTGTGGGTACCACACACTGAAGTTCAGAAACAGAAAACGAAACTATCTTCTAGATTTACATCTGCTATAACAGTCAACGACACAAGGTTGCACCACAGTTATTTGCCAATTAATGAACAAGAACTCGAAATTAAAATTACATCTTTTGATACAAAAAGGGAAATATTTAAAATAATCGTTTAAAACATATTTGTATTAATTTATAGAGATACAAAATCCAATAAACACGTACAAATCATAAAATTTTACTTCTTTCAAGATATAAGTGACAAATTACAAAATGCAATATACAATCCGTGTGTATATGATATACGTGTACGTATACGCACACGCACACACGCACACACGCACACGCACACACGCACACACGCACACACGCACACACGCACACGCGCATACGCGCACACGCCCACACGCACACGCGCACACGCGCACACGCGCACACGCGCGCACGCGCACACACACACACACACACACACACACAAAGTTAAAGTTTCCGTAATTTATAATATCTGAAAATTTTAGATTTAGAACAAATGATGGATGATAATGACGGAGATACACTTCTTGAAGGTATGCAATGGGAAGCGTCAGCAGTTGTCTCTACGGCAGGTGTATCTGAGGTAAAAACTGCGACAGACACAGCAAACCAAGCAGCAGGCTTGGAGGTCAATATCCTTGCTGCAGGGTCATTATCGACAGAGTCAATTCAACCTACGGTTTGTGCTACGACTGTTGCTACTGTTGGTGGTGGGGGATCATTATCGACAGAAGTACAACCTACGATCGATACCTTTGTTTCTATTACTGTTGGAACATTACCATCAGAGTTAATATAAGATGAAGGTATCGATGAACCTGTTGATGAGATCGGCAGACCGATGCTGGATACCTCAGAGAGATCGTCTTACTACTATACCACTGACTCTTCTACAGATACAGCTGACTTAAGTTAATGATATACGTGTACGTATACGCGCACACGCACACGCACACGCACACGCACACGCACACGCACACGCGCACGCGCACGCGCACGCGCACGCACACACACACACACACACACACACACACACACACACACATATATATATATATATACATATATTTATATATTAATATCCTATTTGTAGTAAGTCTAAACGTATGTAGATACCGATATATATTAGAAAATGGGTATTTTGATAACGTTACAGCTCGTGAATAAGAGTTGTCCCAAGAGTGAAAATTTTTGGACGTTTTTAGTATAATAAGAGCTATCTTTTCCGGTAAGTTTCGCGAAATTTCAAGTTCCGAGAAAAAAAGTTACAGGGGTACCAACTTAGCGAATTTCTAAAATAACGTTACCTTCAAACAGCTGTAGCTCTGGCCACACTTGACCTTTTTGAAATTTTCAAAAAAGAAATTGAAGACTATTTCAAGATGAAAAACATGAGTTTTGATTTGATCAAAATTACAGTGACTTGTAGAAATGGCAGAGGATCAAACATAACCTAAAAATTGAGAAAGTGCGCATGCGCCAATGAGTTTATAAAGGTAATCCCTTTCATATTTTTGGACCAGAAATATTTTTTGCTAAAAGTACTCTAAAAGACGAAAACATTCCTTCTTGAATCGTTCAAAATGGTTTAGATGAATGATCTGAACAATTTTTTAAAAATTGCTCATTTTCAGCTAATTTTGAACATTTAAAAAATTCTAGGGGGCGCCACAGTGCATAAAAGGAGCTGAAATTTTTTTCGGGGTCTTTATTCAATATGTACTTTTATATAAAAAATTGGCGTGAATTTTCGTGATCCACGTGCGCATCGATTTTTAAAAAAGTAATGGATCTGCTCATATATATATATAGACGAATCTCTATTAAATCGGAGATAAATTTTTTTTTTACACCCAATTTTAACATGTATATAGGGTTCTTATAAGAGTCTGTGAATTTTTTCAGATTTTTTTTACCAAGTATGTTCGAGTTACAGTGGGTCAAAGACGGTAATTTTAGCATTTTTTGCATTTTGGAGCTGTTTTGAGTTATTTTTAGCTCAATAGAAGTGCATTTTACGCAAAACTTGAGTGTGTACTTCTTGTATACAAGTTTTCAGAATATTTAAAAAAAAAATTCAAGGTGATAAGACCCGTCATTACTTGGATTTAATCGATTTAAAAATTCAAAAGTTGAAAAAAAGGTAGTTCAATCACTCGGTCCACTACCAACAAATTCATGGAGATGCCAATTTTTACTACAAAAGGCCCTGTACAAGTCCCAGACTCGGTAATTGAGCTGTATTTCTTGCTAAAAATAAAAATAACAGTCAAATTATGCTAAAATATGATTAAAATGCCTATTTAGCACCTATAATAATGGGTTTGACTTCATGGATCATCACTAAAAGAATTATCAAGGTACTTTATATTAGGACAAAAGAAACTGACTATATCAGTTTCTTTTGATAGCACCTATAATAGTAGGTTTGACTACATGGATCACTGATATAGTCAGTTTCTTTTGTACTAATATAAGCTACCTTCATAATTTTTTTAGTGATGATTCATGTAGTCGAACCCATTATTATAGGTGCTAAATAGGCATTTTAATCATATTTCAGCATAATTTGACTGTTATTTTTATATTTAGTAAGAAATACAGCTTGATTATCATTCTAGGAGTTATATAGGTACTTTTGTACTAACAAAGGCATCTCCATGAATTTTTTGGTTTTGTGCCGAATGGGCATTTTAATCATATTTCACCATAATTTGAATGATATTTTTACTTTTAGCAAGATATACAGCTCGATTGCCATTCTGTGAATTGTACAGGTCCATTTGCAGTCAAAAATGGTATCTCCATGAACTTTTTGATAGTGGACAGAGTGACCGAACTATCTTTTTTTCAACGTTTGAATTTTGAAATGAACTAAATCCATGTAATGAAGGGTCATATGATCTTGAAAATATATTTTTTAAAACTCAGAAAATTTCCATACAAGAAGTATAGACTCAATTTTTGCGTAAAATGCACTTGTATTAAACTAAAAATCATTCAAAACAGCTTCAAAATGCAAAAAATGATAAAATTACTGTCTTTGACCCACTGTAACTTGAACATACTTGGTAAAAAAAATGTGAAAAATTTCGCCGTCACTTACCAGAACCCTATATACATGTTAAAATTGGTTGGAGACAAAAAATTTTATCTTTGATCTAACAAAGAATCACCCACAGACATATATATATATATATATATATATATATATATAATTATTCAGCAGTCTTGCGTAGAGGCCTCGAAATTTTATCCTAATACGACTGATATTCTATCATCCGTAAAAAGGATCCAAAACAAAAAAATCAGAAAGATTTAGTTAAAGTATGACAGTATCATGCCGATATACCTCAGAAACAAAAAAAAACTTTACTTTTTTTTCTAACCAAAACTTTAATTCATCATTTATTTTTGGTTTTTGAGGTTCAGCCACATGAAACTGTCATACTTCAACTAAATTTTTCTGTGTTTTGCTTCCTCATAGAGGAAGCTTTGTAATGGTAAAAAAGAGTTTTGCTAAAACATATTAGAAACATGTTTGAGACATTAGGAGTCAAAATACACTATTTTAAGAAATAGTGTGTATGAATATGTGTGTGTGTGTGTGTGCATGCGTGCGTGCGTGCATGAGTGCATGCGTGCGTGCATGCGTGTGTGCGTGTGTGAGGGTGTGCGTGCGTGCGTGCGTGCATGCGTGCGTGCGTGCGTGTGAATTTTTAGTTTTAGTTTTTCGAGGTTTTTGGTACGTTTTAAATAATATCACCGATTCATTTTTTATGTACTTGAAAGAGGATAAAATTACCTATGTATTTCGATCCAAAATTTTAAATAATCTACTGTCTTTTTTCTGTTATAGACGAAAACGTCGAGTTTTGTTTAAACGGTGATATCTGGGAAATATAATATGGAAAACTTCTGCGAAATTGGAGGTTATTAGGAATATGGATAGAAATATTTGGAAAACTTTCAAGCATTTATGCTTTTCCTTTTTCGAGAAAAAAATAATTTTGTACGAAAAATAATTTTTTTAGCGCTGAATATGTTCAATAAAATGTCATTATTCCTTCTGAAAATTTCCAGAAAGGTAGATTTTTACTATCACTTCAGTCTGTTAGAAGCCTACACGGAAAGAAGTTTCGCACATATACACAACTAGCGCCAGTAGCGCAGCGCTCTCCAGATTCGTGCGTCAGTGACTCGACTTTTTGGATAACTGCGGTCCAAAACGACAGGATCGCTGCTCTCCGAGTCGAGTCGTACCGCTGATGGACGCAAACAAGGACAAAGATGGCCCCATAAGTAAAATCATAATTCTTAATTACCGAATCAATTTCTTATGATTTTTAACATAAATTCCTGAAACAAAATACTTGTGAGACTTAGGAGCTGCCAAGGACAAGAGTTGTTAATTTTTATTGATTTTCATATATTAACATCTGTGTAAAAAAATGAGGTTATAATTAACATTTTGATGCCACTTCGAACGTTCATGTGCATTACCTTGTATATGTTCTAATTACTGACATTTGATAATGTCCCAATTATTGACATCATGTAAATATAATGACCTAATTACTGAAACTTTGTATGTGTACCAATTACCGACACCTCCATATGATCCGATTATCGACACCCTGTATATGTCTAAAATACCGACATTCGATAATGTCCTAATTACTGAAACCACGTATATGTCCTAATTATCGAAACTTTGTATGTGTACCAATTACCGACACATTGTACGTATACCAATTACAGACAGCCTGTAGATTTCCTAATTATCGAGACCCTATATATGTTCTAATTACCGACACCCTGGATATGTCCTAATTACCGACATCATGTATGTGTAATTTGTAATTAATTTACGGACATTATTGTCCGAACTCAGGTAGCGGGTTGTAAGCTTGATCTAAGATTTTATTAATTATTAATTAAATATTTAAAACAACAAATATAATTTTTTTAAATAACAAAAATATACTCTTTACAAATCATAACCAAAAAATGTATGTTTACTTACAATTAAACTCTGCTTGGAACCCTGGATCTTCATTTTTGTTTAAATGTTCATCGCACTTTACTATGTATTTCAAATCGTATTTAGTCGATAGGTAAATAAATATTCAGCCGGATCCTGATAAAGGGTAATGAAGTCATACTACGGGTCGATCATCTGTACACATATAAGATGTCGGTAATTGGTACACACACAAAGTGTCGGTAATTAGGACATATACATGATGTCGGTAATTAGGACATATTCCGAGTGTCGGTAATCAGAACATAAACAGGGTCTCGGTAATTGAGACATCTGCAGGACCTCGGTAATTAGGACATCTATAGGCTATTGGTAATTGGTGCATCTACAAGGTGTCGGATGTAGGTAATTACGAGGGTAGTTCAATAAGTCTTTAGAATAAAGTATAAAAACAATTTTATTTGGGTAAATTTTTTTTTATTTTTCAACATAATCTCCTTGGAGCTCTATACACTTGGTCAATCGCTTTTTAAGTTTTTTTAATCCTTCAGAAAAGTGCGTTTTCGGAAATTCCTCAAAATAAGCACTTACAGAGGCAATGACGTCTTCGTTGTCCGTAAATCTCTGTCCACCGAGCCATTTTTTAAAGTTTGGAAATAAGAAAAAGTTACTGGGGGCTAAATCTGGTGAATACGGTGGGTGTTCGACCAATTCGAATTTTAGTTCTTCAATTTTAGCCATTGAAACGAAGCATGTGTGAACTCGGGCGTTGTCGTGATGAAAGAGAATTTTTTTTCTCGCCAAATGTGGTCGTTTTTTTTTAATTTCTTCTTTCAGCTGCTCTAATAATGATGCATAATACTCACCAGTAATTGTTTTACCCTTTTCCAAGTAGTCAATAAGTATAATTCCACGTGCATCCCAAAAAACTGTAGCCATAACCTTACCAGCTGACTTTACGGTCTTTGCCTTCTTTGGAGCTGGTTCGCCTGTGGAAATCCACTGTTTGGATTGTTCCTTTGTCTCAGGAGTGTAGTGGTGTATCCATGTTTCATCCACAGTCACAAATCGACGAAAAAATTCCTCAGGATTCCGACTTATGCGCGCCAAAAGAGCCTCAGAGGCGACCACTCTATTGCGTTTATTCTCAGCTGAGAGCAAACGCGGCACCCACCTTGCCGATAGCTTTTTCATGCCTAATTTTTCATGTAGAATTGAAACAACTGCACCTATAGATATCCTTGTGGCCTCAGCTAACTCACGCACTTTTAATCTTCTATCCTTCAACACCATATCGTGGATTTTATTGATGATTTCGGGAGTAGTTGCTTCTACGGGCCTTCCTGAACGTGGTTCGTCACTTATTGATGTACGACCACGCTTAAATTCATTTACCCAGTTATAAACCGTTGCTAAGGCAGAGGCAGATGTGCCATGAACTGAGTCCAATTCATTTTTTATCTCATATGGAGTTAAACCCTTTAAATGAAAATGTTTAATTACCGCTCTGAACTCGTTTTTTTTCCATTTTTCTTAACAAGCAATTTTTTTTTTTCAATTGGTTATAAAAACACGTAAACTCAGAAGATGTGGACTGTGACTGCACCATATATCTAGTCGGGAGTGGTGCTGACTGAAAACAGATGATTTGGAGCGATTCGCGCGCCATCTGTTGGTCATTCTAAAGACTTATTGAACTACCCTCTTAGGATAAATACAGGGACATACACAATAAAATTATCCATCTTGCATGACGATTAAAATATAAAACAACGCGATGTATCAAGCGTACAATTCAGCTGTGCAGCAGACTTCCATGTAACAGAACCCGCCAATTCACATCGATTTCGTCAGCGTATGTCCGACATTTGGGTAGCAGATGTACAAAAATGAGAAAGTAGCTGTGCGGTACTAAGAACTCTCTGAGTTTTGCGCAATTACTGTACCAGCCTGGACAACAACTGTACAAAACTTCTTTCCGTGTAGATTATAACGATTTTTACATTCAGAGTTATTCGAGGTTGATTTTCTTTTTAAATTTTATTTGATCGCTTATATCTCGAGTCTTTTAATAAACATTCAGAATTGTAAATAATTTTTTAAATTCATTGGTCCGTTTTGTTTTACAATGATTTCTTCATTTTGCGATATTTTACGATATTCTGAAATCGATAAGGTAAATTATTTCTGTATTTTAGAAATAATATGATTGTTTAATTCTTTCTATCTTTGTGTTTAATGGTCATGGGTCCCCTCGTTTGTGGTACGCCGATATGTAACAATGCATATGTAGTTTTGCATTTTACATTTATATTTTGTATACTTGTTTGTTGTGTTGTGCGATGTCGGTTGAGCGAAACCCATCACCTGCTTACTAGCATCTTTGGCACTTTTGAGGAGGCTATATGAACGCATACGTTCTTCATCAAAGCACAATGCGTAGTCGGATATCTTTTCCCGAAGAAGAATTTGAAAAAAAATTCTCGAGAATTTTCGCCGGGAATCGAACCTTTGACTGCTTGAGCGTCTTGTATCGGTAGGCAAGCGTCTTCCACACTGATCCAAGGGGGGCTCTATGACCGCTTCAGTTTGCATTTGTAAGAGTATAAAATTACTTATAAACGGTGATATTTCTGTTTTTTATAACTTTTCCATTGATATTTTGAAATACTGATTGAAAAGGTATTTGAAGATTAATTAAATAATGTATATTAGTATTTTTTATGTTTTATTTCTTATAGACCTGGGTAAAAATGATACGTTTGAACGATTTAATTACACTCTAAACCCGTTGGAGTGAAATTTCACTCATTCGGTGTGAAATGAATCACTCTAATTAGAGTGGATTCTTATCTATAAGATCAGAGTGAAAATCTTTAACTTTCAAGTAGAGTGAAATCTCACTATAATCTATTTATTTAATTGTTTTTTTAATTTCGTATTTTTATGAAAAATTGAAAGCAAAAGAATTTTAAAAATTTAAAGAAAAAGTAAATTTAAATCATAATGAAATAAAGAACAGAATGCTTCCTCTTTAAAGTAGTAGTGTTGGTTATAGAATTACCGTTCAGATATTGATAAAATTCAACATACGGGTAAATATTAGTCTATCTGTCTCAGATAAATTTTTATGAAGCCGGAGTACGTGAGAGAAAAGTTATCAGCATTTTCATTATCACTTTCACTTATCACTTTCGAAAACTATAATTTGGTACCTATAAGTTTAAAAATAAATTAATTCCACATAAAAAAGATGTATTTAACCTCATAAATAGAGTCAAACCACCATATGTAATAAATTATTTTAAATAAATAGGATGAATACATTTGTTTGATTTCAATGTATAGTCGTAATTTGATGTGACTTTATTTATGGGATAATTTAAACAAAGTTCATCTCCTTAATAAAAAAGTAAATGAATGTAAAAAAGTGTACACATTTTGACTAGTTCAGTAAGTACTACCTTAATAAAGGAAATTTTTAATAATTATAATCCCAACGCGCCTACAACAGTATCTCTAAGGAGACGTTGAAAAATGTAATTTAAACTAAATGTGTACTTTTAATAAAAATTATCTTTTGATAAACCATCCATGATAAATCAGCACACATTTTTCAAGATTCTAATTAAAAATAGATATAGCAATTTAAAATTAATTTATTAGAATATAAATTTTTATATTAGAACAATTAATTTAGTTTGAGGAAGCTAAGTGCTAATGAATTGGCAGCGGTTTTTTTGTTTTGGATCTTTTTGACGAATTCTAGAATTTCCGCCGTTTTAGGATCTAATTTCGAGTACTACGCAATACTACTGTATATGTATATATATTAGTTGTTTGAATATAACCCTGTAACCTTGCAGAGTTTTCGATGATTTTAAATTTTTATATGGGTGAGTCCCCCTGAAATCTTTTAAGGAACAAAATGAGACCCTTTGAATTAGAATCGGATAACAAATAAAGAAGACTCTAATTATTTGTCAAATTATCCTCTAATTTACGCAATATCTAATTTTGCATTATCGAAATTTTCATGAAAAAATTTTTTTTTGTCACTTAGAATACTCTTGCTTTATACTAGAACGTTTCTGATATTGTAACACTTACAGAAATCATTGTATAAATTTTTATTTTTAAGGTTGATTGTCATAAAAGAACTATCTTAAAATTCCGGCGCCAACTCATAAAATTTTTGACAATTTTTGTTACATTATTTGTCAAGTTTTTAAAGTGTAAGACTAAAAAACAAAAAATTTTTTGGACTACCCTCGTATTTCCGTATAACTATGTATTAAACTTTGATAAGCTGAAGGAGACGGAGCTCCTATTTTACGATAGTAGATATTTACAGTCAGCTGACATTCAACATCGATACACTCGGCGAGTACTCGGACATGCCGAGTTTTTTGGGATTTCTTGTATGTGTAGTACGGTTACGTATGGTTAGGTTATGTCAAACATGAATTTTGGATGTTTCTGTATCGAAATTTCATGTTTGACCTATTCTAATCATATGGAATCGCACCACATATGCACGCAATTCCAAAAAAATTCGACGCGAAATTCAAAGTAATTTTTCACTTCAAGTATACCTCAAGGCGTACGAACTGAACCCGCTCACTATTACACCACCCCTAGTCGAACTTAGGATACTATACCCAAGCATACGAAGGTCAAATTGGAACTCCTAACGGAATCGACAACTCATGTTCGTTGGGAGAGGAATCAGGGGTAGTGTCAGCCAGTATTGTAATCGCTACGCTCAAACGAACAACCGGTACACGAGCGTAGGTTATGAGAAGGACAAGGAATCTGAGAAATTCTGGATGTACTTAACATGAACAACCTCTATGGGTAGCTATTGACTCAGTCACTGCCATACGGAGGTTTCGAGTCGGAGAAAGATGTTGCGGCGCTCGACATCTTAATTATAGCAAATAGCAGTCTCGTCGATTATATCTTGAAGGTCAACTTGATATATCCCAAGCACCTCCCCGACTCCCACAAGGACCTGCTAATGTGTCCCAAGCACTGAGCAGCTCCCGACTCAAAAAAGGAGAAGCTCATAACCACCATGCACAATAAAGAGCGATAAATGATACATTATCACGCTCTGAAGCAGGCTCTGACTCAATGATTGGTCTTGATCAAGGTGCGTAAAGCTCTGCATTTCCAGCAAATAACGTAGCTCAAGATTTACGTAGACCTCAACACTAAGAAGCGGAAGCAAGCAAAGAACGAGTTCAAGAAACTCGTTTTCAAGCTTCTTAAATGACAATTATGACCATCATAGATAGATCTTTTCTTTTGATTATGAGACCTGACCAGCAGTGATAACTTTTGTATATAATTTATATTATATAAATTTTGAAGGTGCTTTTTTAAATTTGACTACTTCTTTTATCATACATGATTTGTTACTCATTTAAAATCAAATTATATACAAAAATATTCTTAAACAGATTTAATTTGCTTAAAAATAATATTTATATTTCGTACAAAACAAGTTTTAGCCGATGGAATAAATAGATTGCACAAAATAAGTACCACAGTAAAACTAAAACTTGTTTTTATCATACATGCATGATTTTCGCGTTTTTTCATGCCTCAAAACCGGGCGTAAAGCGGCTGATCTACACGTTGTCAGGACAGAGATGGAGGACTAGGTTGCGCTGAGTACCCTCGATGACAAGCGCCATCTGGTATTCGGTGAGACTGTCATCTTTCCATGGAGGCACTCCTTCAGCCGAGCCTGCGAGGCGTCGCTACGAGAGAAAGCTAAGACCTGTTCATGTGCAAGACCGACTAATGATGATGACGAGGCAGTGGCGACGAAGAGATCACGGCTTGAGTAAGGTTCGCATGATCGCATGATCTCGGCTAGTGTCACAGCACTATGGACCTAGACAGTTTCTATAATAATCGATATTAATTGATTCTCTTTGTTTTAGATCATAGTATCGCTACAGAAGGCCAATGGAGCGGTAGACGAATTGTGAGTGCATCTACTACTTCGAATTCGCGAGTCGATCAAGTGTCAATCAAGTATGACTTTGTGATATAAAGTGTGATTCTGTGACGTAAATTGAGAGTCTGTGACATACAGTGTGACTATAAAATACAGTGGAATTCTGTGAAGAAGTACGACTGTGTGACAAAATGTCAGTCTGTAACATACAGTTTGACATGTAACATAAAGTGTGACTCTAGCAATGCTGTTAAATATCACAAGGGCTTTGACTGTCTTGCTATAAATATAGCACATGCATAACATTAGTCATCATTCCACCGGGAGCTGTTAAAGTATTAACACGAATTTAGTATTCCAAATATATAAATATACCGCAAACCGCAAATACTATATACAACAAAAATCTTTTTGAATATTTTTAATGTTCGAAAAGTGAAGATTAGCTTCGAATTGATGAAAATGTTTTCCACGAAGAAAGAGTTCGATCTGGAAAAGTATATTGGAAATAAAAGTATTATAAATCTATACGATGTTCAAATCGGGCTGTTACGAGTCATATGGAACTCGCAAGATGTGCTGCTCATAATCATGCAAACAATAAAGAAATTCAGCGAGTGAAGCCAGACAATGCACTTAATTTCCAGAAACAAAATTTAATTGAAACGTAATTTGTTGGATCAAAACAAAACATATTGATCTTCAAGAAAAATGTTTCACTAACAAGGAAAGTGCACACCCTGTAGGAAACGGTTTTTTATCAAACTAAAGAAGGTGATTTTAGGTACCTAAAATTGAAGGCTAGCGCCGATAATCTTTTCCAATGGACCCCTGTTCTCGAGATATGAGGTATTCTGCTTCAAATATACGTTATTTTAATGATAAAATGTACCTCTTCTTTTGACAATATCTCCGCAAGCTTTTATGCTACAAAAGTTGACCCAAAACATAATTAAAGTACGTGAATATAGCTACAATTTAAGCTTTGTTTCGTATTAAATCATTATTCTAATTCAAAGTGTTTAGCAATTAAAGATGATGATTTAAAATACATGAGAAATCATCGAAATTAAGAGTTAAAATTCATCGAATATTCATAAAATTTTTAATCATCATCTTCAAATGTTAATAACTTTGCATCAGAATAATATTTTTATACGAAAGCTACCGATATTTGGTAAAAAAATTGTTTCTTTTTAAGTAGAAAAACACTTATTTAACCCTTTTTCTATCAAAAGTAAAAGGTTTTATGCGAAAATTAATTTTCTTTCGATTTACTTGAAATGTAGATAAATGGTTTATCATGCTATTTTTATTGATATTTTTGTTTAAACTTATTTTTCTCAAAACTCAATTTTCATAAATTAGTTTGTAAGCCTGCGCAACAGTTCTTCGTGAATCACGCAGAAAATGTTTGTACTTTCTTTTTAACATATTTTGAAAAAATTTAACGAGAGTTTCTTTTATTATTACCTTAAATATCATTTTTAAAAATATAAGTTAATATTAAAATACTACTTATATCGCAAACAATAAATTGTTAATATAGAATATAACCTCAGAATAGTTCAAAAATATTATTTGAAAATATTGCTCTTTAAATATATACCAATCCATCGTAACCCCTTGCGCACAGTGGTAATCAAACATATGTCTGTTTTTACAGGTTTTTTCAAAATGGCTACTTCAAAGGGAGGTGAATTTCAACAAAACCAGTCTAAAATGTCATCTTTTTCAATATTATAACATGTTTTGTAGAAAAAATATTTTTCTTCTTAAATTAAAGGATTTTAGTGTTTGCTGTATCTTCTTCCCTTAATTTTTATATGGGTAAATCCCCCTAAAATCTTCCAAAGCACAAAATGAGACCTTCAAAATTATAATCGGAAAACCAATAAAAAGTTTCCATTATTTGGTTAACTTTTATTTTTTAAAAGTCTAAATTTGACGAAAAAAAAACAATTTTTTTAGTCTGACAAAAACCGTTTATATTATAATATATTAACTTTCATATCATTATGTGAGATTCAGTGGTAGTGTTACCGACAGGATAGTTGCCATGCGTGGGTGTATAGGGATCGTAGTTCGCGTTATTTACACGGAGAAATTGAGCTCCGTGGTCCTCGGTGGTTGGAGTGGTGGAGAAAAGAGCACAAGGCAAGTAATTCGGGACAATAGCGTTTATTGCTGTATTAGAGAGTGTTAGATAGATAGATAGACATAATATTTATTTGTAAATATTTACAAAAATTTTTACATACAATTTTACATTTTAATGTCACACGTTGTCAGTTTCTTAAAATAACATATCACGTCGTTACTTAACTAAAATAAATTGCACATATGTGAAGTCAGGTACATAAAGTAATGCACTTTGTTGTCAGTTATAAAATTTATGTTTTCTAAATCGTACTTATTACACCTATCAGGCGCTTGAATAAAATTACATACATACATTAACATTCGTTTCCATTCATACTAATAAATACATGCATACTTTTTTAAATTGTTTTGTCAAATTAATAATTAAAAGAAAACATAAATAAAATACACAAATACATCAATAAATTAGAATTATAACGATACAAAATAAATTAACACAAAAGAATTAAACAAATGAAAAGAAGGGGAAAACATGAACATCCACAAAACAATTAATCTAAGCATGCGAAGTATTTCTTGACCGCCACCTTAAAGGCAATTAATGATGGTAGCGTACGAATGGCAAGAGGGAGTGAATTCCACAAATGCGCACCTTGTTCTTGGAAAGATCTTCGTCCTGTTTCAGTGCGCATGTGTGTTGCTGAGAGTTCTTTTGCATCACCCCTTACAGGACGCTTCGATTTGATCTTCATAAAAAGCGACTCGAGATAGACTGACTCTTTAACCCGTAGGATTTTATACATTCTAATTGTTCCCTGTAGGGGGTGATGTGCTCGTCCCTCCTAGCACCTAAAATGTATCGCACACATGAGTTTTGCAGTCTTTGCAGCCGGCTACGAAGTTCAAGTGATGCATCCAGATACACCAGAGAGTAGTAGTCGAGATGCGGGAAAACAAGGGCCATTGCTAAGTGCTTGCGCAGGTCCTGAGTGGTATAGCTTCTAAAAAATCTCAAGTTATACAACACTCTGTTGACCTTTTTAGCAACCATGTCAACGTACGTTGTCCACGTCAGTTTAGAATCAAGTATAACACCTAGGCTTGTAACGGTCGGCGAGAATGGGACAAAAACGACATCACCCAGACTGATTTTCGGCATACCTTGTGACTCAAGACTGTTTATATATTTACAGGAGCCGAAAATAATAGCTTTAGTCTTGGTATTATGCAGTCTGAGTGATGCGCCATCCGCCCACCCGGCAACCGCTTGCGCAGCACGACCCAGGATCTCCACTCCCTCGTCCACGCTATCAGGGTGTATCTGGATGTAGATCTGACGGTCGTCTGCGTATAGTATATGTTTAACACGTCGCGGGTCGTCCTTTTTGAATTCTTTATTAAGCTCAAGAAACAATTCTTTTATGTCGTTGATGTAAAGACAGAAAAGCAAGGGTCATAACACGGACCCCTGGGGCATTCCAAGGTTTGTTGACAACCAAGGTGATTTGGTGTCAGAGCGTTCAATAACAGCTTGCTTTCTACCCAAAATGTATGATTTAATCCAAATTAATGCATGCCTGGAGAACCCCAGAGCTCGCAGCTTTGCTAAGAGCTTAGCTGGCGAGATCATGTCAAAAGCCTTACTGTAGTCAAACAGTAACAGTAAAGTCACAAGTCTTTTGTCAATTCCTGTCCTCACATCTTCCGTCAGTTTTAGTAAAGCAGTCTGCGTCGAGTTATTCTTCTTGTAGCCGGACTGCATAGGGTCAAGTTGTTTGGTTTCAGTCATGTGCTTTAGAATCTGGTCTTGAGCAATTTTTTCCAGGACCTTAGAAAGAAAGCACAATAGTGCAATAGGACTAAAGTCCGACGTCGACGATGGTGTAGTACACTTGCCTAACGACACCACTCTTGCTCTCTTCCATAGGTCCGGGAATACACCAGTTTCCAGGGAAGAATTGAACAAGTTCACTACGTGTTGCCCAATGACCGGCAATGACTTCGCTACCACACTCTGCGGGATGTCATGCTCGCCCCTCGCTTGCGAGAAAAAATGCGCGACCGCAAGTATAACATCCGTCAGCCCTATAGGTTCAAATTTAAAACCCTCATCACTGGCTGTATCACTAAATTCTCGATTTCGGCACTATCCTCATCAGTTGATATTGAAACTCCCGCAAAGTGGGTATTAAGTTCTTCCGCCGTGAACCCGTGCATACCTCCCCTGGATTTAGGTAGGAGACCCAGATTGCGCAATTCCTTCCAGATTTCACTCTGCTGTTTGCCTAGCAGCTTTCCTTGGTAATATGATATCCTGGTCTGTTCAGTCATCGATAAAGATTTATTGTGCAATTCTATAAACTCACTATGAAATTGCTCATCACCAGTTCTCTTGTACCGTCTATAAGTTGCGTCTCGTTTTTTATTTAACTGATCAATTTCATCATTTATCCAGGGTAGACTGCCTATGCGAGACGTAACTCGCTTTAATGGTGCTAAGTTGTTAATCGCATCTAATAGGTTGGACTTAAGACAGGCCAACGCTATATTCAAGTCAATTTGATGTTCGTTAAAGACTGACCAATCATAACCTGACAAAAGGGACTGCAATTCTAAAGAATCTATTCCTTTGTAGTCCCTATGTGTAAAGGAATGATTGCACAGAGTAGGAGCTTGAATATTTATGGCCAAGTCAATGATGTTGTGTTTGCTTGGCTAGGTTGATACAAAGTTATTGTAGTCTACTAATGTGTCGTTAATGTCCTGTGACGTCTCCGTGAGGCGGAGCGCGTCAGTATTTTTAATTTGTATTTTTGCGCCTACACTTCCGTGTAATAGCGCGGGATGCTAATTGTCAATCTTCTATTATTAACCTAGGGGAAATATTGTTGAAAGGAAGGAAAACTATTTCCTGTACCGCTTAACGGAACTAGGTAAATAGTTTCGGGAGAGACGGGGGGGTTCAAACACGCAAAACGTATGGCGGAGCGTTATGTTTATGGAGAATTTTATAATTAAATAATGAATGATAAATAAAGAGATAGTGAGAGGGAAAGAAATGACAGAAATAAAGAATGTAGAATATTTAAAAGTGGGACTTACTTTTTATTGAAAGATTGAATAACAGAATTCTGTCTCTGACTCTCGTTCTTCTCTCTCTCTCTCTCTCTCTCTCTCTCTCTCTCTCTCTCTCTCTCTCTCTCTCTCTCTCTCTCTCTCTCTCTCTCTGAACTTGAGTACTGGAACTGGCAGATGGCGTCGTCTTCTAGGGTAGGCTTGGCTTCGGAGTCGATGTAGTTGAAGAGCGGGTTGCTGTAGTTGTAGGCTGCTGAAATCGGACTGCTCTGAGTTTGCTGAGTTGGGTGATGCTGCAGTCGAGATGCTCTAGGCTGCACTTCGACTGAGACTGACTGCTGAGAAGAAGCTTTGGAGGCTCGTGTCCTCCGGTCCTCCCCCAGACCTAGCCCTCTAGATTCTCGTGTGTAAGAGGAGAAAATTGGGCCTTACTGTCTTTGGCCTAAGTCGGGAAAGCGTACCCTTAATTGGCTCTGCGCGATGGACCGGTAGCCAAAGGGAGAGCGATGGCTTTCCAGAACCTCCTTCCAAGCCCCTCCTCTTCCCCTTTCCTATCGATTTTCGGTGATGGATCCTTTCCTCTTCTTTTCCGGAGTAGGGGTAGAGAGGGAGGAGATCGTTTAGAGAGAGAGAGAGAGAGAAGATCGTTAGAGAGTGAGAGAAGATCGTTCATTATTACATAACTGTTTTAACACTATAGTTTAAACTTTAAATTACATTTATTTGTTTGTAACATGTGTGTCATTTACTTATAACTATTTGTATTTGTATAAAAACGGATATAAATATAATGTGATAATGTACTTTCTTATGCTAAACATACTTTTATATAGTGGACATATTTCAATACTAAATTGATTTATAGTACTATTATTTATTTATATTTGCTAGAAACTATAATATTAATATATGTATTTCCTATAGTTTTGTAAAATACCTATCACTTATTTAATCTATGCTAAAAATAATTATTTATGAAGTAATGTTATTTTCCTTTTTATATTTTCGATTTATCCTCTATCTGCGCTTAAACTTATAAAACGATGTTAAAATTACTAATTATTTCGATGGCTCATAATATTTTACACGAACTATTATTACTAATACATACGCAAATCTTAATTAATAGAACTAAATATAAGATTATTTACATTGCGTGTTCGTTTAGTTAATCCTAAGTTCTTAGATATACAATGGATATTTTATAAAGGCTAAATAATAATGTATGTATTCTCGAATGATATTTCTATGCGCCTTGGGCCGAATATACCTTGCATTGCTACACTACATTGAAAGTAAAAATATAATTTAATTTAGTGAATTAAAGAGGAAAAAGTGATTTTTGTGATAATAATATTTAAATAATAAAAATAATTTTAAAAATGGAAAAAGGTAGATATTGTACTGTAGCAATGGAATTTTCCCGGAATGAAGGGGTCCAATAGCCACGCACAGCTAACGGTTTTCTTGTCAGCACGCATAGATTGCAGCTTCGGTGTGTTTACGCACTCGAGCGGCTCAAGCAAGCGAGTGGTGAGAGACAGGGACCAGAAGGCTCCTAATCATCGGCCAAGCTTATTTTTTTATGATAACTCTGTCGCCGACTCGAGACACTACTCGAGACGCTTTTCCAGGACCGTCTTTCTATCAGTCCGTACACGTGCAGTTTTATTACTCTCAACCCTCGGTCTCGAATTGCTTATCGGATCCATAGAGTTTTGAGTATGCACCACACAGATTACTTGTCTTGACCCTGGGAAAGATTCTTTGCTGGCTTGCAGCTGTCGAACCCTCTCAAAGTCGAGACAAGTATGCTTGTGTACGAAAAGAGGAAAAGAGAGGACCGAGGAAGAAAGAAAATAAAAATAATTATGAAAACGCGGTTTCGACAACCGTCGCATGAATGTATACATTCACGCATTCATAATATACGGAGACGTAACAGTCCACTAGTATGGTGTCAAGCCATGTGTGCAACGTGTTGTGTGACGAGTCGCTTCGTGCTGGTATTCTCTCAACTTGTCGACAAGATCCGAATGTTTTAGAAATGCAATGGCAGGGGCCCTGTAAATGACCGCGACGAAGACAGGCTCCATTTCTCCATACTGTATCTCGCACATAATGTACTCTGACATTTTCGGTTTGTCCAGTCCATCAGTGTTTGATTCAGCTAGTGTTCTAACCCTGTATCCGTCGCGGATATACAGTGCACCCCCCCCCCCCATGTACATTTCTATCCTGCCGCACAAGTGAGTAACCGTCTATATGAATGAGATCACTGGCTTTCTCATCTTCCAGCCACGTTTCAGCTACTCCCAATATGTGATAGGAGTTCTCGCAAAGAAGTTGACAGATTTGTTCAATGCAATGTCTGATAGAATTTGCATTGAAAAACCCGCTCTCATGTTCATTCCCCCGTCCGTCTCACGAGCAGAGTTTTTCCCTAGTTAATCCGATTTAGTATTATTATTTGAGTGAATGTTGCTACGTTTACTATTAATAACATCGTTAATATTATTATTGAGGTTATTGTTGTTATTGTTACTATTGCTAAGTTCTGTACGTGGCGATGCTTGGTTGCAGTTTGTTTTATGAAGATTAGCTATTGTTGACAAATCGGACGCAGAGGTAAAAGTGTGAACTTTTTCTCTCTCTCCCATTCGAACGAGGAATTTGCCGTGCCTGTGCCACACGAACTTAAATCCGAAACTTTTAGCTATTAACTTGAGGCTTTTAAACTCGGTATAAACTGAAACACTCAAGACTTCATTAATAAAGATATTCGTGTGGAATAAGTTTTTAGACATCTCGTCGCTCAAACGAGAGAGATCAATATCGGTGGTGTTAAATCGTGTGAATGTAGTTTTTGCCTGCATAATTTCCTTAGCTAAGCTATTGCTCGCGAGACGGACAATTAAAGGTGGCGGTCTAATGGACTTTCTAGCATTCATGCATGTTTTTTCACTCATTCCTTTGTCTTCAACATCTGTTTTGAAGGTTCGACCCGTCATCGCAGGGGGAGCAAGTGGCCTAACGTTAATAATTTCATCTTTGAGAAGAGAAGGCAGAACAGTACTGAGAACGATGTAAGCAACGTCTACTGGATCAGTCTTTGCTTTAGAGCAATCGACTATTCCAGAGAATATATCCCTGCGGCCTACGTAAATGAGCCCGCGTTCGATTCCTTCTGGAGAGAGGTACGCAGGGCTTTTCAGAGCCCAGCGAGTCAATCTCTGGAACCGCCGGAGGGTTGTTATTTACATTTTACTTATAATCTATTTTATTCTCTAGAGTTAGCAATCTCTCGGTTAATTCTTTGTTCTTGTTTTCTAGTAAGGCCTGTCTTCTTTGGAATTCATCCAGTAAAGAGTTCTGATCAGACAGTTTTCCTTCCATGACTTCCAAGTTCAACTTTAATAACCCTACTTATTTGTCAGCCCTGGCACTGATTTTAAAATAGAGAGGTTTATATTAAACTCAGCCGTCATGGAAGAAACCTTAGCTGTAAACCGAGATATTGTTTGCACAATTTTCAATTTTGGAAATTTTCAACCTGCTTTCTTCTGTGCTGATGTCAACGTACTGCGAGTTTTCTGGTTCGTCGACGGCGATAATGGATTTACGCATGCTGGCTTTGCATGTAGTTGACAGCGCCTTTAGGTCTGCAACCTGCTGATGTGCTGTAGTCTGCTGCCCCTGCTCGTCCGCAGCCCGTCGTACTCCTAGGGTAGATGGAGGAGAGGTGTGCAGCGGAAGATGCTCCGTAGTCCGCTGCCCCTGCTCGCCTTGAATAGATGCGTGTAACTACTACTCTGCTCATTATCGAGTGTACCGTTGCCACTCGACTCTTTCTGGCAAAGCGAAGCAGCGCTGTTACTTGCTTCTGCGCTGGTGTTAGTGCCGAAAAGAGTCCTTGTGGAAGTGGGAGCTGCCCGTGTATGCGCGGCGCTTGCAATTTTCTGATTCTTAGCATTCAGCGAAGATGTAGACAGCGCGGTGGGGACACGCAAACTTATTGTACGGCGTGACGTCACATCTTGTGTGAGGGCCGGCTTGCCCGTACGCTTCACTGGCGTTGCTTTCGCGCCTCTACTGGTGCAAGTTTTGCACATATAAGATTTTTCCGATGCATTGTTTTGCAAGATCATGCATCTAACGTGACATAACTTGCTACATTTAACGCAGCGGTACTTGTATGCTTTGCCTTTACTAGGAAGCAAACCACATTCAGCACAGCTTTGAGTGCTGGCTTCCATAGCGCAACGCTCTCGCTGAGACACGTCGTCTCGCTTGCCGCGGTGTTAATATTCGCACGTACCTGTCGCTCTTGTGACTCGGAGCATGCGCAGGACCTATTATATTATACTGGCGTGCGGAAGATGTTGATCGCCTAACCTCAAATTTGAAGCACCGGTTGAGTTGGTTAATTATTCTGCAAGCACAATGCACCTGATATTGAAAACTGCAATTGTGCTGGCTTGCAGAACGGTGACTTCACTAGTCCTGTCACAAAACACCCGACAGGTACGGCTGCGGCAGAAAAACAGCACAAAGCGACAGCGAGATAGGATGTATGTATATAGTACGAGAGCGCGCGCGCGAGAGAGAGATATCGGGACCCCTCGGGAAAAATACATACACACATCTCTCCAGTAATAACGAATCCTATGTAAATAATTGTACTGTTTGAAAATATTTAAAGGTTGTGTTAGAAATTTTAGCATTTATACTTTTAAAAAACATTGTAGTATTGAAATTTGAAAGATATTTACTAATTTTAACAGTTTGGACATTTTAAACTTTTATTGATTGAGGATATTGAAAGAGTGTGATAAATATTTTAGTATTTACACTTTAAAAATTGTTGTATTGGAAATTTGAAAGATATTTACTAATTTTAACAATTTGGACTTTTTAAACTTCTATTGTTTGAAAATATTGAAAGAGTGTATAAACATTTTAGTATTTACACTTTAAAACTGTAATACTTGAAATTTTAAAGAAATTTACTAATTTGATAGTTTGAAAGTTTTAGACTCGCATTGTTTGAAAATATTGAAAGATTGTATTAGATATTTTAGTATTTATACTTTTAAAAAACATTGTAGTGTTGAAATTTGAAAGATATTTACTAATTTTAATAGTTTGGACTTTTTAAACTTCTATTGTTTAAAAATATTGAAAGAACGTGTTAATCATTTTAGTATTTACACTTTAAAACTGTAATACTTGAAATTTGAAAGATTAATACTAATTTTTAATAGATTGAGATTTTTATATTTGCATTGTTGGAAAATGACGTTCCTTTTGACTTACAGTCGTGAAGGCGATGCACTCCAAGGCAATTGAAACAGAGCAGTTTTTCTGAAACAAATGTGTGACGGTTATCGAGAGAGCAGGCTTTAATTTTGTCACATGCACTAATGTAGTGATTTCCATTGCAATAAGAGCAAATGCGAACGTGAGGCTTCGTGGCATTATGCACAGTAAGTTCAACATGATTCGGCTTCTTGTTGACAGGTGACGCTGCCTTTGCTTGCGATTGACCACCGGACGGTAAGTCAGGTTTCTGACATGTCGTCTTTTCTAGCGCTTGAATGCGCGACTTGAAGAAGGCATCCAACTCGTTCCATGTCGTTGGTGTGGTGGTGTCGCCCAGAGAAAGCTCGTCCATCTTGTCAACTGGCCTCTGTAGTTCTTGCAGCGTTTCAATTACTTCTGTTGTTCCATCTCTAAGGGCTTTTAAGGCACTAGCGGATTCGGATGTTACCGGGCGTCCAGGCACGTCTATAATTTTCACCTGTCACAGGACTTTTTTTAATCAGGTTGGCAGCTTCGTCAGATAGACTGCTTGTTAAATAGTAAAGACGCTCAACGTCTTCAATATTTGAGTCTCGTTTCATAAATACCGTGAACATATCTTTGAACGACGGCCAGTCAGAATGATTGCCTGAAAATTGAGGTAGACTGATGGGGGGCATTTTACGGAACGCAGGCTTTGATTCAGCAGGTGTAGCAGAGAGAGAGTGACACTAGGTGCTTTGATTTCCAATGCATCAAAGGCATCTAGGAAATTCTCCTTTTTGTTCTAAAAAGGTTTCCTCAGCGCTTTCCATGAGTCCCTCCTTGAAATAAATCTTGCTTTCATCGTCAACAGTCACTCTCTCCAAGATGAGGTTATGCTTTTTTGGAATGGTAGTCATTGTGCCTCAAGGGCTTCCAATCTGACACGGATGGATCCTTTAGATGTTTGTTGACCTTTCTTTTTTAGGTTAACAAATGCATGAAACATTAAGTACACGTCCTTCACTTGTTTTTCGATAAGTTGATCCATCGCGGTGATTCAGTCTATTCCACTTTGCACGTTACAACAAGAGCGCTGAAACAGTAGTACAAGAGTGTATGGCTTGATATGCTGCTCCACGGGAGAGCGAGCGAGAAAATGCGTAAATACGCTAATATCTATGCTGCTCCTCGTATGGGAGAGCGAGAGAAAAGATGCTACAGGCACCGATTGATCAGCTGCTCTGCTAGTGGGAGTGCGAGAGAGAAGATTTTTCGCAAATTTACTAACCTGCGTGAGAACGACGCGCGGCTAGCTACTTACGCTGCTCAGTGAGAGACGAGAAAAGGGGAGAGAGAGAGAGAGTGAGAGAGCGCGGTAGATAGACTGCCGCGTGAACGGAGAGGGATAAGGGAAGCGAAAGCGTTACTTCGGCCGGATGCCGAATGTTTCGGCGCCGCGGCTCGGCTCGAGGCGTCGAGCTTAGGTGAACTTACGAACGCGCGAGAAATACCGAATTGGCCAAAGCGTCGAGCGAGCGCATGTAAACAAACTCGCTCGTTGTGACCTACACACATATACACTAAGACTTTTGATCGTTGAAATTTGTTTCGAATATCGGTGATTTAGAGGTGCTCTAAAATCACGCACGATTTATATTTTTTCACTTGCACCTTTCAATTACCCTTTTCCTATGCTTCTTTTGCCTAAAATTAATGATGTTGTCCGTTTTTCGACGTGTTTAATTTTCCGGTGTTGAATGATATGCAGAAAACGACAAGTGAAGACACCAGGATGCACTGCACTGTTTGAGGCACTAATGTTTTTTAGATGCACGTGAATTTTAACCGAGATATCACAAGTAGGCAGTCACTCCACTAGCTTGTTGCTCGAGATTTGCCATGAATGGTTGATATCCGTCTCGAAGGACCAGAAAATGAACGAGTTTATTGCTGTATTGTGGAGGGAGATTTAAATAAATTATAAGGCACTGATATTATCCTTAAATTATATTTTAACCTTTCAAAATATACAAAGCCTAAGTAGGCAAATAAATAAGTATAGTGCCGTGTATGTATTAGGTGTGGTCGCGTTCGCGTCTCGCTTATTACTGTCGCGGTTGACCTGTAAACGGAAAGAAAATGTGTCGTTGGAAGGTGTGAGAGTGTGTGTGTGTGTGTGTGTGTTTGTATATGTCTGAATCCAACGGCGGTAGAGACAACTAGGCAGTTTTCGGAACAAATTGGTTATTTATTTTAAATGAATTAATCAACATTAAATATTTATTTATAGAAACTTTATTTGTCGTGTGTTATTTATTATTCCTAGAAAAAATTTTATTTGTCATTAATTATTTCATATTTATGAAAAATCATTTATCACTTATTATATTCTTTTTTTAGAAAGAAAGCTTATTTATTAATTCTTACTTAGCTTGCCAGGGTTGATAAGTTTGTTGCAAAAGCTTGTATGTAAGGCCGACATTCTTTAATTTCATGGCCTCGACGTTTGCAATAATAGCAAAATTTGGAGAAATATTTTATGCTACGAGTGCAAGTGTGGCGCTCGTGTGAGACCTTAATTCGATTGGCTTTTCTTTTCCTGCGACCGGGAAATTTTCTTGTTTTAATATCTACATTAGGTACGGAGCATTGTGTTGGTAAGTTTCAAGTTTTTACACAATAATCGCGTCTATGACTTGGAACGACACTTCGATATTTCACCGCTTTTGTACCGCTACCGATGCCCGATGGAGATAAACTGGCATTAGTTGTACGACGTGAGAAATTGTGTCTTTGATTATTCGCGTTAAATACGGATACATGAACCAACGTTTGAGTTCTCTGATTACAGCTAGGCTACTCAGAAGAATTTTGGATTTGTGTTGTCGCTTGATGTTGCACTAATGCGTCCTTGGTCGCGCAGTAGGGAAACTGGTAGTCACAGGGGCACTGGGACCACTGAGACTGCCGACGGCACTTAATATTCGGTATAATCGGGCCGAAATGCGTAGCCGCCGTGTCTGCACTTCGCATATCAAATGAATTCTTAACCGCGGATACGCTATATCTTTGTTTTAGCACTTTCATGACTTTGCGCGCACTTATCCGGGGACAATCCCGTAAAAATATCCTGCCATTCAGCGTCTGCGACGAAAAGCTACATCTCGCTGTGCAAGCTCGACATGCTCGCAGATTTACTGGATAACCCAGAGGTATGTTTACACTTATCACTTTTCAAGCTAAATAAATTTAACGACATTTAATTTTCGATACAATTTCTTATCGCGTGAATTTCAGATTAAACGCGTATTGCTCAAATTATAATTTTGCTTTTTTTAGGCATAATCGTTGCATTAACAAAATAATAATAGTGTATATGTCAATTTCCGGGCGCGAAATACCCCACTGAGAACAATAATTCTCTTAATTCACTATTACTTACAGATACAAAAAAACGAAGATGCAGACCACAACCAGTGCGGACATTCTTGTTTTCGTTTTCCAAATGTAAAAGAAAATGGCCCTTGAACTTCCCTCCTGTCTACGCGATCAAGCAAGAAGGGCCTCTGTGCGTCCATCTTGACAAATATCTCAGAGAGTTAAATGGCCTCTCGTCCTTCCTGTCTCTTCCTTGGGCTGGTCGAAAGGGCTGGTCGAGGGACTGCTTGGTGCTCAGCAGTCAGATTTTCTTTCTTGAAATTGTGTATCAAATCACCCCGTTCCTTCTGGAATTCGCCGGTTTGAAGTCGTCAAATCATAGGCCAATGCACTCGTATGCCACACACGCGAAAATACATAAGGGATGCCAATTTGTTACGGACAGGATAGTTGCCGTGCGTAGGCGTGTAGGGTTCGTAGTTCGCGTTATTTTCACGGAGCAATTAAGCTCCGTGGTTCTTCGGTGGTTGCAGTGGTGGAGAAAGAAAGCACAAGGCGAGGAGTTCGAGACAAATGCGTTTATTGCTGTATTAGAAATAGAGGCGTGTGTTGGTCCTCAGCTCAGGCCGAACTGGCGAGAGATGCACTCGCAGTGCGCTGCAAAGTCGGTGCACAAAAAAGATCGCGCAGCGTCAGCATCGCGGGTGCGCTATCCGCTGGACACAGGACACCTGCGTTCAGCGGCACGACGCTCGCTTGCGTACGTAACATTAGTAAAAAATGTTTGATTTTATGACATATATCTACGTATACAACCTCCTTAAATAATTTTTTGTACAAGTTAATGGAGAATCGCATGTTTTTGTGATGAAAACAGGGGGTTTTAAAAAATGTTCTTTACGCATACCTATTAGAGAAAATCTATTATAAATAATTCAAAAAAATTTGTAACTATGAATGAATGAAAGTTTATTTTTGACTATCTTTAAACTCAATTTATTGTTTGAAAAAAATAAAACATTTTTTGAACCTATACAAAAGTATAGCATAGATTATGAAAAATTTGTTTAATTATGTATAAACTAAAAAAGCTTTTGCAACAGTATAATTGTTGATTAAATTTTATTTATGAATATAATGTATACTATAATGTATACTATATTACTGCTTTAGCAAATAAATTTTTTTCATATTTTTGTAACTTTGTTCGATTTTATGAAGAACGAATTTATTCATTAACTACAAAAATATCATAAAAATGTAAAAGCGGTATAAAGCAAAAACGAATCGATGGTTTTTAATTTTCATTTTATTTCGAACTTTATCAAAAAATAAAAGAGCTTTAAATTGTTAAAAAAAACGCAAAATACTCAAGAAAAAAGCGATTAATTTTTTTTAAAATCATGAAAATCATAAAAATGAAATAACGTTATAAAACAAAAACGAATTGATAGATCTTAAAAATTCTTCTTGATTTCAAATATTCATAAAAAACCGTAAAAAAATGAACTTTGATTGGTCAAACATTACCGCGCAATACGCAAGAAATCAAAAATCAAAAATTTTTTGAAATAGAAAATACTATAAAAAATGTAAAATTATTATAAAATAAAAACGATTCAATGAATCTTGAAAATTATTTTTAATTTAAAATCTTCATTAAGAGATGAAAAAAGTAAGCGTTCATTGGTAAAAAAATTACCATATAATACTCGAGAAATAAGCAATTCAAAATTTTTTGAAAAAAAAAATATAATCTCGAATATCTCGAAAAATAAAAGTTCTCATGATCTGGGCAAATAACTTAATCGAAAGATAGTAAAAAACTACCTTTTTGCAAGATTTCAGAAGGTATAATGCTGTTTTACTCAAGTTATCGTTAACCATAGAAAATTGATTATTCTTACAAAAGAAAAATGAAATAACTAAAAAATTTTACACAATAATCTTCTCCATTGTCGTAATATTCTCAATTTTTTAAGAAAAATTTTCATCATACATTTCAGAGACATAACCGTTCAAAAAAAATTACGTTTCCGTGTATAACATAAGAAAGGAAACACCTAAACTTTCGGGTGGTAAAAGATAGGCAATTCCATGATCTTTCAAATGCATTTTAATTGAGTCAATGATATTATTTCTAACGTACAAAAAAAGACGAAAAACTAAAACCAAAAAATCGAAAAACCCCTAAAAAAATAAAAACCAATACGAAAAACTAGAATAATTATTAGTATGCCCCCTTCCTTAAAAAAAACAAACAAAATGATCCCTGGAACATTATATTTTATTCTCGATTACTCCACATATGAATGCATCACACATATACGCACGCACGCACATCCATACGGACATTATCTAAAAATAGTGTACTTCGATTCCTTATGTCTCAAAACATGTTTTTAGAGAAACTTTTTTTTATATTATCATAAAGCTTCCTCTTTGAGGAAACAAAAATTGAGGTTTAATTAAATATTATTTGAATTGACAATATTTACACTTGTGACGTCACGACTTTTTTGGAACAATTTTTTTTTTCATGTAGTTATGGACTGTCATTAAGTACATTTCAAAAGTTTTACCATAGGACCTTTATAAACTCTAATATAATTTTTTGGTTTGTGCCCTATATCTGGCGCGAGACCCCCCTTAAACGACTGTTTCTCCACCTCCGAGAGATTCATTTGCTCAGGATCGTGGCAGAGCTCCTGACAAGAAGTGTCTGCGACCTTTGGAAAACGGATTCCAATGAAATTATGGGAAGAGTTTTCTGATACCTACAAGTAAAGCGTAGTACCCGTAGTTTTGTCGAATTGGCCTTCGATGTCAAGATATGAGCTATTATTCCCCAGATGCGAATCATTTTAGTAAAAAATGGTACCTCTACTTAATACCATAACTCCGCAACTTTTTATGCGAGAAGGAACACCCAAAATAGTACAGTACGTATACTACTTTTTTAAACAAGGTGTAATGGGCCTTTGCATTCGAGATATAAGTTATTTTACTCCGAATATATGTTATTTTAGTGAAAAAGGATACCTCTTCTAGTGATTATAAATATGCATTTATTGATAATAGAAAAAATGGCTTGAAAGATAATAAAATTAGGCAGAATGGGCTTTAATTTCAGACCCATAACGTTTAAAAATATTAATCGGAGCCAAAGTTATTAACAATTGAAGATGGTGACTAAAAATATATAAAAAATCAATGAAATTATAACAATTTAATTTCTACAAATATTCATACATTTTTAGTCATTATCTTTAGTGTCAATACATGCATTTTTATAATCACTAGAATAGGTACCCCTTTTCACTAAAATAACGTATATATTCGGATTAAAATAGCTTATATCTCGAATATAGGGGTCCATTATAACAAACTAAGAGTGCTAGGATTCATTTTTAGGGACCAGGAAGCACCTCCTAAAGCCTGCTCAAAATCCAAGTTCCACAGGGTTGATGTTCTCCTTGATAGAATTACTAATTTCCACGACCAGTATGCATAGTAATTACTTTGTGCAAAATGATGACTTTACACACGATTCGAATAGTGTGGGAATAGGATACTCTGCGAAAATCAAACTTTGCGCGCGTTGTTTAGAAAAGTGATTAATAAAATACAAAAAGAGCATTAATTTAAGCTTTGTTTCATGAAAAAATATTAATCTGATCCAAAGTTATTAACTTTTAAATGTGGTGAATGAAAACGCATGAATATTCCAGAAAATTTAACTGTTTTATATGCACTTATGTTTCATGCTTCTTCAATCGCCATCTTCAAAAGTTAATAACTTTGGATCACATTAATATTTTTTATGTCACAAAGCTTAAATTAAAGCTCTTTATACTTTTTATTAATCACTTTTTGGATAGGTTTTCTAGTATAAAAACTTGCGAAGTTATGGGCATAAGAAAAGGTTTACTAGAATTTTGCGCATTTGGGATACAATGGCTTATCTCTTGATAACAAAGGCCAATTCGACAGAACTACGGATACTAGCCTTCATTTTTAGGTATCAGAAACACCTCCCAAAGTTTCATCTGAATCGGTTTTCCAAAGGTTGTGGACTTGTGAGTACCATATTCTTCTTGTCTGCAACTTCTGTACCTTGACTGGGTATAGTCGAAGCTACACTTGATGTATTAGCGTACACTGTACGTCTGGTGCTCTTGGAACGCTCGCTTCTGTATCACAAGCTTCAAGAGGTTCTCAAAGTCAGCACATACTAAATAGGGTACTTGATCATTGCGATTATAATTCTCGAATTTGCGAATTTTTTCTCTCTGCGAGAGTAGTGGAATTTTGCACTTGGTGACTTGAGCGCAGTCAATATCGTGTGCCATCAGCCTATCGTTTTTATGGAATAAATTGAGACACTGATAGCAGATGTATGTTTTATTATTTCGCTTTGACAACTGTTTGCTCAGGAGTTAAGACAAGCTCTTCATTCACACGTAGGTGTACTTGGGTAACTGGTCGTCCTCTTATATCTCCGCCTCTTCCTCCTGGTTCATGTAGTAGGACTAGTAGCAAGTTCACATGATCGCCCTTCTTGAGAGCGAATAAAATACATGTGATCATTAAAAAGTTTAAGGGGTGGTAAAATATACAGAATTTCTTTTACATAAGAATCAAAAAGCTGCAATGTAGTACAGTAATTTGACTCGCAGAGATCAATCTATTCATTTTCTTAATTTAAAATCTTTTGAGCGAGCAATAAATTGATTTCCTAAGAAAAAAGCAATGTTTTCTTAGATTTACGAAATTATTTTTAATCTAATATACGTTATCGTATATTCTGTAAATATTATTCATATTAGTTATCTCCTTAAAAATAAATTAAAAAGGTAATAAACTGGGAAAGTACAGCTTTCCTTAATATTGTCTTCGTTTTTTTCTCCAATAGTAAAATTAAATAATGTTTGCACTTTAGATAATGTGTATAGAATAGTCTAATAAACAAATTAGATTAAACAGTAGCTGTGGTATAAACAAGTAATTAAGTTAATTGATGGGGGTGTTAAGTAGGTCATTAGGATACTTTATGACCCTTTGTGTAAACAAATATATTGCTATACCAGACCTCCCTCTTAATTAGATGAAAAAGTAGCTAGTGTTGTATAAACATTTAAGGTGATTAATGGTATGATAAGTAGGTCATTAGGATAAGCCCCTTACAGTATACCGAACCAGCCAACCCCTCCCCCCTTTCCCTACGCTATATCGCCTAGACCACCTCTCTCTCTCTCTCTCTCTCTATCGTGCGCACCCTCTCTCTAGCTCTCGCACGCTCTCTCTCTTTCTCTTCATCTCTCTTATTCTCACGTGCGCTCTCTTGCTCTCTCTCTCTTTCTCTTCCTCTTTCTCTCTCTCTGGTGCTCTCGCATGCGCGCACGCGCTCTCTCTGTCTTCCTTTTTCTCTATATACATTATATAGCCCAGACTAGCTCTCTATCTATTTCTCTTCCTCTTTCTCTCTTCCTCTCTACCTAGGCTAAATCTCTCTCTCTCTCTCTCTCTCTCTCTCTCTCTCTCTCTCTCTCTCTCTCTCTCTCTCTCTCTCTCTCTCTCTCTCTCTCTCTGACTGTTACTCCAGCATATTTCCATCTTTTCGAACTTCTGCTAGTACCCGTGTGTTCTCCACGGGTGATCAGCCAGTGATGTCCAGATCGGCTGGAGTAATATTCGCGAACAGAGAAAGAATTTCGTGCAGGGTAGCGAGTGTTATTTTTCCTCTCCACTTTTGTCTTTTAAGGGACTGCTTTGTTTTTACAATGCGACTCTATCCAGCGATAATCGCAAGTGATTTATTGCTTTATGATAGGTACTTTAACCGTTGAGTTGGCGTCGGATTACGAAAAAGATTTGAGTCAGTCTCGGGAAAAGAAACAATGGGGCCGTTGTTAGAGTGTGCTATAATGGTCCCTTTTGACCGTTACCCTTGTATATTATCATCTCTTACCTCGGAAAGAAGCAAACTGAGACTGCTTTATTATTTTAGATGGGTTCTTGAGAAAGAAATTCGAGTGTGCTTCTTGAGATGATTAAAAAAAATGCCTCGTCGAGTGAACACCGTGCAAACGATTTTTCTCGTCTTTCTGATCCTAGATTTATAACTTACGTGTCTAAAGAGTAAATACGCTAGCTTCGATGTAGCGTGGAATTTTTTCATTAGCCGTTACGTTCTTAGGTTTACTAAATATGTCGAGGCAGATATGCGCGCGCAACACTTTGGAAACTCTTCTTAACGGAGGGTATACGACATTTTTTTATATGGTCAGCAGCATCAGCAGATCCTCGATGCCGGAGTACACATTTTCAGTACATGGTGATTTTTCTCGCAGGGCTGGACTGCCCCTTTGTTTTGGTGAGAACTCAGCCCGAGAAGGAGAAACTTATTTTTTCATAATGTTTAGTTCAAAACAAGTCCCCTATCCAGACCCTTTGGTAACTCTATATATCGAGTATGCGCGTCCACGCAGACATCAGTCATCTCTGAAAATACGAGCCATCACCAGAGACGCCATCCCTAATATTATGGAGAGCAATACGTACAACGTAGAACTTTGCGATGCTGTCATACGCGTCGCGAACTCTATTCGCCTACATCATAGTGTTGTATATAGGCGGTGTAATCGCGAGTGGCATAGAAGAGTGCGGCGTGTAATGTGTGAAGTGCGATTGAGGAGCGAAATGCGCTTTTTGCTAGTGCATAGCGGATATCGACGGATAGCTGCTATACATCGCAGCCTCTCCAGGCACTCACAAGTAGTGCTAACCGTAGTTGGAGCAACCATCGTTGACATGCGCGCGCAGGACGTTCATTGCCTGCATGATCTGATGAAAGATTATCGCGAGGAGCAAGATAAGTTGTAATTTTTAATTTTAAATTTACATTTATTTAAATTCTTTAATCTTTTATTATTTTCAGCCCGAATGGCATTATTAAACGACATCGACAGCGATGTAACGTTTTACAACGTGTCATCGCCTCCAAGCCCTCGCGGGGAAGAGGAGTCTGGAGCTCAGGCAGACGATGCTGCTCCAGTAGTAGAAAATATCGTTGGTGTTGAAGAGGAGGCAGATGCGGGTGCAGCTCGCGTAGTGCCGTATCAGAGAGCTGTTGCCGAGAATGATGTAGCTGCGGAACCGCTAGCGAGAATGTCGACGTCGAGGAATACTCTATTCCCGAACCTCAAATCTACCGCCAAGGTACGCCCGCCCCTCTTCGCAATCCTGAGCCGTTTCCAATGATGCATCAGCGCATCATGCGATACAGCAGAGATGCGATGCCTACGGGGGGCGAAATGTCCAGAGCGGAGGTGTTCGACGACTTTTTTGTTCCGGAGCAGTTAATACCCGAACAACGCGTGTCTCCGTGGCAGGGGACCTTCGATGAATGCAATTCTTTCGATCGAAGAATAAGACACGCGTTGTTATATATATATATATATATATATATATATATATATATATATATATACGCGTACTATATATAATTTCAAATCTTATATTAATTATTTATTTTTTATTTTTTAAAAGTTCTTCGAAGGCGATTAAATACCGACGAGGGCCTAGAAATTCATTTGCGCATGGACAACTCAATAGAGGCGACTTTTCAATTGCATGCCTCATGAGTATTGTACAACAGGCGTGCGCGGGAAATTCGTTGGTTAAACGATATGCTCTAAGAAAATCCCTCTGTATTGTTTAATGCCAGTGCCGATGAATTGGCTGATCTTTTCGCTCGAGTGTGAGACAACTTTAATGGCTGTCCAGAAGAATAATTGTTCTAATAATTTCCAGTCAACGAGGATAATATAAGTTCGAGCGACGAAGATTATCCTACTACATCAAGGAGTCTGTCGTCATGCCCCTCAACATCCCCGTCGTATCTGCCATCGTCTCATTATGCGGGGCACTATAATGATAATGCGTGTCAACTATAATGAGTGTAGTACTGCTGTTGATCTAGTCCCGGCGCAGGTAGGCGGAGGCGGCGGCAGTGGCGGCAGCGGTAGCCGAAGTGGCAGCGGTATACCTATGCACCAACAAGCAGTAGTGGCTACTACTCCGAGTTCTTCGCAAGAGGACGATGACCAGTCATCAAATAAGGTTACAGGGCGTATTCTTCCTCCAGGATAAAGATTTTCGGTTTTAAATGAGTCTGAGCAGTTTATTCGTAGATCTCCGTCCGACCGCGTAAACCCCGTATTTTGGCTCGAACTGGCTATGCGCGACATTCACGCGTATTTAGTGTCGTTAACTCGTGAGAATAATATGGTAGGATTAAGTATTTCCAGTGACCACTATAGGCTTGAGTCCGGTGGACTGACGTTTAGGCCTATCGAAAAATTTTCTTACGAGGACATGTGGGATTTAATAAGTGGCTTGTGTCAAAGCAATGCCACTTTTCATATCGACGAAAGTTTCTTGATAAGTGACATTTTCGTCGAAATGCCTGTAGGTTTTGGCGGTTCTTGGAAGAAAAATTTAACTGTCGACACAGTTGGTCAAAGATCAATCGTCGCTATACGCAACGACGACAATCTATGTTTGCCGCGCGCGCTCGTGATCGGTGAAGCGTATTTAAAATTGAAAAGTATCGATACGAAAGGCGTGGAGAATGGAATGTCGTACGCGATGGGCGTCGTCAATTACAGCGGCAAAGAGCCGAGAATTTGGTCCGCAATGCTCGAGTTTGTGCCGCTGCCAATTGGTGCGGTGTACGGGAACTCCAGATATTTCAAAATTATTACGCATGTCTAAATGTAGCAATCGTCGCGTTCGAAGCTGATACGTTCGGTAGCGGTGATCATCCTTTTTTGACGGGAGGAGCGACTTGGCAACAGTTTCGGGAACAATATTTTTACTTTATTCAAATTCTCATTTTTACACAATTTTAAATAATTTCGGCGCAGCAAAATTGAAATTTTTTTGTACATATTGTAATAAAAGATATAAAAAAGTTGAGAATCATAAATGTTCGAAAATCTGTGATCGTTGCTTTATTGCCCCGCCCTGCGAAAAAACCATCCGAATGATAGATTGCAATGAGTGTAATAGGGATTTTTATAATGATAATTGTTTTAAAAATCACAAGACTGATGGTAGTTACAAAGCTAACAACCAAAAGCTTTGTGGTTTGCTAAAAACATGTCGGATTTGCTGTAAGCGCATCAGCACCGCACAAGGAGTGCACGTGTGCGGCGTAAATTGGTGCAACCACTGTAAATCCCGACATGGCTATAACGATTATTGTTGTATCAAACCAATTACAAGTCAGCCCAAAAACGGTGGTAACGACGAATCAAAGAGAAAAATTCTTTACGTTTTTTACGATTTCGAGACGCGTCAAGACACGACGTATCGCGATAACGAAGATTTCGCGGAGCACATACCAAGTTTATGTATCATACAACACGTGCGTAGCGATTGCATAGATTGCGAAGAGATCAGCCGGTGGTGCAGCACTTGTGGCGTTCGCGAGCATATTTTTTTCGATGATCCGGTTGAGCAGCTGTTGCAATTGACGATTCGCGAAAAATCCAATTTCGAGAATATTATTTGTATCGCGCACAATTCCCGTACGTTCGACAGTCAATTTATTTTAAAGCGCTTGGCAGAGCGAAAATCGCTGGTTTTGCCAAATATAATATTGAATGGACAAAATATTTGTTTCCTTACAATACGTCAGAACCAAGTTTATCGACAGTCTCAGCTATTTTCAAATGAAACTCAGTGATGTATGAGCGACTTTCGGCCTGCCAGAAAGCGCAAAGAAGGGCTATTTTCCGCATCTTTTCAATAGAGTTGAAAATTACGGTAACGTAGGTCTGTTACCAGAGCCAGAATTTTACGCAATCGAGTCGATGACAGCACGTAAGCGAGATGCCTTCTTTACATGGTACAACGAGGCGTGCGTCACGAACAATGTTTTTAATTTAACGAAAGAGCTCGTCGACTATTACTGAATGGACGTCGAAATTTTGCGGGGCCTGCGTTGCTTTTACGAAGATTTTTCTAGAGATCGGTAACACAGACCCGTTCGTAGTCGCGACTACGATTGCTTCGGCTTCTTCACACCTTTTTAGAAAAAACTTCTTAAAACCACGCACTATAGAGATTATTCCTGTGAACGGGTACAGGCGCGCGGACAAACACTCGCAAATAGTCGTCGAGTGGCTTTTGCAATGTGAGCGCGAAGTAGGTCGCGAAATAATTCATGCGGGAAGAGCACGAGAATTTCGCTTAACCGAGGGGCTGTTGGTGGACGGCTACTTACCCGCGGAAGATCCTTGTGAGAAAGGGATTGTTTTTGAATATCAAGGTTGCTACATACACGGCTGCCCTGAGTGTTTCAAAAATAATCGCGACAAAATCACGGCTCGTGGTCAAACGTTCAACGAGCTTCTTGAAAACACACGAGCGAAAATCTCGCGTATCAGGGCTCTCGGATACGAAGTACGAGAAGTTTGGGAGTGCGCGTTTGACCGTGTGAAACGCAATCATCCCGAGATCACAAGATTTATATCCGAGCACCAGCTTATAAGTAAAATAACGCTGTGGCCGCACGACGCATTTTACGCGGGTCGTATGGAAAATATTGTCGCTAATTACGTTGTAAAATAGGGTGAGCGCATTATGTACACTGACATATGTTCGCTCTATTCGTTTATTTGCAAGCGTGGAAAATTTCCCCTCGGTCATCCCAAGATTAACGTAGGGAGTGAGTGCGCAGCGTTGACTGGTGGCCTGAACTGCAATTTGACGCGAGTAGAGGGATTTATAAAATGTAAAGTTTTACCTCCGCGCGACTTGAGGCTGCCGCTCTTGCCTGTCAAAATGCACGGCAAGCTCTTATTTGCTCTGTGTCGAACGTGTTGCGAGGAATCGCTGCAAGAGGCGTGCGATCACGACGATCCTCACGATAGAGAATTTACGGGCACGTGAGTCGTCGACGAGGTTCGAAAAGCGATCGAACTGGGTTATCGAGTATCTGAAATATTTGTAATATGACAGTACCGTATAACACAGCTGGAACGCAGCAGGGTCATGGCGGGCTCTTCAACGAGTACGTTGACACCTTCCTACAACTCAAGCAACAAGCCTCGGGCTTTCCGACTTGGTGTGTCGACGAAGAAAGGAAAGAGCTGTACATTCGCGAGTACCATGAAAAAGAAGGAATTTTGCTCGATAGGAAAAAAATCGGAAAAAACGCGGGTCTTCGTACTGTGGCCAAAACTTTGCTTAAATTTATTTTGGGGAAAGTTTGGTCAAAGAAGTAACTTGAGACAAACGAGTGTCGTCAAAAAACGCGAAGAGTTACTGAAGCTCCTCGTTGCCGAAGAAAAGGAAGTTTTGAGTATTTTACCCGTGAACGAGGAGCTTCTTTATATAAATTGGCGTTATATAGACGATGATATTATAGCAACCCCGTATACGAACGTCGTCATTGCGGCGTACACGACTGCTCAGGCTCGTTTAAAATTATACGAGCACCTGGAGAAGCTTGGCGAGCGCACTCTGTATTATGACACCGACTCGTGCATTTTTCGGATAAATACTCGAGATCCGGCCGAGTACAGGCCGGCGTTAGGTTCTTTACTTGGTGACATGACCGACGAGTTGCGGCGATACGGTGCGGACGCCTATATTACCCATTTTATTTCGGGCGGTCCGAAATTTTATGGTTATAGGGCACTCGTCCCCGGCACGGGTCAGGTCATAGAGACTTCGATAGTATTAAGTGTATGGTAGAGCGATATTTCAACGAGCGAGATGACGATTAGCGAAATGTGAATGAGGATGAATGTATTAAGCTTAATTTTAAAGTCATCAGAAAACCGCCGGATTACTCTTTTATAACACGCCGCGAATTCAAAATAGTACAATAGTATTAAAAAATCGACGCTGTATATCGGCATCATATTCAGTACCTTATGGATTTATACAACTGTGTGCGTGCGTGCGTGCGTGCGTGCGTGCGTGCATGCATGCGTGCGTGCGTGTGTGTGTGTGTCCAAAATTAGAATTAAGATAAAAAATATTTCTATTTTCATAACTGTAAAAACCAAAGTTAGTTTTAAGATATGTTTATTCGTAGTTTAATTATAGTATAAAAATATTTCTACCTAGATTTTAATTTTCTAATGTTCCTACTTTGTGCTAGTTAATAAGTTGTTGAGTGTACAATAAAGAACAATCGTTAATGTCATGTTTTATATAATTTAATAAAACTATATATACATACATATTTTTTACATGTTCTTTAACGCAATAAAAATAAAAAATTTGTATCCTCTCCATTTTCTTTTATTTTAATACTTACACCTCCATCCAAATTAATAATTTTAAAATAAATGTTTTGAAAAAATACCACTCAAATAAATTTTAATCTTAATGTGAGAGTTTACTCGTAAATGTCTCAAATTTTTATTTTCGTTTTTATTTTTATAAATCTTGTGCATTAAAAAATTTAACAAATATTTACAGTTTTATGAGTACGACTATAAATTAAAATTACTTACCCTATTCCGTATGAGTCCGTTGGAGTAAAGACTTGCCTCTGTGACATCAAATTGTCAGAAAAATTATAATCTTTTTTACGCGTACGACTATAAATTAAAATAATTAGTCAATCCTGTATGTGCACGCATGAGTATAGCTTTGTTTTTACCGACCGCGAGTGTACGCTTGTCCGAGCTCCCCCCTACGGCCACGAGTGTACGCGTTTCTGCGGCCCGCGAGTGTATGCGTATCTGCGGCCCGTGCTCGCGAGTATACGCTTTTACGCGTCCCGCGAGGGAGCGTGCGCGCACCTCCGCGGGCGAGTATAAGCGTATATCTGCGGGCGAGTATAAGCATATCCGCGGACCACGCTCGTGAGTAGACGTTTTTATACAGCCGCGAGGGTGCGCGCGCACGGCCACGACTGTACATTTTACGTGGCCCGCGTGAGTATACGCTCTTTTAGGCAGCCGTCCGCTGCCCCCCGCCGCCGCGGTTAGTGCATTTTTATTCTTCACGTGACATCAATATGTATATTTTTTAAATATTATAAGTAACTGTCTGCGTCGTGTAATCGACTCAGTTAAAAGATGGATACACGCTGCAAAAATCCCTTCACCGATTGCATAGCGGGACCAACGGGTGCCGGTAAGAGCTGGTTTCTTAAAAAGTTTCTTGCGCATTTTCTGGAAATGTGCAATGCTCGTTACGATCGCGTGTTACTTTACTACACCGAGTGGCAAGAGGCGTATCGTTCGGAATTCGAAGTCGGCGGCGGTTCGTCTGTACAAATTGAGTTCCGAGAAGATCTGCCCCAACGAAGCGATTATTCCGAGGACACGCATAAAAAAAATTACTCATTCTCGACGATCTGATGCGCGAATTTTCCAACGATGTAGTACTCGATTTGTTCACGCGTTTGTTGCATCATCTCAATTTGTCGGTATTTCTCGTCATGCAAAATATATTTCATCAAGGAAACTCGCAGTGCGATATCAGTTCAAATTCCAAACATCTAGTTATATTTAAAAATCCGCTCGACAGAGCCCAGATTCAGCATCTCGCGCGTCAAATCTATCCGGAAAATTCTAAATTTCTGCAGAAGGCGTACACCAACGCGACACGCAGACCGCACTCTTATTTGTTTCTCGATATGACGCAAGACGCTTTGGACGAGTACCGACAAAGTACATTACGCGTACGCACCGAGATACGTAAAATACCGTTGAGCTGGTGGGAGGGGATGTGAACGCATAAAAACCGTAAGTAATTGGCAGCTATTAGGCAGTAGTCGAGGAACTATGGCGGATACAGCATCGCGAGCACGCTGCTTTATACCCGTGGGTAAGCATTTCAATAAAAAACGTAATGCAGTACTAAATGCTCTGTGTTATGCCGATGCCCGCAACGTACTGCTCTGATGCGTACAGCTGACAAAGAACTCGTGTGTTGTATATGCGAGTGCGCTTTGAATATCTTGCAAGGTATCATCAAGATCAAAAACTCGCAAAAGCGACGACTCAAAAAGTACAAACACGATCTGCGTAAACGGACAGTCGTCGACGATAAAAAAAGAAAAAGAGCAACAGCAGCAGCAGATTGGAGCAACAAAAAACGTGTTCTAGTGCAAGACGGCGGCGCTTTCTTGCCACTTTTACTGGGTCCCATTATCGGTGCGCTCGTCTTGAAATTATTCAACACAAAATCCAACTAGCACAAAATGGAACGTGCATGGAAAATGGTCATCGTACCTGAAGATATGATTACGCGTACGCAAAACGCTCATACAGTGCATAACGCTGTTAGCGAACCGTGCAGTGAAAATTCCATTCAAACGTGCGGCGATAATCTCTCGAGACTCGACTCTGAAATGCACGAAATTTTACATTCAAATGAATTTGCCGATGAGCGCGATAAGTCTAAACATTATTTACAAGCATTACGACGATATCTCTTTTTCAAAGATTCAGAACGGCTCAACGAACACGTTTCCGAGCGTGAAATTGACGAAGTAGAGGCTGCTTTGAATCACATGTCGGACGAAATCATACTCGAAAATGTGCCCAAAAGTCACGCTCAAAGTGTCCGACTTTTGCTCAAACACTGGAGAACAGCAGCGCCCGATCGACTCAAGTGGGGCAGTACAGGCAGAATTAGTATAGACGGGCGTCCCATACCCGACTAGAATATTATCGAACTGCTTTGCGACGTCGTCACAGCTAAGAAAAACACCAGCAGCAGCAACAATCGGGAGGATATAGAATCGCTGCTACCCGTTGGTCGTATGCCTTTTGCGAAATTCATCAAAACAGTCGATACGCCGATCAATTTAATAAGAAACCTGGAAAAATTGAAAATCGATAAAAATCCACTAAATACCGCGAAACGCAGATTGCAAAATACGCAGATCGACGACGATGACGAAGACTACGATCTCGAGCCAATGGAAACGAGTAGCCGCAGTTTCAGCAGCAACCTCGTCGGAATAAGTACACCGAAATCTTCACCAGCTTTAACCAGAAATCAAGCGAAAAAAGTGGTTAAAATTAGATATCTAAGGAGGAGGAGGAGGAGGAGGAAAAAAGTAATAAAAAATATGCCGTACGCAATCTCGTGCGCGTCAATCGAAAAGGAAAACTGTTGAGTGCTGCAGACAAACGCGAGAAAGAGAAAATCTACGCATCGTTCAGCAATCAAGACGCGTACACTCTTCATCGACCTGTTAGGCGTAAATTTCCTCGATAAAGCTACAACGTTACAAATATCGACGATGTATGGGAATGCGATTTGCTTCAATTAACCACTATAAAAGAGAACAACGACGGTTACTGCTATTTATTAGTGGTTGTATATGTATTGAATAAACGAGCATGGGTAGAGCCGCTACGCGACAAAACATCGGCTCGCGTCGCAGCTGCATTCAAACGGATACTCGAGCACAGCTACGGACGGCTTCCGGTATTGCTACAATCCGATCGGGGTAAAGAGTTTGTAGGAGCGCCTTTTCAACAATTGTTGAAAAAACACGACATTAAATTCAGGACAGCGCGAAATCCCGATATCAAAGCGGATGTGGTCGAAAAATTGAATCGTACTATACGCGAGCGAATGTGGCGATATTTCACGCACAAAAACACGCAACGTTACATTGATGTTGTACAAAAAATCATTGATGCGTATAATAATACAAAACACAGTGGTACCAAGATGCGGCCCAATGAGGTGAATATTTACAACGCTGTAAAAGCTCGAGAAAATTTAGAAAAGCGCACGTGACTACAATCCACTTATAAGTATCACGATAAGAGGGCGTCTGGAGCGTTCGATAAATATACACGCGGTTGTTACGTTCGCATTAGCCGTAGAAAAAACACCTTCGAGAAGGGTTACGAGAAAAACTTTAGCCAGGAAGTTTTCAAGATTAAACGAATATCTTAAAGGCAAAATTTACCCACCTTCATTTTGGAAGATTTAAACGGCGAGGAGATTGACGGTTTCTCTTACCTCGAGGAGCTAGCGCTCGTCGGTACGAAACGTATGTCGAGCGGAAAACAATTTAAAATAGAACGTGTCATTCGTACAAAGGATCATGGATCGAAAAGACACCTACTTGTCAAGTGGATTGGTTATCCGGAAAAATTTAACTCCTGGATCAGCGCTTCCAAAGTTGAAAAAATTTAATAAAAAATGGAGTCTTTGGACGAATTTTATCTTGTTTTACCAAGCAACAGCAGTATGATGTATTAGAGCCATAACGTCACTAGCTGCTTTACGACGCATCTTTCGCGGGAGATTAGACTGACTGGCGATTGGTCCGTCGGTCTCGTTGAAATTCATGTACCTGCAACAGTTACACACGTACAAGAGTACGAAGCATTTTATACTTTGAGATTGAGGGAAAAAGAGCACGCGGAAATGTACTTTTATCCACACGGAATTTACGAAAACGCTGATCTGCTGGCTAGCGAAATAAATAAATCAATACCTTTTTGCGGACACTTGCGCTTCAATCCTGCACCTTTTCAAAAGGGCTATTACATGCTACGTCGTATTTGCGGTTGCAAAGAAACTCATCATGCCAAATTTAACGAAAAAATACGTCACATTTTTTGTTTCGAGGATAACGAGATACGAAAAAGCAGCAGTTTTGTCACATCCAATCTGGGCAGTGTCGTTGCTCTGGCTAGTCGCCCGCCTCGCTTTCTCGAGCTATTTCGGATCAGCTGTTCGTGTATACCGATATATGCATTCCATATACCGTGGGCGACACACAAGCGGCACTACGAGGGTAGTTCAATAAGTCTTTAGAATGACCAACAGATGGCGCGCGAATCGCTCCAAATCATCTGTTTTCAGTCAGCACCACTCCCGACTAGATATATGGTGCAGTCACAGTCCACATCTTCTGAGTTTACGTGTTTTTATAACCAATTGAAAAAAAAAAATTGCTTGTTAAGAAAAATGGAAAAAAAAACGAGTTCAGAGCGGTAATTAAACATTTTCATTTAAAGGGTTTAACTCCATATGAGATAAAAAATGAATTGGACTCAGTTCATGGCACATCTGCCCCTGCCTTAGCAACGGTTTATAACTGGGTAAATGAATTTAAGCGTGGTCGTACATCAATAAGTGACGAACCACGTTCAGGAAGGCCCGTAGAAGCAACTACTCCCGAAATCATCAATAAAATCCACGATATGGTGTTGAAGGATAGAAGATTAAAAGTGCGTGAGTTAGCTGAGGCCACAAGGATATCTATAGGTGCAGTTGTTTCAATTCTACATGAAAAATTAGGCATGAAAAAGCTATCGGCAAGGTGGGTGCCGCGTTTGGTCTCAGCTGAGAATAAACGCAATAGAGTGGTCGCCTCTGAGGCTCTTTTGGCGCGCATAAGTCGGAATCCTGAGGAATTTTTTCGTCGATTTGTGACTGTGGATGAAACATGGATACACCACTACACTCCTGAGACAAAGGAACAATCCAAACAGTGGATTTCCACAGGCGAACCAGCTCCAAAGAAGGCAAAGACCGTAAAGTCAGCTGGTAAGGTTATGGCTACAGTTTTTTGGGATGCACGTGGAATTATACTTATTGACTACTTGGAAAAGGGTAAAACAATTACTGGTGAGTATTATGCATCATTATTAGAGCAGCTGAAAGAAGAAATTAAAAAAAAACGACCACATTTGGCGAGAAAAAAAATTCTCTTTCATCACGACAACGCCCGAGTTCACACATGCTTCGTTTCAATGGCTAAAATTGAAGAACTAAAATTCAAATTGGTCGAACACCCACCGCATTCACCAGATTTAGCCCCCAGTGACTTTTTCTTATGTCCAAACTTGAAAAAATGGCTCGGTGGACAGAGATTTACGGACATCGAAGACGTCATTGCCTCTGTAAGTGCTTATTTTGAGGAACTCCCGAAAACGCACTTTTCTGAAGGATTAAAGAAACATAAAAAGCGATTGACCAAGTGTATAGAGCTCCAAGGAGATTATGTTGAAAAATAAAAAAGAATTTACCCAAAAAAAATTGTTTTTATACTTTATTCTAAAGACTTATTGAACTACCCTCGTATTACGTATAGTCTCCACAGACAGTACAAAATATAAATTTGGAAGTAATATCGTTAGACATTTTGCTCCAACTCACTACATACCACTTTTGCATCATAGTTTTCGCTCGATCGTTGTGGATATAAGAGATCAGTACGGAGTGCGTGTACCATTTGAATATGGAACGTTGACGGTCACGCTTCACTATAAACTTAATCGTTGAGAAACAGCAGAAACATGAGTCACTACATATGCTACTACGACGATCAAATAGGCGGAGGTGGCGCGAGACATGTTTTTTCCGGTTCAACGTACCAGCGAGTCCAAGTTGTAGGTGCGTGGCTTGGGGGCTTGTTTCGCAAAATTCTACCGTTTATCGCATCGGGAGCGAAAGCCGTCAGGAAGGAAGCAGTGCGAGCCGGTGTAAACATTTTGGACGACGTGGCAAACAACGGGGCCAATTTTAAGGAATCCCTGAAATATCGTGCTAAGGAATCTGGTAATAATTTGCGTCGAAAGGCCAGTGAAAAAATATCCGACATGATGAAAGGCTCGGGTAATAAGGCACACACAACGAGGCGCAAACGTCAGTCGAGAAAGGCACGCGTGTCAGGTAATAGGTCGAGCTCTGCAGCATAAGTAGCCACTAGACACAGTCACAAGAGAAGCAGAAAAGCTGTAAGAAAAAGATCACGAGTCACGGGTAAGAAGAAAAGAAAACAGAATTTAAGAAACGTTGCGGATAGTTTTGGACCTAGACAAATATAACTGCATATTAAAAAAAAATTGTCATTTTTACACTCTCACTCATCAGAGTGCATGTCCAGCGAACTGGATCTTTTCACTCTATCGGCCACCCAAACGGCTATAGAGAGCAGTAGTTTTTTACACTATAAACCTGTGTCGTCTCTCGGGGACGAGATTGACGCGCCTCTGGAATTCGTCGTGCCGAGCGCAAGCGAACATTACATCGATTTGGCTCATACTATGCTCTATATTCAGGCTAAAATCATTCATGTAGACCGATCAACAATTTTCTTCATTCAATGTTCAATCAGATTGATGTTTTTTTCAATCAAAAAATCATCTCGCCACCCAACAATGCCTATCCTTACAGAGCATATATCGAGACGTTATTCAACTATTCACCAGCGGCTAAAGACTCTCATTTGTCTGTAAGCTTGTGGTACGACGATACGCATGGCTGCTTTGAGGCTGCTCCCAATGCGGCATCTCCGCAACTCACTAACAAGGGTATGGAAAATCGTAAGTACTTTACACAGGGTGGAAAAGATGCTGATCTTATCTTGATTAGAAACGTCACAATGGATATGACCAAGCATATCAAACGCTTTTTTCAGCATAAACGGGGTGGAAATGCGCGTTCGTTTGGTGCGAAGTCAGGACGAGTTGTGTCTGATGGACGTTTCTAAAGAGAGAAAATTTAAAGTTAGTATAAAAGAGGCAACACTCATGGTTCGCAGAGTAAAAATTAGTCCCGGAGTTCTACTACCACACGCAAACGCTTTGTCGAAAGCTAAAGTTAAATATCCAATAACACGAGTTGAAGTAAAGTCATTCGTGCTACACTCGGGAATACTCGGCGATTCGATCGATAATGTGATACTCGGTCAATTGCCCAAAAGAATAATCATAGGTTTCATCGAGAATAGAGCCTTCAATGGAAATCGTGCATTGAATCCATTTAATTTTCAGTAATTCTCAATCAATTATCTCTCTCTTTACGTTAACGGTGTGCAAATTCCGAACAAACCCCTGCAGCCGCATTTCATGGGCAGCGGCAAACTCTTTATGGACGCTTTTCAGACCCTCTTTACGGGTACAGGTATATATTTTCTCAACGAGGGTATTGGCATAAACCGTTACACCTATGACCGGGGCTATTTTCTAACCGCTTTCGATCTCACGCCCGACTTGTCGGCTCACTGCGCCACACATTGGAATCTCGTGTGCTCGGGAAGCATACATATAGAGGTGAGATTCGAAGAAGCTCTAACTACAACCATCAACTGTATTGTGTACGCGGAATACGATAACGTTTTGGAAATCGACTCTAGTAGACAAATCGTCGCGGATTTCAGTGCTTAGTCAGGTGATCGCAACGTCTACAGAACAGTATAGAGTGGGGGAAGGGTAGTGGCAGGGTAGGGGTATCGAGAGTATAGTTTACGGACCGTACGCAAAACACTTTTAGTTTTGTCTTGAACTAGCTACCTAACGCACACGGCTAAATAACTAAACGTCAACATGATTGACTAGGCTATTGACATTCAAGGTTTTCGGGATATAAATAAAAAATTTATTCCCAAGGAAGTTGCTGTAGTGTCTCTTCAGAGCCGTATTATCGGGCATTGGATCGTGCGTGCGTCGTACAATTTTACCAATTTACCAACTTCCATGCAACAGACCAATAATTATTGTACTCTCCAAGTGCACGGGATAGAGTGGTACGACGGTGACATTTCGCTCAAACAACTACGTCGCAATTTGTGCAACTTGACGAAAAATGCTCGACAGATATACGTTCGCAGCGAGGAAAAATCCAAATATCGGGAAACGATTGTGGGGCGCCGAATTTTAAATCTACAAAATTACAGTGCACCTAGTTTTCACGTGCTCACACAAAAATTTCCAAATCTTGTGCTATGCATTACCCACGGTGTTAAGAGATTCCAAGAGAGAGCTGATTTTTGCGCATTGCGTAAAGCCTACCGAATAAGAAGATGGCTATACGCTCTCGTTGCAGCCCATCGCCAACGCAATCTGTTCAGCATAAGTAGCGAGGATTTTTACCAAGCTCTTTTAAATTAGATCAACTACACGGCGAACAACAACAACAATTTCAGCTAGCAGGATCTGACGTTGTCGACGAAATAAAAATAGGAAAAAAGATAGTAATATAACTGCAGATGAAAATTTTGAAGACGCTTTATCAATATGAATACGAAAGAAATAATTCACACCATTAGATGCTTGAAAGCCGATTCGATAGGTGTATACGCTGCAAATCACGTTCCACGATTTTTGTCTACCCCTGCGGCCATTGTCTCGAACCTCGACACATCTGATAAACCAGGATCTCATTGGATTGCCATCTACATAGATAAAAATGTCTCACCGTATCATCTCGATCGACTCAGAAAAATCTGTGTGCAATTCCAATGGAACAAAAAACAAGCGCAAAGCATCGACTCTCAAGTATGTGGTAAGCATTGTATCATGTTTCTTCATCACATGTATCGTGGCGTATCTTTGCGAAAATATATTGATTCTTTTTCATCAAATTATCATAAAAATGACGCGTTAGCCGTTCAATTTTTTTCGTCCACCAACAGCTATTAACGATATTTCTCGGTCCCTTCCCCAATCACAAGAGGAGGGGATATGTTGCTCAGTCTCTGGTTCGAGCTCGCTCTATCAAGCACAGTAGTTCGTGAATTCTCCTCGTACTCGCATAACCTTATTTAATACAAAGTGTGTGTCTGAAAATCTGCTGTACTTAACAACGTACGCTTTGAACAAATCAAACTCCAAGCGTGCAACTATTGGCCTTGAATACTATGCTGGATTTTACAGTGCAGTTATCAACTGTGCACTTGCGGATCATCGGCTAAATATGTGACGCTCGACAAGCACAGCTTGGAACTAATCAAGGATCAGATGGATGCCCTGGAGATTTTACCAAGATTTTGGTTATCCATCAAAGATTTATCTTCCGAGCCACGAATTGTCCTTAACAACCTGCTTTGGCTCAAGAGCAATTGTTTTCGACGAAAGACCAAACATCTCATCACCACGGGTATATACACCAGTACAAAATGCACAGCAGATCGACGAAGAAACACATCAGGAAGTACCAGACATAATGAGCGAACCTTTGTACAAAAAGAAGAAGAAGTAAGACAGCCCGCCGAGTATCGTGATGTATCAACAAACATTTTTTGGACTGAAAGAGGTGAGCGAGTGCATAGATTTACGCTTAAAACATCTCGAGGAACTTTCAGGGTTAGTGAATCGCGCAGTTGATTATATTTTAGATTATATAAAAGATCAGTTAAAAAAAGGGGAGGCTGATAAATGTATAAGTATTCTTAAAAATAATTTCGCTTTTAAACAGAATTATGCGTTTCACAGACACACTATTAATGAATTAGTTAAGACAAATTTGATTTTTAGCGTTAGTCCGCATGCATTAGACGTAGTTCTCTTAGAGATTTATTAATTTGCTTTGTATAATATTTCAAATGATGTGTACCTAGCTATGTTTTCATCTTAAGATTTTATAAGTACTTAACAACTTTATGTATTCACAATTATTTATAAACATTTATTACTTTGTGTGTGTAAATTCTTAAAAATAATCTCTCTTTTAACAAGAACTATTAATGAATTTTACTAGTGTTAGTCCCGATGCATTGTACCAAACTATGCTCTCATCCTAAGAATTTATATTTTTATGTATTTGTATTATTTTACAAAACCATGTAAATCGTTTTTCTTTATATTGAATAAATATGTATTATTTTGTGTGTAAAATTATTATTTTATTTTGCCATAAAATCCTCTAACCCCAAAGCTGAAATTTAGAGTAGGCTTTGCGGCAACGTGTACTAGGGATAGTTAAACAAAAAAATCCTCAGAGCTGAAATTTAGAGTAGGCTCTGCGGCACCGTGAAGTAGGACTCTTTTTCTTTCTTGTCACAAGATACTTTTCTTCTTTCAAAGTATAAATATGTAAACTCAATTTTATTCGAGTCATGCTACTTTTGAACCTCAACTAGCCAACAGTTAAATAGCAGGCAAAGAAAAATGGGTCAGGAGCAAAGCAAAAATTACGGAAAAGGTTCCACGTCTAAAACCCTCTCAACCCAAGGCCTCTTTGCAGAGTCATCAATCTTTTTCAACCAACACATTCTCATATCCAGAGAAAAACGGATATCAGAAATTAAAAAAATAATTTCATTTATATAAACTAACAATACAATCGGCACTTTTTAGTGCCACCATATTCATCTTTAACGTCCAGGAACTACGAACAGAAACGGCTATGCTTTGAGTAGTACCGTCTGGGATACGCTTTTTAGGTTATTATGTCAGCGAGCAAGAGTGCAAGAGAGAGAGAGAGATATTGGACTCTGTATAACTTGAGAGAGAGAGAGAGAGCGTGAGAGAGAGAGAGCGTGAAAGAGAGAGAGAGCGTGAGAGAGAGAGAGAGAGATAGTCTGGGCGATATAGCGTAGGGAGAGAGAAAGAGAGAGAGCGTGCGAGAGCTAGAGAGAGGGTGCGCAGGAGCGAGAGAGAGAGAGAGAGAGAGAGGTGGTCTATGCGATATAGCGTAGGGAAAGGGGGGAGGGGTTGGCTGGTTCAGTATACTGTAAGGGGCTTATCCTAATGACCTACTTTCACACCATTAATCATCTTAATTGTTTATACAACACTAGCTACTGTTTCATCTAATTGAGAGGGAGGACTGGTATAGCAATATATTTGTTTACACAAAGGGTCATAAAGTATCCTAATGACCTACTTAACACCCCCATCAATTAACTTAATTACTTGTTTATACCACATCGAACAAGGAGGTCATCGTCCAAACAAATGCCTATTTTGAGGAGCTTCCGAAATCCTACTTTTTGGACGGCTTAAAAGATTTGGAAAAACGCTTGGAAAAATGTATCGAGCTAAAAGGAGATTATGTTAAAAAATAAATAAATTTACCCAAAAAAAATTTTCTTCTATCTTTTTCTAAAGACTTATTGAATAACCCCCGTATGATTCTTGTGTTTCAAACAATATATGCTAATATTGAACTATCAACTTCCAAATTTTTTTACTATCAATGTTATTAGAAAAAAGTACTTTATACCAAGTTTCATGCCATTTTACCATATCCCCTTGATTTTATATCATAATTAGTATTCATTTTATCCAATATTAGTGATATTTTAAAAGGCACTACGCGCACACAACAGTAAGCTTGGGTATTCAAATAATTCCTATATATTTTTGAAGTACTAACACACAAAAGTTTTTACTCTATAAAATTGAATGATTCTTAATTCTCCTAAAAAACATATAGCTTGATACGCATTAAAAAACTATTAAATAAACAGTAAAAAGTGACATTTATTTATGATAGCTTGTAAATATTCTATATATGTCGGTGGTGTAGTTAAGTGATAATAGTTCAAGTAGTTCAAAAGTGATAATTTTTATTCAAAGTATAGTAACCAATATATCTTAAAAGTTTCAAAAAGAATCATTAAAGCTTCATGCGCAAACTTGAAAGAACTTTTTAAATTGAATAAAATTAGTTTCAAGAAAAACACGTTTGAAAATTAAATTTCATATGCTATATAATGCAAATTATTTTCATATGCAAATATTGCAAAATATATATTGCATAATATTGCAAAAAAATCAAGTTATGACATCTGACAGGTTTTTAAACATTCTTACAATTATAAATATTAGGAAAATAAATAATTTTTTTTTCATCCTCATAGAGGAAGTTTGGAGATGGTACAAAAATTGTGCTAAAATCATCAAACACCACGAAATTGAAAGTCCCTGTAAGCTTGACAGCTTCTCACAAATTCCAAATTTTTGGAGGAGGGATAGCGGCTTCCAGAGCGTAGACCTGACAGAAGTAGACCACACAGCGCTATTAAGCGCGAAGAGGCGGCACGGGAAGCGTAACGCGTAGCACTCGCACGGGGAATTCCATTAGGCGCAGAGCCAGCAGAGTTTGGAAGTGCTGCACGGTAACATAATGCGTCTTCTTACGAATTTTGACGTGTTTTACATAGTCCGAAGTGAGTTTCTATATATTTTTGTATTCATATTGTTATCATACCTGTTGTTACAGTTATATTATATATATTGCTATAACTTCTGTTTGATTTTTAAGGGTAACATTTGCGTCATTGTATGATTTATTGCCCCGACGGTCTCCATGAGACATAAATTTAATTAAATTAGAGAAAATTAATTTACTGATCGCCAAAGCCAAATCATTCTCTTGCAGACTACATAATGATTTAACCTCTTGAAACGGATAGGAATACTGTTTTATTTACAGTATTTAAGAACCCACCGTCGAAGATATTGCGAATATTCCAATCCGGAAGAGGCAAAATAGAAACAAGAACAATATCTTATAATAAAAGGTTCAAATTAAAGTGTATTTCGGTTCTGGGAATTGTCTGTGAGCCGTCATCAGTGCAATCAAACAAGACCCGTGTTGCGATACACAAGTTAATAAATTTGAGTGCATTACTGTATAGAAAATAGTGATAAACCTTACTAGTGGAGACAAAAAACTGGTCTCCATCTAGCAATACTAAGTGAAATTAGAATGAAATACACATGTACTAGGTGTATATTCTTTTCGAAAAGTTTTTTAATCTGAACCTTTTATTATAAGATATCGTTCCTTGTTTCAATTTTGTCTCTTGCGGATTGGAATATTTATAATATCTTCGACTGGCGGGTTCTTAAATACTGCAAATAAAACAGTATACCTATCCGATTTAGGAGATAGAGTCATTCTATAGTCTGCGAGAGAATAATTTGGATCGTGGCGATCAATAAATTCATCTTTTCACATCTTTATTATTTTTACGGCATAATGAAGTGTCCAAACTTTATGTAAATAAATTTAATTAATTTCTATAGGTATGGTGAAGCATTTTTGTTTTTATGATTATATTTGGGTCAACGATTTTATTTATTTATTTTTTATACTTTTTTATGTAGTCAAGAAGAGGGGAGTATCAAAAAACTCCCGAAACGTCGCATATTAGAGACTAATAAATGCTATTTGCTCGTGGAGATCGACTTAGCCTTCTAATTAATGATGTCACTTACGAACGATGAATTCATTTTCAAATTATATTTCATGTGCCACATTTAATAATTACTTAAAAGATATTTATTCTCGTGCACATACATATAAGCAAACAAACTCACACACATATGCACACAAGCACATGCACTGATACATGCACATGCACACACATATATATACGCTCGCACACACATATACATATATACAGATATCAGAAAGATCACTTGTCAATTCAGCAACTTTAACAAAACATCAAAATCTAGAATTAAAATTTATCATTGATATAGACTGTTGAGCTTTTATTTTGATAAAAGAGAAATTTTAAATGAAATACAAATTCAATCGATATAAACATATTTAAAAGATATATTTTAACAAATACTCACATCGACATCCGCAGTTAAGGTTTCTATTAGTTTTGACTTAGCTTCATCACCAATGTAAATTTTCATCTTCTCTTTAACAAAGTCATTATCTTTATAAGTCGGCAATTCCTTTTCTTTTTCTTTGTCCGAAGCTTCTCGATCGACAGTTGATCCTTTCAAATCAAATTTTTTATGAGTATTTAAATGATTAGAGAAAACGTTTCTGATAGCTACGACATAGTGTTCAACTCCATCGACTGTTAATCGGTACATCCCTAAATATTGTGGCAGTAGCGTTTTTCCATGCCGTTCAACAATGTACTGAAAAAATCATAATTATATTAATTTCATGTATGCGTTAAGTTTTAAGTTAAAAAACTGCGTTTTATAACATGTAATAGAATAGTATGGAATTCAAGTCCATTTGATACTGATTATATTGTAGAATTGAAGTGTTAGGACATTTTAATGCTCAAAACATAGCACGAATTTCGGTGATTTTTCATAAGTACAGAATAAAATAAATTGAAAATCCAATTTATTACTATAACTAGCAAGAGTTCCTCGCTCGCTGTCGATCGCTCGGTTAGATGTGTACATAATCAAGTTTATCTATTAAATAAGGATATTCGATTGTATTTATTATTTTACTTTATCATTCTAGAATTTTTCTGATAAAAAGTCTTCTATAATATGATTCTTATTTCGTCTTTCTAAAGGATAACAATCAGAGGAATTATTAATTTTTATAAATCACTTTAGTTAAAAAAATCAGACAAAGAATTAAATTACAAAAAATATGATTTAAGAATCCGTAATCTCTCTCTCTCTCTCCCCCCCTCTCTCTCTCTCTCTCTCTCTCTCTCTCTCTCTCTCTCTCTCTCTCTGCGTATTAAGGACGCCTCTTTGAAGCTCCTCATTTAAACCTTGCCTACACATTTCTCAAACTCTCGTAGGAGTGAAGATTGATTCCAGACTAGTCTGAAACCAGCCAGCTCTCGTTTTAAAGAAAAAAGCAGCTTGGCACGTCATTATTTCGCCAAAAAGGATTGATTGTCTTCAACACCTTTTCTTCATCGGCCATCGCTCCTTCCTGCCATCTTGGTCAAAGTCAACGTTCTCATCGCTGACCGGATACGCGACCGTCCTGTACCACAACTTGGCAGTAGTAACAGCTGCTCGGCTTCTTGCCTGGCCTGAAATCAACTACGCCACTATGTCTCATCGCTCTCCAAGTTACACTCATCCGTTATCGTGCTCGTCAGCTGCTCCGAGTGACGAGTGCGTGACAAGCGGTGATTAGACTCTTGTGTAATATTGCAATTTGCGTATATCGATAAAACGCATCTTAACTAATATCAAAACAGCTTCTGTGTGTCAGTGTTTTAGGTGCGAGCCCGCGACTTTATTCCTTTTTTTTGCCTTTAGAAAATCGCGATTAGTATAATAAATGGACTTATAAAGACCAGCATAGTTTTGCATATTTTCTACACATGTCCTTTTGAGGTTAGGTGTTCGCCAATCTTCATTTTTTTTTGCGCGCGAACGTAAGTTGGCAACACCACGCGATCGCGATCAGCCGTGAGCCACCTGGTAGCGCCACTTCCGAGAACGGTTATCGTCCGAGCGCATCGTAGTGCTATCAATCACCGATAGATCGATCCACGATGACAATTTCGGCATGTATTTGTCATTAAGCACCCATAGTTATGAACAAATCTCTTTGTGCTAAGTGCGAATTATCGATAATACGAGGAGAATCACGGTCCGTGCAGTGTGAGATCTGCAAGCGCATCTATCACGCTAAGTGCATTGATTCTTCTCCGATTATCTCTCCTTACATTTGTTCGTGCTGTGCGGTATATAATTCGCACACTCATAACACTCTCTCTCCCTCACTTGCCCCCGCGATCAAACAGCACTGCGCGATTTCATCGCCTTTGACTGTCACCCAGCGCGTCGGCTCGCCGATACCTGTTCGAGAGCGCGAATTTGCGTCACTGACTCTTACGGATTTCAGTATGTCTCGCAGGCTCAACCCTGAGTACCCGGATGCTCCCGACTTTTTTAGACAGTTTATCGAAGAATTCAGGGCAGCAAATTCCGTAAATTCTGAAACACGCGCTCGCAGCGAATCTGCGATCAAAGATCTAACACATCGCGTTGCCGCGCTAGAGAACAAAATCGTAGAATCTGAGAAAGAGCACTGCGCTGAGTTCACCACGCTGCGTTCAGAAATTGCTTCGCTATCTCACAGTATAACTGATACGGATTCGTGCGAAGTTATTATTTCAGGTATCCCTGCAGCATTAAATTGTACTATGCCTCAAACAGCTGATGTCGTATTAAACGCTATAGGCCTCACGGGCTTGATCAATCATGTGTTTGAAGTACGTGAATGGCGCCGCAGTACACAAACTTCCTCGACCGCCCCAACCAGACCCTTTCAAGCAACCTCGCAAGGTGCCGCTCCTCCAACAGCCGCACATGCTGGTACTTCTGCTACCTCTTCCACGCCCACAACTACACTTGTACTCAAATTTATGTCGTCGACCGTTCGTAATGAAGTACTTAAGAAAGCGAGCGCTCTGAATGCTCTTGATGCCCAAGCCCTATTTGGCATTGGCGGGCATGGAAAAATATACATTAATCCACTTTGGCCGAGACCTGTCTACATTCTTTGGCGCAAAGCTCTAGCTGTTTATAAGAATTTAATTTATGCGCGTCCAACAATTTAGGAATTTAATTGTGTGCATGAGAGAGACCCACGATTCTCCGCCAATTTCAATCTTTTCTGCTGAAGATCTCACGGCACTACCGCCCAGAGTGATTCCACTACATGGAAATGTGCCGACTAGTAAGTGACGGCCTCGAGCTCAGGGAGTCAGCGGAAAGTGTAACGATTCAATTGTCATCGGTCATATCAATGTGAACAGGCTCGGTTCTCACTTTGCCCTATTAGAAGAGTGGTGCACTGATCACCAATACGACATCCTCACCGTCACTGAAACGTTCCTTAACAACGTTCCCGACTCACATTTGGCCTTGGACAAATTCAATCTATTTAGGGTGGATAGAACCGGAAAAAAGGGCGGAGGCGTAGGCATTTATGTACGAAACTCATTTACTGTTAAAATTTTGGCGCAATCTAAACCGGAATACGATAAAACACCGGAATATTTAATTGTAGAATTAATAAATGCCACTGACAAAATACTTTTTGCTGTTGTCTATCGCCCGCCCAAAGCTGCCTATCCCGTACATTTTTTCAATCGCCTCTCCACCTTTCTCCCACACTATTCCAATGGCGTTATCACCGGCGATTTCAACACGAATTTCTGTTTAAATAATGCTGCCTCTGAACATCTACTAAACCATATTGAATCTCTCTCACTTTCCCTAGTACCCTCTGAGCCTTCGCACCATGTCCTCTGGCGTGATCCTCCGGCTCACACGTGGCTGGATCTTTTCATCGTCAAGGATATTACTTCTGTTCTGAATTATCGAAATCAGCCTTCGATGCACAAAGTTCCCGGTTATAACCAAGACTATAACTACACGAAGTCTGAAAAACATCGATAACGATGTACTCGCCTCGCATCTAAGAACTAACCTCTCACGTCTACCCTCATATTATCCCTACTCTCTGAACTCTTTCCTGGCCACTACTCCCTCATCCGGACTCGTCCTGGGACCCAGTCAGACAGACATCAACGCGACCGAGCGCGCAATCATCATTGCACTCATATCTGCCTACGATGCAGTCGCGCCACTCAAAACTATTACCTTGTCCTCCAAACGGAAACCGTGGGTTACTCCCGCCATACGAGCCCTAATAAAGCAACGCGACCGGGTTTACCATATTTTTCGCTCCTCAGGCCTCGCTCAGAATCTCGACCGTTTCAAATCACTGCGCTCTGAAGCCTCAAACACACTTGACACAGCAAAGAACAATTTTTTTGCAAACAGAGTCGACTAGGCTCCGGATCCCAAAAGCAAATGGCGTGAGCTCCGCCGTATGGTGGTTTCTCGATCAAATCTACCCTCACCTTTTCTCTATTTTGACGTTGATACGTTAAACACGCACTATGCTCGCACTGTAAATTGCTCACCTCCACTCGATGAGAAAGACTACCAAACGCTTCGTAACCGCCCATATAATACATCAATCTCGACTTACTTCTATTTTAGCCCGGTTTCCCATGCAGAAGTTAAAGAAGCCCTCCTCGGTGCCTCCTCAAAAGCTTCCGGACTCGATGGGCTAACCGTACAAATGCTCAAAGCGACTCTTCCTGACCTACTCAATCCACTCACGAATCTCTGCAACTCATGCTTAATAAACGCTGCATTTCCTGTGTCTTGGAAGAAAGCCCTTCTAGTCCCTCTCTCAAAATCAAAGACACTCTCCACACCGTCCGACACTAGACCCATCGCTCAGCTTTCTGAGCTCTCTAAAGTATTAGAGCATCTTGTCCATCGCCAACTACTAGGCTATCTCGAAGTCCACAAGCTCCTCGACCCCAGACAGGCTGGGTACAGACAAAATCACAGTACGCAGACTGCCCTTCTGGGTGTGCTGGATGAATGATTACTATTTTGATCTTGTTTGATTTCTCTAAGGCGTTCGACACTATTCCCCACGCCCTGCTTCTCGCCAAACTTCGCGCTGTAAATATTTCAGACCGGGTTCTAAGGTGGTTTTACAACTACCTTGCAAATCGCCTGCAAGCTGTGATAGACGAGGGCGCTACTATCTCTAAGTGGCTTCGAGCCGCCTCCGGAGTCCCACAAGGCAGCGTCCTTGGCGCCCTGTTCTTCGCCATTTACATCAACGATCTTCCAAAAGTAATTCGATTTTCCAAGTATATGATCTTTGCTGACGACACGCAGCTCTATCACCACTGCTACCCGTCCGACCTTCTCCAAGGCCTCGCGGCAATCAACAACGATGCTCAAGCTATGGCTCGGTGGGCGAACGAAAATGGCCTCCACTTGAACCTCGCTAAGACCAAAGTCATGATTCTTGATAGCCAACTCTACACCTCATCTATAGATATCGACGCAATCCCCAAACTCATCATCAACGGTCACCCCATTTCCTATGTCCTTGAGGCACGTAATTTGGGCGTCTGGCTAACCCCCGCACTCGATTGGCAACTCCAAGCAAAGCACGTCGCTAAGAAGGCATACGGAGCTCTATATACGCTAAAATTCTACCGGCGTGCTCTCTCGAAAGAAATTAAAAAGCATCTAGTCGAAACCATAATTCTTTCCCAATTCAATTACGCGTGTGTCGACTATAGTGATATAGATGGCACATGGAGCTTAAAACTTCAACGCATGCAGAACGCATGTATCCGCTTTATTATGGGCAACATTCCTGGCCGAGCACATGTCACTCCATACAGACTCGAATTAGGCTGGCTCTCTGCTCGGAGACGAAGTGAATACCACTGTGGCGCTCTTGCCTCCTCGGTGATCGCCTTCGAGAACCCCAACTACCTCACTGCTAGGTTCACTCGACTAGATGTAGATGTAGTTATGCGCCGCTCAGAGCGAAACCCTCCATAGGTGCTAGTATACCCCGCCCCCCGCACCGAAGCGCTCAAGCAATCTTTTAGAATCCAAGCCTCCACCCTGCTTAACTCCATGTCTGTTATAAACTTCTCTTCGACGTCGATTATGACTTTTCAAAACATCTCTCCGAAAAGCGCTCTTTGCCCACGTCGTGTCTGATTGGGAGGATCGTGTACGCAACGAGGGAATTTTAGTATAATCTAAATTTAAGTATATTCTGTAAATATCTATTAACCAACTCACGCGAGAGTCACTGTTTTAGTTTTAGTTAAGTACTTTTATTTAGTAATTCATTAGTTACTTAACTATTACGGCACTCACTTGAATCCTGTCTTGATTATTGTACCGTTACCATATAAAATATAAAATATAAAATGTAATTCTGCGAATCCATCTCTGTATTATGTATAATATGTAATTATTCTACGAATCTAGTTGTATAACAATTATTTGAAATTCAACTAAAATTACACTGTAATCTATTATTCATCTATTGTATTTTACTGAACATCAGACGGGGTTCTATCCCAAGGTGGAATAAAGAAAAAATCAAATCAAAGCTCTCTCTCTCTCTCTCTCTCTCTCTCTCTCTCTCTCTCTCTCTCTCTCTCTCTCTCTCTCTCTGTCCCTTGACTGACAACCTCTTAAAGTTGCTCTCTGGTAAAATTTGGAAACCCTTCAATTATAATTTTAAAATTTTGGGAATTTCTAGCTACATCGATAATGATTTTACTAAGAGTTATAAACTATTATATAAACTATTACATACAATTTGTCATAACAAATAAAATGTGTACATAACTCAAGATAAGATGGGTCGAAAAATGTCCAAAAAATTGGAATTTTGACTCTACTTTTGACCAAGTCGATTTAAATAACGCAAAAACAAAATTGCACTCTGTTATTTGACAAAAATTCAGAGTATTAATAGAATGCCGTTCGTTCTGGCATAACCCCTTGTATGATGGTTCAAAAATGTCCAAGATATTCAGAAATACTCGGCACATCATTCTCCCGACTCCTCTTCAAGTTTTTACCAAATCGACTTAATTAGTGCATATAATAAATCAAACACTAACATTTGACAAGAATTGAAATATTAATAAAATGCCATTACTTTTGCCATAACCCAATTTAAGGTGGGTATAAAAATGTCTACGCAATTTACAAATATTTGTCATAACGTTGAACCCACCCTTCCTTGATTTTTTAATAAATCGACTGAATTTACGTAATTAAAAAACCAAACACTGGTATCTGACAATAATTGAAATATTCATAAAATGCCGTTCCTTATCCACTGACAAAACCCGCATCGTAAAATATTACGATATTATCATAAGAAATGGTAATAAAATATTTTTTCAAAATGATATATTTTTGCAGAAAACGTTTAAATATGATTTATTTATTATACGATATTCGTATCATAAAATTTAAATTATCGATATCGTAAAATTTACAATATTGAATATCGAGAAATCAAATAGTAGTGTAAGTGCACCAGTTACTGCAGATGCTTCTATTACTGTGGGAACATTAAAACCCTATTACAACTGAACACCCTAATGCAAAATCTCACAAAATATATTTTTTTTAAAAGTTAGTCATCATAAAGAAACGTTTTGAAACAATAAAAATAGAATACATTGTTTATTTAAATTTATTTATTTAAAATTATATGAGTTGATCCGCAGTGACTGATGCTTTACCGACTAATCGATGGCTTCTATTACTGCGGATTTATAGCATCTTAACCTCACTTTTCAGCGTAAACACTAATAGTAATATTTATCGCGAGGTCTGTAGAATTTTCTTATTTTTAAAGGTGGACAAGTAAAATTATTGTTATAGAGTATGTAAATTCACGAAATTCTACAAAACAATAATATTTAATAGAGAAAGATGAAGTTGTATTTGTACAAGAAATCCGCAGTAATTCAAATGCAGTAATTAGTCATTCTGCAGTATTTGAAACGCAGTAATATATGTACATCCGCAGTAATACAATTAGAATGATTTATTTTTAATAACATTATTTGTAACTAAATAAATAAATAATTTATAACTTGATAACGTATTGTAGCCACGTAGATTTTACGAAAATCTTTAATTTAAAAAAATATCATGTATTTTCTTGTCATATTTCGCTTTTCATCATAATTTAGAGTTAAGTTAAAAGAAACTGCGCAGCAACTAATACACTTATCCTAGTTAGTTATACAATTTTATGCAAAAATATAACAGTTTAAACTAATGTTATTAGCGATTTTTGACGATGTCAATATTGTAATATTTTATGATATTGTTTCTCAGTGTAGCATATCCCGTGGTAGGATGGCTGCAAAAATGTGTAAAAAATTGCCAAATATTTGTCATAACAATCTACGGACCCTTCCACGAGTTTTTACTGAATTGACTGTGTGTGTGTGTGTGTGTGTGTGTGTGGATGTGGATGTGTGTGTGTGGATGTGGATGTATGTGTGCCTGTGTGTGTGTGTATGGTGTGTGTGTATGCGGAAAATTTTCAAAATTCTCCAAAATATAACAAAAATTTGACAATATTCCAAAATTTACAAAATTTACATAATTTTCTAAACTTTCTCAGTAGCGGGTGAATAGTACCTATTTTCGCCCGATGGATGAAATTTTTTTGTTTTGAGCGGGTAAAAAAATTTTTTTCGCCCGTTGGCCGGTAAACAGTTGCTTTGCGCCAGCTTTAGAGGCACGAAAAACCGAGAACATCGTGCGTGTATGACAAAAAATTTACAAAGCGCTTGGAAATGCATTGTCCATTATATACTTCACAAATTGTGAATAAAATATTCATTTTGCACATCAACGGACTGTCTGGGAACTGCTTGAAGACCGAAAATGGATAAAGAAATCATTAAGATAGCGGGTTTCCGCCGTTTCAACGAATAAATTTACTGGTAAATGAGGTTTATAGTAATATGAATTTCAAATTGAATAAATTAATCATCTTAAAGACCAATCAAATGACCGGTAACTGCTTAAAGGCCAAAAATGCATAAAAAAGACATATAAATCGCGCTTTTTCGCTGTTTTAATGAATAAATTAATTAAGAAATAAGATTATTTCGTAATAAAAATTACGAAGCGCTTGAAAATGTATTGATTATTTCTTTTGATACAAATTTAATAAATTATTCATTTTAATGACCAATCGGATGACTAGTAGCGGCTCAAATGCTGATAATGAAAAAAAAAACATAAAAATTTCGGATTTCGCTGTATTAATGAATATTTTAATTAAACAATGAGATTTTTTAGTAATAACAATTACAAAGCGCTTGAAACTGCATTGTTCATTATATCTTTTGGTAGAATGTGAATAAAATATTTATTTTGCAGATAAAGCGAATGTTTGGGAACTGCTTGAAGACCGAAAATGGATAAAGAAATCATTAAGATAGCGACTTTCCACCGATTCAATGAATAAATTAACTGACAAATGAGGTTTTTCGTAATATTAATTTCAAATTGAATTATTTAATCACTTTAAAGACCAATCAAATATCCGGTAACAGCTTGAATGCCGAAAATGCATAAAAAAATCACAAAAATCGCGCTTTTTCGCCGTTTTAATGAATAAATTAATTAAAAGAGGAGATTATTTCGTAATAATAGTATATTATGTATCTAGGGTGTAAAGTAGGCTATTTTTCCGGCGTGTGGAAATCACTCGGTTCGGCTCAGGCTTGCTCCTGTCGCCTTATACTGCAATCACGCAAGGGCAAAAAAATACTTTTCCCCCAACGCCCACACCGTATTTTTTGTCATATATGTATTGACATTGCGTTTTTCTTATGCCTCTAGAGTGGGTGTTTACTGCGGCTGTTATTCCAAAATTTTCAAAATTTCTTTTGCGAAATAATCTCATTTCTTAATTAGTTTATTCATTAAAACTGAGAAAACGCGCGATTTTTATGATATCTTTTAGGCATTTTCGGACTTCAAGCCGCTACTGGAAATTTGATTGATCTTTAGCATGATTAATTTATTCAATTTGAAATTCATAATACGAAAAACCTCATTTTTCAATTAATTTATTCATTGAAACGGCGGAAACCCGCTATGTTTCTGATTTCTTTATCCATTTTCGGTCTTCAAGCAGTTCCCACACATTCGCTTGATCTGCAAAATGCATATTTTATTCACATTTTATCAAAAGATATACTGAACAATGCATTTTCAAGCGCTTGTAATTTCTATTACAAATAAATCTCATTTTTATTTAATTCATTCTTTAAAACAGCTAAAAATGATTTGTTTAGGCATTTTCGGCCTTCAAGCGGTTACCGGACGTTCGATCGGTCTTTAAAATGATTAATTTATTCAATTTAAAATTCATATTACGAAGAATCTCATTTGTCAATTAATTTATTAATTGGAACGGCGGAAATCCGCTATCTTAATGATTTCTTAATCCATGTTCGGTCTTCAAGCAGTTCCTAGACATTCGCTTTTTCTGCAAAATGAATATTTTATTCACATACTATCAAAAGATATAATGAACAATGCATTTTCAAGCGCTTTGTAATTGTTATTACGAAAACATCTTATTTTTTATTAAAATATTCATTAAAACAGCGAAAAAACGAAATTTTTATGTTTTTTTTTCATTATCAGCATTTAAGCCGCTACTAGACACTCGATTGGTCTTTAAAATGAATAATTTATTAAATTTGTATCAAAAGAAATAATCAATGCATTTTCAAGCACTTCATAATTTTTATTACGATATAATTTAATTTTTTAATTCATTTATTTAATAAACGGCAGTAGTATATATACGCGCCGGTGGAGACGTCGTGACGTCATCAGCCGACGCGTATATTGGGAGCGTGTAAACAATTAATTAATGTGACATTAATAGTTTTTTAATTGTTCGTTTACATAAACATTCAATTAAAAAACCGTAAAACTTAAAGTAATTATCCACCGACACATAGTAATATTAATTGTATTTAGTGGTAGATAAACAATAAAATGTTTTTATTGTTTATTTACGTAAATATAACGCGCATCTCAATCCGCAATGTTGGAGTAGCAAGACGGCTACTCTATATATATAAGCCAGGCGCCAATCGGCGCTGCCCTCTACCTAGGCCCGACTGCTGTAGCGAGACGGGAGTCTTGAGTGTAGGTGGGAGCAGCGAGAAAGACGAAGAGATAGAGAGAGAGAGAGAGAGCATAGTGCGCGGGGTTCCCCCCGCAGCGCCTAGCCGAGGGACCGGAGGCTAAGGTAACGGCTGGCAGCGACGGAGCTTCGTAGGCAGGAGAGCCGGGGAGAGAGAAAGAGAGAGAGAGTGAGAGAGAGAAAGTGAGATATATATATCCTACTACACGTTGCCGCGAAGCTTACTGTAAATTTCAGCTTCGGGGATTAATTACTGCACGAATGTGTGAAAAAGAGAGAGAAGCTAAAACTATGTACTTATGTTGACCTGTAAAGGATTGAAGCACAATAACATTTTATATTGTAATAAGAATTAATTAATTAATTATTTTGATTATTGTAAAAACTTAAAATTTATTACAAAAACTATTTTATATTAAATTATTTAAAAATTTAAATGACTTTTTTATGACACTTTTTTTAATATCAGCTTTTTCGAGGATAGCCCTCAGCGACGAAGGAGGCACGTGCGTGCTCTGGAACTCACTTATACAATTCCATGGTGAATCGGGCAGTCATACTCATGTTTCTCTTCTGTTAAAGATATTTCTTTAACATCAATTGTCCGCGCCAATGCTATCAAAAATATGAATAGCGCTTTGATTGTGTATCCTCTTTGATTGTGTTTGTACTTAAATCTTACTTGAGCCCCAACAAAACCATCTGCATTAGGGATACTATCCAAATATTCGTTGAGTATTCTATTGTGTCTGATCTTTATATTTTCGATTGCTCGAAAATATACACGAGCATATCTGTTTCGGACCGTGTCATTAACAAAATACCGCGTACCTTATACGCAGGTAATATTTAAACATCCGTAATTCATGGTTTGTCACTTCCACAAGATAACTCGGTAGTACGTTCTTCAAGTATTTCAGCATAGTTCTGCTCTCTTCTCGATGCAGATTGTTGATGTTTTTAACAATTTGGATTCATGAGAATCCTTCTAGTCTGTCTTTTAAATGTAGATCAGCTAGTACACACTCTTCGTTAGTGCAGCGAGACATTTTTTTTAAAAGCTTCCGAACTACAGAGCGACCAAAGCAAAACGGAAGCGAGTGCTTCGTCAACGAGCCCTCTAGCCCTACTAAATTTTTCTACATCTCCCATTTATGAGTTTTCTTGAAAGAGTAGTAATGTAGTATACCATGAATGCTCTCATAGTGCGTACGTGAACAACACACACACATTGACTGTGTGTGTGTATGTATTATTAATTTTATAAAAGTATATGTAAATGTGTTAAAAATAAGGGAAAAAATCAAAAAGTTATGGTTGAGGTAAAATGAGTTGTTTCTTTGTTTTACAATTTTAGCTTTTCTTTTATTTTTACAGAGTACAAGTTCTTTTTATAAAGATATTTTACGTAGAAAACATAATTTCGGATAAATTTGTTGCAATTAAAGGTAGACAATAAGCAAATAATTCCACTAATACAATATTCAGTGCGTCGAGATTAAAAATTACCATTTCCATACTCGTTTTCACTCTACTTTCAATTTCGGCTTTGCAAATAGCGTAATATTGCGCGAAAGCATTCAATTCTTTGAGAATATTTTTTGCATTCGTCTCACCTTCTTTTTTTAATTCACTTTTTAAAAAATCTAGAATGTATTCGACAGCACGATTAACAAAAGTAGCACTCATCAACATGTTTAAGGCGCGCACTAATACATTCACGCGCCTGCGACAGTCCTTCGACTGTAGCTAGCTGCATGACGATGCTTGGTGGATTATCGTGCTTCTTCTTCTTTTTGCCGGGCGGTTCGAATGTAGTGGTTGCTTCCATATTCTCGTATAGCTGCGCCTCGTGCGGCTGACCTATGTTGTTGAGTTTTGTAGGCGAACCGTCAGCGGGTGGTCTCTCGTCGAGGGCTATTGCTCTCGAGCCGTAAGCCATCGTAAAATTGAGGTCGTGATTGGGGAAGAAAATCTTGAATGGCTTTCCGAAATTTTGATAGAATGTATATGAGTTTTTTAAGTACGCACTCATAGCCTCCATTCGATCGATGAAAAGCTCCCAGTTGCTCGTATCCAGTGCCATGTACCGCGAGCCTGCTCCGCCAAGCTTTACGTCAGGTCTATATAACCGTGATTTTCAAGGCCTATAATTACGCGCTTAGAGTGAGATCTATTGAGTGCGTAAGTACTTGATAGCAGCAGCAAATTAGAAAGCGTCTTCGATGCAGCTTTGCAGATGGGTGTAGTGTTCTCGTTGTTAGCCATTTTTTAAAATTGTTGTATATTTTTTCGCAACTACTGTACACGAGCAAAGTGGCTGCTGGTAAGCGACTGTAGTCGATGCTCGAAACACCGTTTCTTATATCCTGCTATCCCTACCACCGCTAGTGCACACTAGAAGATTGGGTGAAAAAACGGATATTGATTATTAACAGCCAATCGCGAATATGAGTTTGCCACCCGAAGAGGGAGGAATTCCGTTGCAAACTTTTTCTCGATAAAATAATAAAGCAAAAAGTTTAAATAAATTTTCTCCGTACAATACAATTTAATGTGTCAACGGTCAACTGTGTGCTACGAAATACGCACATAAAAATTTAATAAAATCCTCAATTATTTAAATAATTGTTTAGTCAAAGGAGCCACATATCTTAAAAATTTTATTTTAAGTTTAATAATTTTTGTTTTAATAAGAAATAAGTACAGCTGTGAAACAAAACACATAAAAAGTTATCGTTAAAAAATATCGGGTATTCTTTTTTTTTTTAATAAACGTACACGTCTTAAAATGTTAGAAAGTATAATAAAAATCCAAAAGTTTAAATTAATATTTTATTGAAGAACATAAATTATTTAAGAAACAATAACTACATATTTATATTCATGTATGGGTAAATTTTTTAAAATCAGGAAACAAGCGGAATGTCGAGGGTAAAAATAAAAGTATAACACACAAAATTAAAATGTCATGTGATTAAATTTATTACAATACTTTTTAGAAATAAAAAAAAAGAAAGTACATATGTTTCTTATAATACTAAGTGTACAAAAGTATAAAAATTTATTATGACAAACATTCCATTTTCGAAGTACATGATTGATTGATACACCCAGCTCCAACAGAGCTCTCGAACGAAAACACATTAACTTGCCGACCAACGTACCTCTTACTTTTCAATTGTTTAACAATATATTTATAAAATTTTGCAACTAATGCATCGTTGCTACGCGTATTTCGTGAAAACATGTTACAAAACGAGCGTAGAGAAACACCATTACACAAATTATACATAAACATAATACAATATTCTCCGCACACTTGCGAATCAACACATTGTAATTTTTTTATTCCATTGATATCGCACGCAGTTACTTCGGAGTCGATTGAGATGATGCTGTGAGAAAGGTGCGACGCCGTAGCTGTCAAAGTAGTTTCCGTAGACTTTTTGTCGATGTAAATGGCAATCCAGTGCGAACCAGGCTTATCCGACGTATCGATGTTTGATACAATAGCAGCAGGGAGACTTAAAAATTTGGGCATGTGATCTGCTGCATAAACACCGATCGAGTTGGCGTTTAGCCCTCTAATGGCACTCATTATTTGGCTCGTGTTCATTTTAAACAGTTGAGCGCACACTCGCACTCATCATCCGTGTCGTCCGACTCGTCAATGATATATAGCTTTTTGACGTTGGGTACTTCGTCGTCGTCGTCGTCATCGGCTACTTCGTCGTAATAGACCTCCTAGCTTTGCCGCTGACCATCTACTTCTATCGCTCCATCGACTACGTCCTGTCCTCCCTCTTCCGCGAATCGTAGGTGTTTCACTCTCTGCTGTCGATGGTATTCTAGCAGTGCACCGTAGAATACCTCGCTATGTATAACGGACAGGCTGAGCGTATCTTTTGAAAGAAGCGTGTAAAGAAGCGAGCTGTGTGTTATACAGATCAACACAGCTGAAAACGCCTGCTCGAGATGTTGAAAACTCGGTGCATCGTAATGCTCGACATTTATAATGCGGCGTGCCATCACTGATTCCAGATACATGGCTTTTTCACTCTCTCGTACATATATGCTGCGTGCATCCCTCGCTATGTTGTATAAGCGACGTCGTAATTGGCGAAGAGAAACTGCACCTTCAAAGCACTGTAAACCGTGCACATCGAGCGAACAGTAATTGTTAGTTTGACGCACGTGCACATACTATCCAGCATGGTGCACATACTATCCAGTGTCCGATGACACAATTTTGTAGTGATATCGCTGCAACTTCTTTCGGTAAGAAGTTTTTATATGCATCGCGAAATCCCTGTATGTCGATAACGTAATCCATTTTAAGCTTTTGAGAGGTGTGTGTATTAGCTACGACTACTATGCGAGAAACTGATCTGATTGTGCTTTGTTTTAGGCCTAATATACTCATGTCCTCACCTGTTACGCATTCAAATCAGTTATGATTTGCCTGTTCGAGTCAATCTCCAAAAGATTATCGTACTCAGCATAAACAATACAGTTTATGGTCGATGCGAGCGCCTGTTCAAAACCCACCTCTATGCGCACACTACCCGAGCGCACGAGATTCCAGTGCGTGGCACAGTGAGCCGATAAATCAGGCGTGAGATCAAAAGCAGTAAGGAAATTATCTTTTGAATAATTATAACGATTAATTCCGATTCCCTCGTTGAGAAAATGTATGCCTGTGCCGGTAAAAAGTGTTTGAAAGGCGTCTATATGTAGTTCAGAGTGCCCTTTAAATCGTGGCTGTAGAGGTTTATTCGGAATTTGTACACCGTCGACATACAGAGAGAGATAATTAATTGAAAATTAAATGGATTAAATCTCCGATTTCCGTTAAACGCTCTATTGTCGACAAAACCAATGATTATTCTTTTCGGTAACTGCCCAAGTATGACGTTTTCTATTGCATCGCCGACAATACCCGCGTGAAGTGTGAACGATTTTACCTCTACACGTGTGATCGGATATATGGCTGTGGTTTTTGCTAATGCATTGGCGTGGCCGAGAAAGACCCCCGGGCTGATTTTAACTCTGCGAACGATGAGTGTTGCTTCTTTTATATGCACTTTGAATTTACCGTCATCGGAAACATCCATTAAGCAAAATGCGTCCTTGCTTCTTACTAAGCGAATTCTAATTTCTACACCGTTATTTAACATTTTATTTTGATTCAGCAGGTCGAGATACAAGAATGATTGCATGTCACACACGCGGCCATTGCGCGTAAAATATTGACGATTCTTAGTCTCTTTGTTCACGACTAGCGGGGTTGCAGCATTCGGCGCAGCTTCGAAAGCGTCTTCCGTATTCTCGTACCATAAACTAGACGTCAAATGCGACTCTTTAGCTGCGGGAGAATAGTTGAGTAGTGACTCTATGAGGGCCTGTAGGGGTACGCGTTATTTGGTGGTGAAACGAGTTTTTAATTGAAAAATACGTCAATCTGATTAAACATAGAATGCAAAAAATTATTAACTGGTGCAACTTTATCATTTTCAGCATCTGTATGAACGGATATGATTTTTGCCTGAATGTAAAGCATAGTGTGCGCTAGATCTATATAATGCTCGCTCGCGCTTGGCACTACAAAATCCAAGGGTGCATCCCCCTCCTCGCTGAGTGGCGACACAGGCTTGTAATTCAAGTAAGCACTGCATTCTATGGATGTCTGAGTTGCCGGAAGAGTAAAGAGATTCAGTTCTCTCGTCATACATTCCGTCGAACGAGTGTGTAAAACAGCCATTTTTGCAAACGTGATGAAAATTACTTTGGTCCAAAAATATCTGTTATATTTCTAAAAGTAGTAGTAGTCGGCTTCTTTCTCTTTCTTCTCATTGTTTGCGCCCTCCTTCTTTTAACAGCGGTGTCTCGTTATTTTTTACTTTGTTTACGGTTTTTGCGTGGATTGCCGATACACGTGTCTTTCTTCACTACCGCCTGCGCTTAATAGCTCTCGATTTATAACCTTTCATCATTTTTTGAAAATGGCACTGATGTTTGCGACGTCGTCAAAAACATTAATACCCGCGCGTACAGCTTCTTTACCTACTGCCCGTGCACCGGAAGCAACGAAGAATTCTGCGAAATAATCCGCCTAGCCACGCTGCTACACCACTACCGCGCTGAAACGTTGAGCCTGCAAAAACGTTTCGCACACCGCCACCGCCTGTTTGATCGTTGTAATAACGTATGTAGTGACTCATGTTTTACATATTTTTTAACGATTACGCCTAAAGTTAAGCGTAACCGTCAACGTTCCGTACTCAAATGGTATGCGTTGACCGTCTTGATCTCTTATATCGATAATAATAGATCGGAAGCTATGTTGCAAAAGCGGAATGTAGTGGATAGGTGTAAATTGTCTCACAACGTTCGCTCCGAATTTATATTTTGAGCTGTCCAAGGATACGATACGCAAAAGCGATGCTTGAGTATCACCGACTGTATACGGCTCGCATATGTCTATGTAGACATACAGTTGGTCGGGTATAGCACGAGAGAGCGAAGTCGGTCTATTGCCCAACGCAATGACACTACCCAAGTTTGAGGTGGTAAAAGTCCCCTTCCCCTCTCTGTGCACAGCATCCTCAAAACCGAATACACGCCTTATTTTTTCGTTAAACTGCGCGTAATGCGTCTGATCATATGCGCATTATCGCTGCAGAGTGTAATAGCCTTTTTGCAAAATTTCCGGTACGAGCATTAAATGATTGTAAATCCCATTCGATTTGTTTATTTCTGCGGCTAACTGGTCAATATTTTCGTAAATACCGTGTGCAAAAAAATACATTTCTTCTTTATTATCCAATTTAAAATTGTAAAATACCTCATACTCGTTGATATGCGTAATCGTACACGGTACGTGAATTTCTGCGAGGCCAACGATCCAATCACCTGTTAGTTTTATTTCGCGTGACAAATGAGTAGTAAAACAGCTTGTTGCATTATCGTTGTAGAACATTAGGCTGCTATTTGAGGGTAAAACAAGATAGAATTCGTCGGTGTTCTTCATTTTCTTAAATAATCTCGAGATCGGACGCTTTTATCCAAGAATTGAATTTATCCAGATAACCTTGCCACTTTACGAGCACTTGCTTATTCGATCCGCGTCCCTTTGTACGAATGACACGTTCTACCTTAAAAATCTCATCGGCTGTCATGCGGCTTTTAAGTTCAAGCCTTCTAAGATAAATGTGGGCAAATTTTAACGTTTTGATATGTGTTTTATCTTGAATATTTCTTCGCTGAAATTTTTTTCATAACCTTTCTCACAGGTATTTTTAGTTCGACTGATGCGTACATAATCGCCGGTGCGTATTTATCTATAACGTTGAGCGCCCTCTGTTTTTTATTAATACTTTGTTGTCGTGCCCGTCTTTTTAAATTTTTGTTTGCTTTTATAGCGTTATTTGTATTAACTTCCGAGGGTCTCATTTTTATGCCCGTGTATAAAGTGTGATTGTAAGCATAAATATTCTTTTGCACTACATCGATATAACGTTTGGTGTTTTTATGCGAAATGTATCGTTATGTTGAGCCTTTCTACTACAGCTGCTTTGATGTCGGAATTTCTCGCGACTCGGAAGCATATATCGTGTTTCTTTAGAAGGCCTTGGAAGGCCGAGCCGACGAACTCCTTACCTCGGTCCGACTGTAAACAGAGGGCCTTTAGACCTACCGCTCGCTTGAGAATTTTTTCAAACACCGCTGCCACGTTATGGGCAGTTTTATCGCGCAGTGCTTCAACCCGCGAAAATTTACTGAGTACGTCAACGACGACTAGAAGGTAACAGTAGCCGTCGTTATATTCTTTTATTGTAGTTAATTGTAGCAAATCGCATTCCCATAAATCGTCGATATTTGTAACGTTATAGCGCGATCTAGGAAATTTTCAACGTACGGGTCGATGAAGAGAGTAAGCGTCTTGATTACTCAACCATTCAAAAATTCTTTTTTTCTCTTGTTCGTTAGTCAGAGATTTACCCTTTTTGTTGACACGTATGAGATTTCGCGCGCCCGCGTATCCCGCCTCGTGCGAGAGATCGTAATAGTGCTTTTCATAATTTATTTATATGTCCAATCTAAGCCACTTTTTCTTTGCAGTGGTCCTCGTCAACGCGGGCGATACGATTGGCTCTATGTATAAATCTTTTTTAATGAAGCGGCTTTTAGCGGTATTTAAAGGTGCTGTTAATCTCTGCGCGATGTTAAAAATTTCCATATTTCCTATTAAATTGCTCGGAGTATCCGATGTTTTGATGAATTTCGCGAATTCAGCACACCCGATGGGTGCGTTATGCTCGCCCAGCCCTGCCTCCCCATCCGTTTTCTTATTTTTTTGCTTCTTTATAACAGCATTATTGAGCAACTCAATGATATTCCATCGTACGATCTTTCTCCTGTCTATCGTAACCACTCCGGCATTATCCCACTTTATTCGTTCTGGCGCTGAAAATTTCCAGTGCCAAAGTAAAAGTTTTGCTTTAACTTTCGCTCGTAACTCTTAGGCACGCTTTCTAGTATATCTTCTTGAGTGAGCGGGGTAAGCGCATCGTCGATCTCATCTACCTCGCACTCTGAATCACGCTGGCTGATACGTTCGTTCTCTTTAAAAAATAAATATCGCCGTAAAACTTGCAAATAATTCATACATTTTTCGCGTTCAATTAAATTTTTTTTTCGAATGTAGGAGATCGTGCATTTCAGAGTCCAGCCTGGATAAATTATCGCCACAGGTCTGCATGGAATTTTCATTCGTGCAAGTCTAGGCTGACTGAGGTGGCGGCGGTGGCAGCGGCAGCGGCTCGTGCACTGGTGGCCTCGTAGGTCCCGCTACGCCTATCATTCGTTCGAGCGACTCTTCGGGCATAAGAATCATCTTGCGCGCTCGATCCATTCTCCCTCCCCCACAACCACTAATCACTGTCAATTATCGCCGAATAATTTTGAAATAAGTGTACCAACTATAGGTGCTAGAAACAGAGGTAAAAATCCATCACCGTTTTGCAGTAAAATTCGTTTTCTTTTTTGCCAACCTACTACACTATCACGCGATATTGTACTTTTTTATAATGTACAAATTTACGCAGAACGAGCCTGCGTCTGCTCAAACGCTTTTTTTATGACTCTTTAAGTTCGACAACGCCGTGCAAAACGTTCAAAACATTCTCACATACACACTTTATCGTAGCTTTATCGGCCGATCGAAGCATGGTTTTTCGCAGTCCACCGTTAGCACAGTGCCTCAGAACAAACAAAAACAGCTCATTTTTCTTCGTAAAATGATTACAGGGTAGCAGGTCTCCGCGTTTACTCGTGCGATACTTCGATGTTGTCTCAGCCATTGTCACTGATAGACTGATGCATAGATGTTTCGTTCGTTTTTTATAATTGCTTCGCCTCTCTCATCGAACTTTCAAATATTTTGGCACGTATACGTAGTGAAACTCGTCGTCCAGAAATATGCAAGTACGCACGCGAAACTCATCTAGAGCAGCCGGCAAAAGATCGAGAAACAAATAAGAGTGAGGATTTCTAGTCGCATCGAGATAAGCTTCTTGCAAAAATTTAGGATCCTCGGGACATACTTATCGTACAAGATGTTGAATTTGTGCACGGTCGCGCGGATTTTTAAAAATCACCATATATTTTGTGTTCAAACTTATGTCGCGTTGCTTTTTCCCTTATGAAAAATATTTTGCGTAATAAAGATAACGATTATATTTTTGTGATGACTACCTTTCATAAATAAATCGAGAATTACGTCGCTCGATGACTCGCGCATCAGATCGTCGAGAATAAGCAGCTTTTCTTTCTCATTATCGTGCGAGGAGTCATCCCGCTGCGGGAGCCCCTCTCGAAATTCGAGCTCTGGCATCGGTACTGCGGCGACGACGGTGGTGGCAGCGGCGGCGCCGCTAGGTCTGAGCTCCGTTCGGTACGTCTCTTGCCACTCTGCGTAGTAAAACAGTATACGATCAAAGCTTGCATCACAAATCCCGCTTGCCGTCGCCCCCGCCGACAAGTGAGCAAGAAATCTTTTTACGAATAATGTTTTACCGCAACCCGTAGGTCCGCACACGCAACAAGTAAACGGATGTTTCCAGCGCGTATCCATCCTCATAACTGATAAAAAAAGCAATGTTGACGAATTTGTATAACGATTCAGTGCGAAGGATGATAAAAAGTGCTTAGAAAGTAGAAAGAAAGAGAGAGGGGTATAGATGACCACCGCGGCGGCGCGACACGGGCGCGCGTATATTAGCTTCTAACGCGAGCGCGCGGGCGCACGATCCGCGTGGATAAGCTCATCACCGCGGTGTACAAGCTAGTACTGCGTGCGAGGGCACTGAGAAGCTTATACGCGCGTACATGTAAAGAAAAAATAAATATTTGATTAGAATAAATTTATTTTCATAATTTTATTAAACATGTTACATAATAGCAACTTAATTATTTAGTGCTTGTAGCCAAAAGGTAAAGACAAACTTTGCGAAACGTATCGTCTTTTTTTCAAAACAATGCAACACGTTTTCGTTTCATCGCGCGTTACAACGTCATGAGTAGGCATACGTCTTATAGCTTTAAATTGTATTTTAATATTGTTTGCACTTTCTTCTTTTTCTTCTTCAGCCTCGTCATTGCACGGTATGATTACATTTTCTTTTTTTTTATCGTAAAATGTACGATCGAGGAGAACTTTAATATTTTCAAAGTTTATTTTTTTAGAATTCATAAAACTTAAACATATTCCCTTGATTTTGCAACACTCTATAGTAGCACCCGTAGAGGGGGTGAGTTCTTGAAATGCGTAAAATTTTGGGCCGCCGGATAGAAACGTGTAAATGTAACTTCCTTCCCCATAACTTTTTAACTCATCCGTCATATCACCTAATAAAGAGCCGAGAGGGGGTCTGTATTCGTTTATAGCACCATCATTACACAAGAACACACACGAATCAGTGTCATAGTAAAGAATTCTCGCCCATAGGGGTTCCAAAAAACTATATAATTTGAGACGAGCCTGTGCGGTAGAATACGCGGAATAACGACGTTTGTGTGCGGAGTGGGTGCTACAGCCTCATCTCTAACTGCCAATTAACATACAAAACTTCATCACTTACGGCCAATACATCGAATACTTCTTTTTCACGGTCTACTAGGAGTTTAAGAAAATCTTTTCGCGTATTTATTATTTCAGTTTGTTTTAAATTACTACGCTGGCCAAATTTACCCCAAAAAGAGTTTAAGCAGATTTGTGCAACGGCACGCAAGCCTGCATTTTTTCCTGTCTTTTCGCGCTCTAACTTGATTCCCTCTTCTCGCTCGTACTCTTGCAAATATTGAATTTTACTAGTCTCATTCTCACACCAAGACGGCCAGGCGCTCGCTTGCTACTTTATTTTCAAAAATAAGTTTACGTAACCGGCAAACAAGCCTCCATCACCCGTGCGCGGATCGAAGCGCGTCATCAAATTATATACATTTCAGTGATTTCGTATCCAAGTTCAATGGCTTTTCTCAACTCGTCGGCCACCCATGTGCCAGTGAACTCGCGCTCGTGAATATCTTCGTGGTTACAGTCTTCTTGTCGCATTTCTTCACAGCAAGAACGACACCGTGCGAATAATAGTCGATTATGCCTTTTTATAGGTAATAAAGGTAGAAATAATTTACGCGGTGGCAAAATTTTACAATTTACGCCAACGAGAATGCATGAATGTCCGAGCGGAAACTGACCTCTCTTACACACGTAAGGATACTGTGAACAAATGTCTGTAAACTTAATTTTTTGGCCTTCTTTAGCTTTGTAATGGGTGACGATATTTTCTGTCCTACCAGTGTAAAATGCGTCGCGCGGATTTAAAGTTATTTTACTGATAAGCGGATGATTTGATACGTAACGAAAAATTTCTGGATTTTCCATTTTCATGCGTTCGAATTTACACTCCCAAATTTCACGCGTTTCGTAACCGAGAGACTTTATACGAGCGATTTTTGCACGTGTGATCTCGTAAGATTCGTTAAAAGAGCGACCATACATTAGAATTCTATCGCGATTATTTTTAAAACATTTTGGACATCCGTGCGTGTAGCAGCCTTGGAACTTGAAAACTGTACTCCTGTCGTGGGCGTGAATTGCAGCTTCCAGGTTTTAATACCCGTCTACTAAAAATCCCTCGCTTAACCTAAACTCTCGAGCTCTTCCCGCGTGTATTATTTCTCGACCTATTTCACGCTTGCACTGCAATAACCATTCGATGGATTTCTGTGAATGCCGGTCGGCACGTCTATAGCCGTTTGGTGGAATTATACCTATGCTATTGGGTAATACATTTTTTTTCTAAATACGCGTGAACAAGCTGATGCGATCGTGGTTGTATGTACAAAAGGATCTGTATCCCCAACAGAGAGAAATATGTTTCTAAAAACCAAACATGCGCGTCTCAAGAACTCAACGTCAGAGTGGCAACACATAAGAATTTCACGTTCAAAGTCGAAAATATAATGAGGTGCATTCTCATTGTACCAAGCGTAAAATGTGTCTCTATTGCGAGCTGACATTGAATCTGGCGCGTAAAATTTTGCCGCGGGTAGTGGGCCTACGTAATGTTGATTTTCAAACTTATTAAATTGATGCGGAAAATAACCTTTTCTAATGCTAACAGGTAAATCAAAAGTGCTCGGTAGCGCGCTCAACTTCATGTGAAAATAGTTTAAACTATCTATAAACTTTGTTCACCCGAGTTGCAACGTAATGATATTTTGACCGTTAAGAATAACACTCGGTAAAACTTGGCTCGATTGCTCTGTTAACTCTTTTAAAATAAATTGCGCGTCAAACCCGCGTGTGTTGTGCGCTATACATATTATTTGTTCAAATGTCGACTTTTCACGAATGAAAATTTCTATTAATTCTTTTACCGGTTCCTTGCCAAAAATATATTCGCGAATCCCACAAGTATTGCACCATTGTGTCATATCTTTCGAATCTAGACAATCGGTACACACTTGCTGGGCTATGCAGAGATTAGGAATATGCACTTTTGTCGTTCTGTGGTTTCGATAAGCAGTATCCTGACATGTCTCGAACCGTAAAATATAAACAGGTATTTTTTTAGAGCTGCTGGCTGGTTCTGCGCAGTTTTTTTTCTACCGTCATCGCCATTTATCGGTCGCATATAATACATATCGTTAACTCTGTGACGCTTGCACAAAATCTACACCAAAAAACACCGCATTCGTGCTTTCCGCGATTACAATGCGTCAACTTGCAACATTTTCTATACATTTTCAATACATCACATAATTTTTTATTATTTTGTTTTGTATGAACCGTCTCTCTTGTGATTTTCATAACAAGCCTTATCAATGAAATCTCGGTTGCATGAATCGCATTTAATTCTATATATACTTTCGAATTTACATGCAGGTGAAACGAAACAGTAAGGACAAATTTCCTTACATACATGTTCATCAACGTGATAGTAGCGTTTGTTCAAAAAGGAGCAAAAAATTTTGTTTTCGCTATCCCAGATAAATTTAATATTGTTTCAATGTGACGCGCTTCCGAATCATAAAGAAGATTAATATTTCCATGAATCTCGATATCAGCCGTCATCAAATCGTCGCGCCCGTCAAAAGAAGCCGGCTCACCGCTTTCTAAATTATTTTTATCGTAAACAACTATTGCTATACCATTGGGTAAAAAAAAATCTTGAAATTTTTTTATCACGCGCATTCCGCAACCCCAGTCGGGTATTATAACACTAGCATTGCGCACGGGTTGCTCCGCCCTCTTCTTTTGCATTTTTCTACGCCCGTCACGAATGACGCGCCAAACATTTTTTATTTCCTCCGTATCGTGAGTCTTTAACGTGATGTGAGCCTCACCTACTACGAGTGCACGCGATAAACACAAAATATCGTCATTTTGAATGGCTACAATCGATGACTTTTTAACAATTTCGATATTTAAATTTCTTTTTCTACGTGCACCGGATCCTACCGGCATACCCATAAAAACAGCTTGTAAAACAAAAGTATTATCAATTTGAAAATCCTCGTTACTTTGAGTCAAATTATTGATCAATTCCCACAAGTCTTCGTAAATAAAATTCTCGATAGGTCTGAGCGATAGACCAGTGGCAACGTGTGCAAAATATTCACTTCTCACACTTACCCCTATCAAGGCATTTTCGGACGAAGCAAGTGAGCATAAATAAGCATGAATGTCTAACCAAATAACAGGATTTATACGTTCTGACGGTGGATCGTTTACATGAAGTAAAAGTCGTCTACCTGTCACGTTAAACTTTCGTACATATTGCTCGCTCTCCTCAGCTATGACGAACCTATTACCATCTTGATCTGGGACCCCTGCAGCCACCGTCGCCGCAGTAGCTCCGGCACCTACTTGTATCGGATCTCTCTCTCGCTCGCTCTCTTGCTCGCTCGTTTGCTGCTCGATGACACATACATCGCTGTACAACCCGTCGCTTGCTGCCAGCGGCTGCTGCTGCTGCTGCTGCTGATGATGATACGGTGACGAATATGCAAGTTTGGCGATGGCGGTAAAGAAGGCCATAAAGAGCCCGTAGAAGAGGGTGATGAAGGTATTTTTGGACTCGGAGAAATATCGTTTGATGCATCATTGACTGAAATTGTTATTTAAAATAAACAATTTTTACAAATACAAATCTTTATTAAATTTATTTTCTCATTAAAGCATTGTTCTGAAGAGCCATTAAAACTTTCGCGAGCGCGTTCAAAAAGATCTGTCAAATTAGTCTCCGTATACAGAGCAGAAGTTTCGTCTTCAGCCATATCGTGAAACCATCTAATCTCCATTGCGCAAGGCACACTCATAACTCGTTTCATATAAACCATCAAATACTCCGGATTAGATAATGCTTCTGGCATTTCCTCTGAATTATTTAATCTTCTTCGAATGAGTTTAAAATATATATATATATATATATATATATATATATATATATATATATATATATATATATATATATATATATATATATATATATATATATATATCAATGAAAAACTAAATAAAAAATTTATTTTTATTTTTAAACTTACATGCATTAACTCGACGATCCAATGGACTGCGTTGTTCGAAAGCATGACATTTCATTCTCCGTTCATTCTCACTGACACGATGAAACATTCTTTCCCTTGGATAAGAACGACGCATGTAAAAAGCTGTAAGCGCATGAATGCGATACTGCCGGGCAGCTTCGCTCTCACATACCTCGTTGTCATTGCTGTTACACGTAGAAGGGGCCTCGCTTGCTAAAAGCCGCAGCACAGCACTTCTAGGCTCTCGATAATTTTGTGCAATTATTTGACCAAATTACAATCTCTGACGCGATACCTCATCATTGCCTTCGTCTGATGATGTTTCATAAATCATATCATCGCTGCTATTGGGGCTGACATTTTCATCCTGTTCTAAATTTAAATTTTCTGCAGATACTACATTTTCTCCATTTCCACCTCCATTATCGGAGTCAGGAATTATATGATGTTGCTGTTGTTGTTCATCTTGCTGAGAAGATAGCCGATGTTGCTGCTGCTCCTCCTCCTCCTCATACCCTTCCTCCTCCTCTATACGTACAGCTTCCCCCACTACCAATTGGTCACTTGACTCAGGAGATGTGGGAATACTGCGCGCAACGTGCTGCTGCTGAAGCCACTGCTCGAGCTCCCCCTCACCCTCCTCTTCATCCGATGCATCGGAAGAGTTGCTACTCGTTCCGATTACCGCATTATCACTCCATTCATATATTTATTTTTTATTAATAAAAAATGTTTTTAAAACTTTCTTTACTAACAATTCTGCTCCTCGTATGCATCCATAAAATTTTTTAAAATACTCATAATATGCATATTCATTCTTTTGATGAACTGACCAACTAAAATTATAGATGAAGGTGTGCGCTTGAAAACCCCTTGCGCAAAAAAATGTGCCAGTCTGCGAAATCCAAGCGCTTTGTAATTGTTATTACGAAAAAATCTCATTTTTTAATTAATATATTCATTAAAACAGCGAAAACCGAAATTTCTATTACTATTACTATTACTGTTTTTTATTGCAAATTCTATGCATTGTTTTATTTTGAATAACAAAATATCAGTAACTGAATTAGGATTGTGTATAGTCCAATTTTCATTCCAATTTTTTGTCCCAGCAATGTTTATTAATTTTGTATAGTCTAATGCTTCTATTGGTTTATTCTATGATACAGGATCCTTTACATATAGTAGTAGGCGGCTTTGTAATGCCAATGTTATAACATAGTAATATGTCTATATTAAAATCACCTATTACTAAATGATTTTTAATATTTTTCTTTTTGATTAAGTATCTATTTACCTCCAAAATCAATTCAGCCTTAGGTATACCATGCGATCTATACATAGCAGAAAGCTCTAGTTTACGATCATTATTAAGTATAACTCGTGTATTTATGATTTTAATCCTACCAGATTTAACAATTTCAGTTTTTTGTAACAAGTTTTTATCAATAAAAAAAGCCATCATTTCTCTTTATCCTACTATCATTATAGTCCCTCCACGGTTGCCTGGGTTGACGCATGGCCGAGGCATAGACTTCCTGACATGAGGAAACGCAGCGGTCCTCCCGGTAGGGCTCGTAGCCGGATGACTTGCCAGTTTCCCCGAAAGTCGGAAGGTGACTAAATGGTAACCGAGCACACTCTACACACATTTACTCTTACAATAATTTACTCTTACTGGTGGTCGGACCAAATAGCGCAACTGAGAGCGGAAGCGAAACGCCTCAGAAGAAAGGCGCAAAGAACGAAAGACGAGACTGTTGTCGACGTAGCACAAAGCAGCGCTCAAGCGGCTCCAATGCGAGATCAACCGGAGGAAGGCACAGTGCTGGAAGAACCTGACGGAGCAAGTCAATCGGGACGTGTGGGGCTTGAGCTACAAGATTTTGACCAAAAAACTCTACGCACTCCCAAATCACCCTTTATGAGAACACCATGGCTCGAATCGTGGACACTTTGTTTCCAAAACATCCGCCGAGGCAAGAGCAGGATGAAGCAGCTCAGATATTGAAAATCATCGCGGTGAGAGCACCTTCTCTATTGCTGAACATATACAACGCATGCCTGAAGGCGGGCATCTTTGGCACTCCCTGGAAGGTTGCGCGTCTCGTGTTGATCAGCAAAGGTAAGGGAGGTGATCCCCGGCTTCCGTCGTCTAACAGGCCACTGTGCATGTTGGACCACTCAGAGAAGCTCTACGAGATGTTGCTCAAACCAAGGCTACAGGGAGCTGTACAGGCTGACGGCGATTTAGTTGACAACCAGTACGGCTTCAGGAAACGGGGATCCACAGTGGACGCTATACGAGAGGTAGCTCGGTTGGGAAGGAGAGCATGGACTGGACTCATTTTTCCAGGAACATCGCGCTTCTCGTTACGCTTGACGTTAAGACCACCTTCAACTCGGCCAGGTGGCCAGACACCTTGGACGCGTTGAACGAGTTCAGAGTCCCACAGTACCTCATGCGGGTGATATGGGACTACCTAAAGGACCGTATCCTCCGCTACGAAACAGAAGAAGGCCAATGCGAGAAATATCTCAGCACCGGCGTGGCACAGGGTTCAATGCTTGGCCATGATTTTTGGAACATCCTGCACGATGCCCTGGTACGACTCGGGTTACCGAAAGGAGTATACAGTATAGCCTATGCTGATGATGTCACTTTAGTCATCATCGCGCGGGACTTTGAAAAAGCACAATATCTGCTAAACCAGGGGATGCGCGGGATCTCGCGCTGGATGGGGGAACACGATCTCGACTTGGCAGCCGCTAAGACAGAGATTGTGCTCTTCACAGGCAAACGGATTGAGACTATCTTTCCCATGTATGTGGGAGATGCGGAGGTTTCGACAAGGAGGGAGGCTATGTACGTGGGACTCAAACTAGACACTAAGCTTACTTTCTTTCGTCACCTAGCGTATGCAGCAGATAAAGCGACGAAAAAGACTGCACAGTTGTGCCGTCTCATGGCGAACACGAGTGGGCTGAAAGCGAGCAAGCGTCGACTCCTCATATCAGTCATTACATCCATCTTATTGTACGGTTCTGAAATATGGGTCGATGCAATGGAGAAGGACTCATACCGGAATCCACTCACTTCCGTTTAGCGTAGAGCAGCTCTCGGAATCACCGGCGCCTATCACACGGTCTCGGGACCCACAGCGCTCGTTATTGCGGGAATCATCCCGATTGACCTACACGCGGCGGAGCGTAAGCGAATCTACGAACGGAAGAAAACAGGAGAGGACAGAACAACAGTCCATAGTGAGGAACGGAAACGCACCAAGGAAACGTGACAACGGTCTTGGACAACCACGACCAAGGGTAAATGGACAAACAATGAATTTTCAAGCGCTTCGTAACTTTTATTACGAAAAAATCTTATTATTTGATTAATTTATTCATTAAAACGACGAAACGCACGATTATTATGACTTTTTTAGCCATGATCAGCATTTAAATAATTACGAGACCTCCGATTGATCTTTAAAATGAATAAGTTATTGAGTTTGTATCAAAAGATAGAAACGATGTATTTTCAAGCGCTTAGTTATCTTTATTACGAATAAATCTCATTTTTTAATTAACTAATTCATTAAAACAGCGAAACAGCGCGATTTTTATAATTTTATTAGCCAATTTCAACCTTTAGGCAGTTACCAGACATTTGATTGATCTTGAAAATCATTAACTTATTCAACTTGAAATTTATATTACGAAAAACCTCATTTTTCAGTTAATTTATTCATTGAAACGGGGAAAAACCGCTATTTTAATAATTTCCTTATCCATTTTCGGGTTTCAAGCCATTCCCAGGCATTTGATTGGACTTGAGATTGATTACTTTATTCAATTTGATATTTATATTACGAAAAATCTCATATGTCAGTTAATTTATTCATTGAAACGGGGGAAACCCGCCGTTAATGATAACTTAATGATTTCTTTATCCATTTTCGGTCTTCAAGCAGTTCCCAGACATTCGCATGGTCTTCAAAAGGAATAATTTATTCATATTTTTCAAAAGATATAATAAACAATGCATTTTCAAGTGTTCTGTAATTTTTATTATGAAAGAATCTCATTTTTTAATTAATTTATTCATTAAGACAATTAAAAAGCGTATTCTTGATTATGAGAATTTATTAAGTGATATAACGTAGATATTATTTTAGTTATTCCTCATAAATGATGTGAGATATTTTCGTTGATTATAAGATTAGAGTTACACGAATTGATTACACAATACAATGTAAAGACTATTTATAGATACGTATGATTGAAGTAGCTTACATATTAAAATATTTTAGAACGCATCATTATTTCAGAATAATGAGATTGAAGATTTTCACTTAATGCTCAATTAGATTTTGATCTTAAACGATAAAAATAAGGGATGAATACTCTTAAAATATTGTAGCAAAATAAATGTATTTGTGAAAAGCACGCTAAATTTTGCACTGCTTGTGCTTAAGCATTTCGCTTCTTCTTCTCCTTCATATGGCCTAATAAGCTGCTGTCGGACACTCGGCCGGAGGCGAAGGAGATTCTTACGATCTCTCCTCGTGACTTCGTCATCGCTGGTGAGCTAGCTGGGGGCGGGGAAGACTTCTTGGTCTCCCCTCGCAACCTACTGCTGTTCTTAAGCCGGCGTTAGCGCTTTCCTGGGCTCTGCCTCGCTCGTTATCGGCAGCGCAATTCTCGGTGCGAACCCGAGCTATGATACAGGATACACAGTGTAGCCTCGGTGTGGTTGTCGAATGCTCGACCGGATGCAGCCTCGCCATGTCGAATGTCTCCATTCGAACGGCACCTGGTTTAGCCGATCTCGCCATTCCTACAATCTTTCTACATCGGGTGATACATCCGGACCCCCCTGGCAAAATATATACACATATCGACAGTGCCACTACGACAATGCCTATTGTTGAATAAGAGAGGGTCATGGCCGTACTGTGCACTGCGCTGACTTTATCACCCAGTGACCTATATTTCGTCAGGGCTTTCGCCTTTTGTATAATTTCCCTAAAATTATTTCCGGATTTGAGCGCCTCAATGTGGTGGACACCGTGTCGGTTTTTTGCCTTTCTCTCGCCATCCTCATTGATTATTTTCTCCACGAAATATGAGAAATTTTGGATTTTCGAAAAATTAGCGAATATTGCGTGCACATCCAAATTTATTTTATAGCACACTAACCTCAAAATGCCAACTTTATTGTCGATTTTGAGGTTGTTGTGCTATAAAATATCGTATGAGACTGTTGTGGGAGGTGTTTTTCTACCTTGCTCGATTTTCTCACTCGCTTCGCTCGTGCGAAAACCCTCGAGCAAGATAGAAAACCATCTCCCACAACAGTGTCATAATATACTATTTGTGAACGCTATCTCCGATGATAGCACTCTGAACTCTCGTAAATCCGACATTCTCGCATTATTAGTATGTGCTGTACATCCTGGGTTTAACCTTAATATCCCTGTACCGTTTACTGTACAAATATAGTCTCCAGACCCGAAGTCGAAAATATCTACGTATTAATTTCGTGTAATATCATCCAGTAGGTATCGTTCAATTGTGTGATTTTAATGTTGCAATCGGCTATGTTTATCTACTTATAATTAATTTAAAATTTAATGTCGCAAGCAGCACTTTCTTTAATTTCGCGAACAGGTGCTGTATTTTTACATACATACAGATCATCAAGAATTTTGCACTTATTTAATTTTTCAATTGACGTCGGCATGTATGCCCTATCGTCAATGCTCATCGCGAAATAATGCGATTCGGGCCAAATATATGCAAAAGTGTTGGTGTTATTGGTCGTTTTTTGTCTAATTGGAATTGCAGATGCTTTATGCAACATAAAGCTCTGCAAGTCCAACAAGACTATAGACAACACACAATTTTTAAAATCAAATTTGGTTTGTTGGTTCCCGGGAACCGCGCGTCAGTGACCGTGTCCTTGACAAGCATAGCTCAATTTTTAATTAAACTAGGCGGCATGAAGCGCGGGCGTATGATGCCTTGCGAGGCGAATAGGATTACATCGGTGATAATCTCCGTCTCTAGCTTGTGCTGTAGGATGCCTTCATTCAGCATTTCGACGACCAAGCTTAATATAGCTGTCTGTCTATTTTATTGTCTTGCGAATTTGAAATGTTGCTCATGATAATTTCTAAATTCGATATCTTCCCGTCGGTAATATCAAACTGTGTTTTTGTTAATTCTGTTAAATTAGTTAGCAGTTTATACTTAAACAATAAAGCGATTTATGTTACCTATAACCGGGAGTATCGACGTGAGCGCTCGCGTTTCACCTGTTGTTTTTTTCTCCGAGATTAGATCTACAATTCTTTCCGATTGCTTCAGTGCATCCTGTATCTGGTCAAACGCACTATCTAAATCTTCCTTATGCAGGCACCCTTTCAATATACTCGCGCACTGGTCGGATACGTCCTTCCATACTTTAGTTAATTTTTCGCGAGACAGAAAATACGGTGCTAAGTCGACTTTTTCTATTATTTTACAGTCCGTACTTGATGACTTACCTCAATTCATAATTTATTCGAGTTAATCCTTATTCTAAAATCACCCTGATGCATAGAAATAATATTAATGCTAAAGTAACGTTCACGCCAGTATGTATTAGGCTTCACGCAGTATTTATTGCAAGCGCGCGACTATCATCGAGGTATTATCCGATCCGATCAACGTGTGCGCTATGTCATTGTTTCGGCGTTCGGCTTCGTACGTTGCGATCATAGCTGCCGCAAAATATGAACTCGCAGTCTCTGGAGTTTTAAGGAATATTTAATTGCATTGAGTTTTAATTGTTTGATAATCTTAGAGTAATGTTATTTAAGATAAGAAAATTTATTGAATATTTTAGCATTTGAACTTTGAAATTGCCGCATTTGAAATGTCGAAAGATATTCATGGATTTTACCAGTTATAAATATTTTGGAATTATGTTGTTTAGAAACTACCAAAAGAATTTACTCCGTTATATGGGTTTGACAGTTTTGAACATTTTAATTTTGTATTATTTGAAAATACAAAAATAATTTACTTTATTTTATTAGTTTAATAGTTTTATTTGTATGTTTTTTAAACAAATAGTATGCTATGTTTTTATTGGTTCTAACCGTTCTGAATATTTGCAATTGTATTGTTCGAAAATACAAAAGAATTTGCGTGATATTTCAGATTTATACATTTTTGAAGTTGCCATGTTTGAAGCTTTGAAAGACATTTATTGTTCCAAACAGCTTACATGTTTTAGAATTGTAGTATTAGAAAATGCACAAGAATTTATTCTATTTAATTGATTTTAACCATTCTGAATATTCCAAACTTGTATTGTTTGAAAATACAAAAGAATTTACATTACTTTCTTGGTTTTGATATCTTATCCGTTTTGATATCTTAAGTATTTTTTTTTTAAATTACATTATTTTGAAAATCCAAAAAACTGCAAAATTTATTGGTTTTCTTTTGAACAAATTGTGTTGTTAAAAAGGAAATCCAAAGGAATTTACTTGACATTTTAGTATTTGTATGTTTAAATTACCGTGTTTAATAATCTAGATCTTTGTAGATCTTCACAGTTTTGCGTAATTTAGAATGGTATTATTATAATATATAAAATAATTTCTTTATCATATTGGTTTTAACAGTTATGATTTGTTTTAAATTACATTGTCTGGAAATACCAAGGAATTTTCTTTATTTTATTGGTTTTAATAGTTTTGACTCATTTTTAAAATTTGCGTTATTTGAAAATATTTTCAGCGAAATGCTTGGCTGGCATGTGCAGATTGCGACCGATATTCATTTATATATCATAGATTTACTTTATTATTATTTATTTTGGAAGGAGAACCGCGCGGCATACGGGATGGTGCTGAGCTAAGATTCTCCCTTCATGTTTCGGGAATAATTCCGTGTCATGACGGAGCATAAGATCTCATTTTACGGCAACAATTCGGGCTTGGAGGATTAAAATAATTTTAAATCCTTGCACATTAATATGTAGTTAAGTACATGTGCACTGCGGTCGAGCAAGCAAGTCAGGCTACAGAGGCTGCAGAGCAGTCCTTATCGCGCGTGACGTCAACCTCCTTCGCGAGATCACTCACCTCAGTCCTTTGTACGGCTGTCGTGCAGCGGCTAATCGACAGCTAAAGCACAGTCGCAGTTCAGCCCTTGAATGAGTTAGAGCGATACCTCTGACGCCTCGCTATTACCCTCGTTGTTCGGTGTTGTTCAGTGCTGTGAAGTATTGGCCGAAGATGGGGCAATTCTGAAAGCTACGCCAAGTTTTTTTCTGAGTCTATACTTATCGTACGTACGAAACGTACGTAAGCACAGAGTTGTCCACGTGTGAGGACCGGACTCGCTTCGTCCTCATGCCTGGCTTACATCACCAGGAGATTTTGCGCTGTAAGGCATGCCATAACGTAAGTATAGCCTGCACATTAGATATCGTCTTTTGTTTCTCGCACACTGGCAAGTTCTTCTTAATTCGTCTCTCCCTCTTTTTGTGTGCGATCGCGTTAACATTTATTTGAGTTTCCCTTATTTTGCTCATGTTCCTATTCCCTCTTCATATAGGCCATCAAAATGTGATACTCCGAAGAGGTGAGCAAGCCATTGGATTGGGGCGTCTACTTCAACACATCCGGCGGGCACTTCCTGGTGTCGACGGAGGAGGTGACAAGTTATCCGGTGCACTGATCGCTCCACGGCTATGTAAGTTCATGTCTTGGTTTTTGTTTGCTTTTATTACTATTTTTTTTTGTGAGATTAATAAGCGTTTCTAACTAATTTGTATAATAACCTGTGTTTTCCTTATTTGTTAAAACTAGGTTATCGTGAGGTTTATGGCACCCAGTATTTTGAGTATGAGCACTCTAGCTCTCCAGCGCCCGTGTATGGTTTATCCGTGGAGCGCTATTTGCACCATTACGAGTGCGGCCGTCTCGAGTTGCAGCGGTATTACTGTCCAAGCGGTAAGGTACGTTATTTTTTACTAGTGTGTGTTTTCTTTGTGTACCTACTCGAACCCGGCAAATGTATGGTAAATGTACCAGAATATTTTTTTTTATTATGATTACAGCCATTAGTCCTCGTAATACATGTCTCGAAGAGCTGCCCGAGGATTAGCTATCTACATTTGCATGATAATATCGTGGACGAGCGGCCGAAGCTCATGATGATTCGAAGCCACGCGACCGACGACGGCGTCAACTATCAGGGGTACTTGGGATGCCCCTGCCACGGTTTTTTTTCCGTGGTGACGGTGCGCACCACCACTGAGGAGGCACAATCCCCCTCACGGACAGCTGACAATATCAACAGTGCTTGTGGTTATTGTGCAGTGCTCAGTGTTTCGTGTTTGACTCTCATATGTTGACAATCAATTAACATAATTTTGTAAATCGTGTGACGATGATGACATAAAATACATTCACTGAACACAGTGACTTTCTTTATTATTTTCCTTTCTTATCAAAACTCCCCTCCTAATTAAACTAAATTTTGTACTAAATTTTAATGTACAATATGTTAATATGTTCTAATTGTTACCATTTTTTCTTTTCTTTTTAACTTTGCCACATTTGTGATCCTAATAAGCCACAGTGTAATGTGATTTAAATTTCCATTGTTTGACATTTTTCAGTAGTTGCTTTCTGTTTTCAAAGTTTTTTTTACGTTTGAAGTTAATTTACGGGCCAAGTCATATTATTTGCTTTTTTAAAATTTTAACAAATTTATTTTATCGCATTGATCTGCGATGATGATTACTACTAAGCTGAAACCTGGGGCAGACTGACTTAGACTACTACCTACTGCTCCTGGACTTCAAATAATTCGTCCACGGATGTTTACATGATGGCTCGTGATAATGATCATTTTCTGTTTGAGATGAGTTTTTGGGACAAGCAATACTGTTTGCGTTTGTTGTATTTTTTGAAATTCAATTATCTCTTCAGATGAGTATTTTTTGTGTTAAGTGCTTGTACCTCACTTACGTTATTTCTTTTTTTTTTTAATAACCAACTGGCTTTTGATATTTTAATTTTGCATAATAGCAATCCATAATTATAATATTTTTAAATGACCTGAGACAAAATGAGTTGGATTTTGCCCAGTTATGTTAGAATTCGGATAAAAATTTCTTTTTTTTGCTGTTTGTTTAATGATTTGTCATTTTCTTGTTTTTAAATAAGTTTGAAGTGAGATCTTGGAGTCCAGTGAACTAGTATTTCCATTTGTTTTTGAGAATTCAAATACTCCAATTATTTATTGTTTATTTAATAAAATTTCTTCTGTACTAGACTTTGCCATAAGTTTTTGGCGCCAAGTAGATTGATGCTTCATTTGGTTCTTTTTAAAACTCGATCTTTTTTGGCTATTGAATTTTTCTCTTTTGGGAATTTTTCCATAATATTTTGGGTCAATTATAGGGCAAAATAGTTAGTATCTTGCCGATTTAATTTAGCATTAAGTAATTTTTTTAACTATTGATTTTCTGATATTATGTAAACTGATTAACTTTCGAAGTGAGTTCCTTGGGCCAAGTGATTGCTTTTTCAATTGTTTCTTTTTTGAAACTCAATTAATTTTTAATATTCAACTTTATATAATAACAATTCATGATTATGACATTTTGAGATAACATGAGGTAAGATAACTCGGATTTGCCCATCTACTTTGAAATTCAAATAATTTTCCATTGCTGTTTGTTTGATAATTAACAAATTAGTAATTCTTTTAGTATTTTGAGATGAGTTTTTGGACCAAATGATCTGACGTTTTCACCTGTTTTTTAAGGCGCTGTTAGATGTGCATACTTAAAAAAGAGGTTATAATACGATCATACCTGTAATCCCTTCTGCATGGAAGGTGTATATTAGTTTCGATTCGGCAGTGTGATAATGATATATCACAAGCTTGAGCCGTCTCGTCCGTGCGATTCCTGCACTATCTTGTAACGATACGTTTGTGAGATTGCAAAAAAAAGAAAAAAAAGAAAAGGGCTATTGTTATCCTTTAATTTACTTCACGTATTATTTATTTGAGTATGGCGGTGGATCCTTGACAGCCAATGCTTTTTTCAACTTGTAGATATTAATCACTTTGATGACGTCACCATTTCTCAGTTTGGCTCTTTTAAGATGATACTCTATACCGATTATTTCATAAGGGCCTTCGTAATCCTTATCATATTTGCATTTTTGAGGCTCTTTTAACCTATCTAACAATATCTCCCTCTCGAAAATGCACCACATTAAGCTTTCGATCGTAATAGTATTTTGATCTATATTTAGCCTGTACAAAATGTAGTGCAACTTGGGTTTGCATTGTAAAAAGTTGCCCTCTAGGGGCAAAGCTAGATGGTGTTCGAGCTCTTTGTTCAAACACTATCTCATATGATGTATAGTCTGAAGAATCGTGACATGTGCAATTATAGGCATGCTGACAAATCGGCACCCACTTGCTCCATTCACTTATGTTAACTGTATATTTTTTTTAAATATTCAGTTAACGTATGGTGCATACGCTCGATGCCACCGTTTGACTGAGGGTGATATGCCATTGTACAGTATTTATCAATTCTAAATATGTCTGCAAAACCTTTCAGCATTTTATTCAAAAAGTGCGTGCCTTGGTCTGAGAGCAAAGCAGCTGGTGGGCCAAAATAACATATGATCTTTTCCGTGAATGTTCGAACAACTTCCAATGCTGTCGCATTTTTCACTGGCACAAGGACGCAGAACTTCGCTAAGCAATCTTGAACGCTAAGTATGTATTTATGGCCTTCAGATGAGTCTTGGAGGGGGCCATAAAAATCCATGCTAAGTTTCTGTCTTGTTTTAATGCGCACTAGTTTATTTTTTTGGCATTCGATATAGCCCAGAATAAATTGTCGCACGTCAGAACGCATATTGCGACAGTAATAATCTCCCGCAATTTTGCTGCATGTTTTACTTATTCCTCTATGTGCTCCCATGGCCGCCTCGTGATACTCTTTGAGCAGCTTATATCGATCCTCTACTGGGGGAATCGGTAAATTATTGAAATATAATACTGGTACCATAGATGATCCTTCGAATATTATGTCGAAAAGATTAACAAATGTTGTCCACTCTGGCAAGGTAAGAATAGCTAGATTTCTTATCACTCCAAATGTAGTAACGCTATTGGCACGCATATGCTTTTTCAGTTTTTTTCTACAGTCTGATAAGACTGATTTTAGAGGTTTTTCATCTAAATAACTGTTTTCGAACAGACCAATTATATCGATATCTTTACACTTTGTAGCGTAGATATTACCTATATTATATTTACATTTCCTGACATCAGATGCCTTCATGTATTGCCGCTCGATCAAAGCTTCTTGAATTTTGGTATTGAGGAAACCATCTGCTGTTAACCCATTAAGCCCTGACATTTTTTCAAGACGTGTTTAGGCGACTCTATTTGTTACAAAATCTGATGTCAAAAAATTCCAAAATAACATTTTCTAACGTAAAATTGTCAGAAATTTGGACATATGCAATCAGAATTATAAGATACTGAAAACTAAAAAAGTTATATTTATTTATTTAACAAAAAATACGTACAAAAAATTTTCATAGAAATAAATATTTCTTTGAAAATTTTAGAAACGAAATCGTAAGAAGATATCTATAAATAGTGAAATTTTTGTGTCCATGGACCATTCACATCAAAATGTATAGGTAGGTTTTTTTAAATTCAAGATGGCGACATCCAATATGGCGGCTCCAAGTCGAAAATTTTATACTATTTCTGATAATTTGGATTCAAACAATATTTTCAAATTAATTTTCATACAAGTTTGCATATAGGGGTTTTCGGGTCGCCGAAAACGAATCCGTAATCAGATTATCCAAATTCAAGATGGCGTATCCAATATGGCTGCAAAAAAACATGCTCTGAAAAATTGATGTTTTTTTATTCATTTGTTTCGTAAAAAGATATGGAGGACATTTTTTAAAATTTGTTTAAGTAGCACAATTCAAAGAGCACCCCCGAAAATAGTAGGGTAGACACTTCTAGAAAATTAATTCACTCTACACTCAACAAGATTGAACGTCAAATTTGGAGGTACCCGCGATGCCGTTTTGTCGGTTAATGGGTTAATCAGCGAGCAAAATACTCTATACACAAATTTACATAAAAATACACAAACTTTGAGACTTGCAACTCTTTTAGCAAAAATTCGATTATAGATTCGTAATCAGTGATCCACAAAATCCATATACATGAATTTTTATGAAAATTGAAATATTTTCATAGTTTTTTGCAGCCATATTGGATATGCCATTTTGAATTTGTGAATTTCGATTCGGGATTCGTAATCAGCGACCCGAAAACCCCCTATATACAAATTTGTATGAAAATTCATTTGAAAATATTGTTTTAATCCAAATTATCATAAATAATATAAAATTTTCGTCTTTTAGCCGCCATATTGGATCCTCCATCTTGAATTTCAAACATCCGATTACGGATTCGTAATCAGCGACCTAAAAAACCCTTATGCCTGAATTTTATGAAAATTGAAGAATTTTCATAATTTTTAACAGCTATCTTGGATCTTCCATCTGGAATTTCAAATATCCGATTCCGAATTCGTAATCAAAAAATTCCTATATACAAATTTGTATGAAACTTTATTCGAAAATATTGTTTTAATTCAAAGTATCAGAAATAATATAACATTTTCGGCTTTGAGCTGCTATAATGGAGGTCGTCATCTTGAATTTCAAAAAACCTACTTATACATTTTAAAGTTAAGGGTCTATGGATGCAAAAATTTCACTATTTAGATATCTTTTTACTATTTCAATACGAAAACATTGGAAGAAATTTTTTTTCCTATGATAATGTCGTATTTTTTGTTAAATAAATAAATATAACTTTTTTAGTTTGCAGTATCTTGAAATTTTGATTACATATTTCGAAATTTCAGACAATTTTACGTTAGAAAATATTATTTTGGAATTTTTCGACATCAGATTTTGTAACAAATAGAGTCGCTTAAAAGCGTCTTAAAAAAACGTCCATTCAGGGCTTAATGGGTTAATAAACAAATAATGTTTTCCCTACAATGAAACGGCTGATCAGTTTAATTCGAGTTGAGGGCGGCGGAATTTGTCCATCGGGGAAATCCCAAGGTGGTTTTTCTCGCGGTGGCCTAGCATTCATAACGAGGCATCTATGAAATGCACTCGTGTATTTGATTTTCTGCTTCCATTTTCTTCCTTACTTCTCCCGTCATCGTCTTTTCCTTCATCTGGGTTTTGGATATCATTTTCATCGGAAATAAAACCACCCCACACGTAAGATGTATAGTGTCGGACTTCCAAATGCAGATGGATGTAATTTTCTGTGGTGTTTATAATTATATGACAGAAGTCCATTTCTCCTGTCTCTAAGAGGTGATGAATTCATATATTCTGCTGAAACTTCTGCGCAAAAATATATGCAAGGTTTATGTTCCCATATTTCGTCCTTGAAGACAATATTGCTCTAGATTCTTTCGTGTCTCCACACGTCAGAAAAGCCGGAGACTGAAGTAATCTTTTAGGCATTTCAGCGTTGTCATATTTAGCTTAAGTAACTTAAGAGAGAAAAATAGGCAGTTTCCTGGCGGGTATGCGAAAATGTTATTGTCACGTGCTAACATTGCGTGAGGATTGGCGCACCACTCTCTTGCTTCATAGACCAATATATCTCCCTTATAAGATAAAACAGAGGACTTTAGGTCCTCGGTTCTTGTCTCAATTCGATCGATATGGCGAGGGACACTTTTCAAAATAATCTGACCTTCCTTGCTCGTAGGGGTCGGCGTCAGGGAAGTCATAACTATCCTGAGTGTTCTTCCCTATACGAGCGGCCTCTGGCGTTTCGATTTTCTTGTTATCTCCAGTTAAATCTATTAACAGGATATTTATTTGAGAATCTCGATTTGACAGGTCAATTGTGGATATACACATTGGCTCCTCGCACTGCATTATGAAGCCACTGACTGTAGATAGTTGTCGCTCGACTACAGCCGTTTCTTCTTCTCGTATCGGCGATACGTGCTACGCTTGCTGCGCCTCGGGTTTCCTCCCGCCGAAGTCCTTGCGCGCAATGTGGTCAAAATCTGGGGCAGTGCCCGGCTCGGCTTCTGCCTCCCATAGATTGATCTGCATTGCATTCCTGCCCAAGACTTCACGCTCGACGATATCGACGATTAGACGAGTGTGTAGCTTGGCTGCTAAATCGCGCAATGCCGATGTCGACGGCGACTGCTGTTTACCGCAGCTTCACTGCACCTGCGAGCACAGTGGCCTGTTATCTATCGGCTCGGGTATCGTTGCACTCGCTGCCAGCTGAGCTGCCGGCGGAGCTTCGACTGCCTGTGTTTACTGCATTAACTCGGGCTGCAGCGCAACAATCTCCAGCGGCTGTAAATTTTGATCCTGGAGTTTCTCACTTTCCAGTGTATATTGAAATTCCGGGTGCGGACTATTTAACGTTTGATATTTTATTGGTTTTCCATTTTCGTCCTGTTTATGGAGCAGGTTAGCCAATACCGCAACTGGCGTACTAGATACTTTTACGCCCTTTTTCAGCCCTTTCCCCTGGCGCAAGTGGACCAACCCCTCATCCTTTCTCGCTCTACTGAGCATTGGGTCCTCAACGTCAGTTGTAGGCGGAGGTTTGTAAGGTTGATGCCGCTTGGATTTCTTTTTTAACTTCAATTTTCTTCTCTTTTTGTTCGTTAACCACGGATCATCTGTGATGCCCTCTCCAAAGGATTCATCTACGTCAGAAACCGTAGTGACCTTTTGTTTCTCTTTGTCCTTTTGATTACTAAGGACTATTGAACACTGCTCGAGCAGCTGCTCTTCCGCCTGCATTTTTTTTGCGGCAATTGATTTGTGCAGAACTCCTTGAATGCAGGCGCTCTCTTCATTGCTTAGCTGAAATTTGCCATCTTCTAAAATTATCAATTACACATCTGTCAAAATACAGGCGCAGAACGTGATGTCTGTGTAGTCCCAGAAGTAAATATCATCTTTGCCTACTCGTTGCGTGAGCCAAACTATACTTACTTGTTTGTCTTCTGCATAAATATCTTGTTTCCCTTGACACACGTAGAAACTGTTTGCCGTATTGCAGAATGTCAGAAATTCGTCTTTGAAATACAGTGGTTGATCATCAAGGCATCCCTTTTTGTGAGGTTTAGCAATTTCGGATTTTTCCGAGTCTGTTTTGGATATCTTTATTTTTTTGTCTCGATGTGTATCACCTCAGGGTTTTTGGTAAAAGTCAACAAATGCCCGAAAAATCGCTAAATTTGGATCTTGTTATGACCCAAACACCAGTTTCAAACAAACTCATGCTTCCAAGACTAATTCCATATGTTATCTGCGTCACTGAATCGATTTTTAGTGTTAGTTTACCCCCACCACGTCAGAGTTTTTGGAAAAACTCAAAAAGTACCCTAAAAATCGTGGAAAATCGGTAAATTTACATCTTTTTGCGGCACAAAAACCAGTATCAAATGAATTTGTTCTTTCAATTCTAATTTAATATATTTTATGGTTCACCGAATCCATTTCTGGAGTCAGTTCACATGAAGCTGAAGCTACGCGCCATACGCTACCAGCCAGACAGCCGTAGTCGCTCGGGGGGGCCCCGCAAAATTAATTGTATATTTAATTATTTAATGCATTTCAATTGATGATTTCCTAATACTATAGAACACTAAACATGTTTAATACTAGTGGCAGAAAAGGTTTCTGATTGATTAAAAATACAGAGATATACGTGAAATTCGCTGACTTCGCCGACTTTGAGAATTTAGACGCTCTCGCTCAAAATATTCTCTGCAACTTTTTCCAGAGTTATCGTTGGCTTATAAAACTTTTCGACTATATTCTCCGAATGCTACAGAAGACAAAACACGTTTAAAACCCGTAGCAGAAAAGGTTTCTAATCAAATAAAAATACGGAAGAAATAGAAATAACTCGCTGATTTAGGAGACTTTAAAATTTTGGCGCTCATGCTCGAAATAATCTCTGCCACTTTGCTCAGGTTTATCGTTGGCATCTAAAACTTTTGTAATATTATCTCCTAATTATATAGAACATGAAACATTTTTAAAACCCGTGGCAGAAAAGGTTTCTGACCAAATAAAACAAGGATTAAGAACAAGAAATCGCTGATTTCGCCGACTTTAAAGTTTTGGCCCTCTCGCTCGAAATATTCCCTGTAACTTTTTCTAAAGTTATAGTGGACTTCTAAAACTTTTAGAATATATTCTCCTAATTCTAGAAAACAGGAAACATGTGTAATACTCGTGGCAGAAAAGATTTCTGATCGAAAAAAAATACAGAAGTAGGAGCAAAAAATCGCCGATTTCAGCGTCGTTGAGAATTTTCGCGCTCTGTAGAATTAGGAGAATATATTCCAAAGGTTTTAGAAGCCAACGATAACTTTGGAAAAAGTTACAGAGAATATTTCGAGAGCGACCGTCAAAACTTTAAAGTCGGCGAAATCAGCGATTTCTTGCTGTTACCTTCATCTTTTTACTTGATAACAAACTTTTTCTGCCATGAGATTTAAACATGTTTAGTCTTCTATAGCATTAGGAGAATATATCCTAATAGTTTTAAAAGCCAACGATAACTTTGGAAAAAGTTATAGAGATTATTGAGCGAGAGCACTCAAATCAAAAGTCGTTAAGTCTTAGAACGTTTTCAGTAAGAAATAATGCCTTATTATCATTAAAATTATACTTATTATGTATATTTTATATCATTCTAAATATTTTTAATTCAAAATCATCAATTTACATGCATTAAATGATTAAATATACAATTAATTTTGCGGAGGTCCCCCGAGCGTCTACGCCTACGTCTGGCTGGTAGCGCGAGGCGCGTAGCTTCAGCTTCATGTGAACTGACTTCAGAAATGGATTCGGTGATCCAAAAATATATTAAATTAGAATTGAAAAAACGAATTCATTTGATACTGGCTTTTATGCCGCTAAAAGATGCAAATTTAGCGATTTTCCGCGATTTTAAGGGTACATTTTGAGTTTTGCCAAAAACTCTGACGTGGTGGTGATGAACTGACTACGAAAATGGATTCAGCGTCCCAAAAATATATTGAATGAGTGGTTTGGTCTGTGGGGCCGAACATTTTTTTTGTGTGCCTGTGTAATTTCTGCGCACGCAAACCATAGTCGCCTGCTCTTTCGCCTGACCGTCGATTAATAACTTTAATCTGTAGTAACATGTCGCCCGCCAAACCCACATTGCTTTATTGTAAAATAAAGTCCGCGAGCAATTTTTCTACCGAACCATAACTCATGACCCTCGACGCGTATCCGTTCGCCACTCTTCCAGTTAATTTGCTCGCAAGTATCAATAAAACTAAATTTTCTCTTTACGGGCCAAACATTTTTCTCACCTGTCGCACCGCCATAGAAAATAAATTTAACCTCTCTGGATTGCCATCGAATTGTAGAATCAAGTTTAGTGCCTGAGGAAAAGTGAAGCTGCATGAGCGCGCGTTGCACACATTGTGTCCAAAGAATGCGAGTTCGAAATTTGGGCAGATACAGATGTTTCCACATGTGAAAACTTCTGAAAATTTGTTGTGCGTGTGTTTAGTTTTTGCGTTTCACTGGTTAGGATGGGAAAGTACTGTGGTGAGTATGCTTGTTGCGTGACGTGATTATCCCAGGTGACGCACTGGGTCGTGCGTCAATTGATGCGGTTGTGTATGGTGTTGTGGATATTAGCATTATGTTTTGTATGCTCTGTGGAGTGAGTGTTGTCAAGTAGCTAGCCTGTGTGACCGTTCTGTGCATAAGTCGCGACGGTTCGAAATATGGCGTATTAGGACTATATTTATTTCCTGATTGTAACGCCCGGCTGTATTTTAGCTGGCGGCCTTGCTCTAAGAAATCGAGGAACGGGGTTGGTGTTACCTGTGGTGAGTGCGAGGACGTTACTGGCGGCAAGTATGTAAGGTTTTCCGCAACGCGCATAGTGGGCCATCTGCCGCGTTGTTCGCTATTTGTTCGGGATCTAGAGAAAATCCCTGTGCTTTAGCCATGGCGAGCTTCCAGGCGAAGGCATCTACAGGTGCTTGGGTGGACGCCTGCACGCTAGTGGCACCAGCCATATCAAGGGTGTTGGGGCCGCTGGCACCATCCGAGGTGTCGGCCACGAGCGGGATATGTTGAATAATAGAAGAAGCTATCGCACCCGTTTTTTGCGCATCGTACGAATTCATTACCGCGGGCGCGCTATACCGTTGACGTGATACGTTTTACACCATCTGAGTCCGATTTTCCGGAGTGAGATCCGCGAATATTTCCTGCCATTCAGGATCTACCACATCCAAAAATTCCAAATTTACTGGATAAGCTGGATCAGTGCATATCCTTTTTGCTTTTGGAGCCAAACAGATTCGATAACGACATTTTATCTTTGACCCAATTTCCCGGCATGCAATTCAATAGTAAATGTATGGTTGCTTAAAATTCAGGCAATAGGTATTATCCCCACACTGGCGATACTATAATGTGTATATAAATATTCGATATGCGATATACCCCACGGAGGACAATAATTCTTCCAATTCACTATTACTTACAGATACAAAAATCCGAAGATGCAGACCACAACCAATGCGGACATTCTTCTTCTCGTATTCCAAAATGTAAAAGAAAATGGCCCTTGAACTTCCCTCCTGTCTGCGCGTTCAAGCAAGATGGGCCTCTGTGCATTTTTCCTGTCAAATATCTCAAAGAGTGAAAGGGCCTTTCGTCCTTCCTGTCTTTTCCTTGGGCTGGTCGATAGGGCTGCACAAAAACTTGCATGGTGCTCAGCAGTCAGCTGTTCTTTCTTGAAATTGTGTATCAAATCACCCCGTTCTTTCTTGAATACGCCGATATGGAGTCGTCAAATCACAGTCAAATACACTCGTGTGCTACACACGCAAAAACACACAAGGGATGTCAATTTGTTACGGACAGGATAGTTGCCGTGCGTGGGTGTGTAAGGATCGTAGTTGGCGTTATTTACACGGAGCAGTTAAGCTCCGTGGTTCTTCAGTGGTTGGAGTAGTGGGGAAAGAAAGCACAAGGCAAGGAGTTCGGGACAATTCGTTTATTGCTGTATTAGAGAGAGCTGTGTGTTGATCCTTAGCTCAGGTCAAACTGGCGAGAGATGCGCTCGCAGTGCACCGCGAATCCTACCTACCTTACTATTTTTGAAGGTGCTCATAAATGTCATAAAAATCACGTAAAGTTTTGAAAAATAGACCAAAATATAGTATTAAAATAGTGATTTACAGTAAGGGGGGGGGGGGGCTAAAGTAAAGAGGGTTACTTTCTGAAACGGTATGACGCAAACTCACATAAACTATGATAAATAGTTCATAAACAACGTAAAGATAACGTGAAATTTTGAAAAATCAATCAAAATAACATAGAAACAGAGAGATATATCGAAAATTGTTATAGTATATATATATATATATATATATACTATATACTATAACAATTTTCGATATATCTCTCTGTTTCTATGTTATTTATTATTTATGTATGTTATATATATATATATATATATATATATATATATATATATATATATATATATATATATATATATATACACACACACACACACACACACACACACACACACACACACACACACACACACACACACACACACACACACACACACACACACACACACACATACATACATACATATATACATACAATCATCTTTTTTCCTTTGAATCCGCACCGTGGGGAGATAGAAGATCATCGCGGATCATATTTTTACCTTTTTTTGTATTTTTTTCAACTTTTTCGTTCATATTTTATGTACTATAATTCTTGACTTATAATTTTTCAACATTTTATTCTATACATAAAATTTGTATAAGATTTCTTGAAAGCATCGAGTAGTTAAAGTTTTGCATCTGATTTTTAATTTTGTTTTCAAAAGTCTGAAGAAATAGGTTCATACACACATGCACACTTGATACAACTCACTACAACTCTCTGTAAACGCAACTCAGATTCTTGTCGCTAGACAGCGAGAGACACGCCTCGCGCTTCTCTGTAACAAAATAGTGAGCCCTCAGGCATATAAGGAGGCCACTCTTTCGCAACACTCGACAGCCTAAATTTAGTGTGGGCTGTCTTCACGATATTTTTCGTGTTAGAGATCACGTTTGAATGACAGGCTAACGGATAAAGGATATACTTACTCATCTACTTAATTTTTTTATAAAATACATACAAACGTTGTTTTGCATTTGAATGTCACATTCTCATGAAAGATTCCCGAATATATAATATTGTTATAAATATATTATTTATTTGTTGTGTAAACGTGGCTGGTGATAATATTAAAAACTTATAAATTTTTGCGGATATATATTGATATAGTTTTTCGTTGTAATTCTATGTTTTATACGTTGTGTACAATTATTTACTAATATAATATTGAGTATAGCACAATTTAATTTATCTTCTGTTTATTTTTGTATTGCTTATTACATTATCCATTTGATTTAAATGCAGATGATATTACTACTAAACTTCTTCTGCAAATTTTGAATAACATTTTGTATTGTGTCAGGTTTTCTTTAAAATGTCACGTCCACCACGACCAAAAAAACGAAACCTAGTTCGCGAAGAAATTGTTGAGATTCATGAATGTGATATTGGAGAAAAGGATGCAAACCTTGATTTAAAAGCAACAGGTACTGTAAGAACAAATAGAGTCAAAGAAAAAAATATTCTTAATAAAAAGAAGAACGAGGCACGTACATTGTTAAACATGAAAAAACTATCGGTATGAATTATATTACAATTATGGATTCGAAATCAGTATCAATACTTTCAACAACGGCGGGAGTTACTCCACTACACAACGTGAAATGATTTTCTGTGGAAGAACATTCTAGAGTAGAATTACCTTTCCCTATGGCATTTAAACTTTACAATATGTATATGGGTGTTGATCTACGTGATACGCACTACAGTAATTTAATGCTCTCTATAAGAGCGAAGAAATGGACTTGGCCAATGCTTCTGAGACTCATTCAATCATCCATCACTAATGCAACTAATCTTCAAAATTTAGTACATGATAAAAAAGTAGGAAATAAACAAATTGCTTTAGAACTCGCAGATTTCTACCTTGCAAAGGCTCAAGTAAACGAAATACACGAAAGCATAAGTGTTAAAACTAAAAGAAATTCTGAATATTTTCAAAAATGTAGTTCGAGAACGCAAAAAATGTGTAAAATTTGCAATGTTTTTTCATGTTTATCTTGCTTTTTGATTTTTCATAAGTAATTATAAATATTAAAATTTTTTAATTTTATAACACTTTGACTTACTATTATAAAACTAAAAATTAAGAAAAAAATACTCTTTGATATATGTTTACCTCCCCGCGGTGAGAGTCGAGCAACGGCAACATGATTTGACGGCTAAGTGTTAAGAAACGTATTGCTTCTTAACGGAATAATTATTTTGTATTGTTTTATAAATTCGGAGAGGGGGAGGGAGAGGTCGAGTCCAGCCGTCCTATTCAGGCCCGGGCCTTTTGCGCACGTGGGGCGATTAAACTTTTTGTTTTACTCCTTAATGTTCTTATTACCTAGATTCTTTGGGGAATTAAATGAAAAACAAAAGATTTCTTACCTTATTTCTCTTTACTGTTGAACTTAATATATTATATTTATGGCTTATTAACTTGGTTATTTTTTTTATACAAAAATCTGAATTTGTGAGGCGTGTGGCTACTCTTACTTGGCTCAATCAAGACCCACTAAAATTGCTGCTTAGCTGCAGCGGTCTCGTTGCAACGTCCACCTCCGCTCAAGACATCTCCTCTTCTCTGTGACGTCACGGTGGTTGTCGCTTCGTGTAACGGTCATGGCTCTTAAATGAGCTTCGCGACAGCAGGATTAGCACTTTGCAGCGTGCATGCACCGATCGCTTGATAGGGGAGGAGAGTCCCGAATCAGCGATAAGCAAGCAACCGAAGCCGTTTGTGACCTCGACCAATACATGGAGAAAACTAAATGATGGAAGTTGTGTATGTGTATTCAATTAATTAAATTAGTACAACTTCCGTCACTTAACATCCCCTCTTACTTAAAAACTTTCGTCGCCCTCGACGAACTTCGCGTATCGCTATAGACTAACATATCAATATTTGTTAGTGTGTTCGGGTTTATGGACCGGGTTCGTCTTTTTGGTATTACGCAAGTTTATGCGAGCAAATTTTTATTATTTTTAATTTGATCTAAAGTTTGGTATAAAAGAAAAGAAAATAACTTTTTGTGAATATTAGTTGTTGGTGGATGTTATTAAGGAATTTCTGAGGGATTTTTGCGAGATTTGGTTATTTTTCTCATTCAATCTTTTGAGCATGGGTTCGTCCTCCGTCACCAAATAATCCGATAAACATTGTGTAGATGCCTCCAAAAGATTCGGACTGACGTGGTTCGAACTCGTGTTTAGGTCTTAGCCAATTCGTTTTCCGTCGCTAAATGGTTCGGTCGACATTTGTTTGGAATATCTCCGAAATATTCGGACCGTCGAAACTCGAATTTGCTGTCTTTACTCGTATATCGAAAAATGAGATTTTGATCTTATCTTTTTGTTTTTCATTGCGACATGATTAGACACTTGGTGCCCTTGCTGTAACTTTCTCTCTCCCTTATGTCTTCCTCTGTTTGGGATGGAATTTGGTTGATATTGTGTTATGTTTCTTTCCTTTTGTTAAACCCCGAATCAAATCATTGACTGTTTTTCATAGACTTAATTAAGAAGAGTTTGTGACGTTTGGATTTTATGCACAATGTCTTATCATTTATATAAATTAAGGTGGTCAATGTTCATAACAATAAATGTGGTCCAAGAATTTTTGTATATATATAGTATATTAAAAAGAAAATTTATAAAGGTATAAAAATCTATTGGTCCAATGTTCTTAAATTTTACTTTGAAACTAATATTGTCGAGGTTTTCAAAATCTTTCTGGTCCATATCTGGTATGCTTAGCGATGGTTCTCTCACGACTTCTGTTCGTGATAGGTGTATGTCACGGAGGCTGATTAAGTCTCGTACTTCTTCTGGTCGTTCTTCGTACGGCAGTAGTTGAGATTCGTGTTCCGTGGTGCTTGGTGCTGGTGGATTAGAGGGCTCCTTGTTTCTTTGCTCAGTGTGGTTCTTTTTGCTTTGTTTGTGTTTTATGGTATTGTGATCAAAATTTTTTTAACTACAGTTTTCTAAGTGTTGACTCCTATCTTGCCTTCGTATGTACTTTCCGCAGAAAAAATGCATGTTGTAATTGCATTCCGTTATGTACTGGTCCCAATCTTCATGCTTTATCCAACTTCCACAGAAGTGGTGTTTTTTGTACATCCTATGCATTTGCTTCCTACATATACTAACGTGGTCCTGTCCATTCCTTAGGTCTATCTCCATACCGTAAGGTTCGTGGTATTTCCTGTGCTTAAGCATGTTCTTACTGTTTTGTCTTACTGTTGCCCATCTTGGACGATATTCTTCCGGGCAGCTGTCCATGGCATTGGTCGCATCTTCTTCATTAAAATACTGGACATATTCCATATAACTTAGAAAATGCTTGTTGTTTTCCTGTCCTTTCATTAGAACGCAGATGATGTGGTCCAACCTTCCGAAATTTATGAAGTCCTCTTCAAATACTTCTCGCAGTTTTCCTATGGATATCAGGACACATAGTCTCTTCTTCTCCGTGTCATCTAAACGCCCGGTTATTAAATCTGGCATCAATACCGGTCCTGCGCTGGGTCGTACCTTTTCAGCATCTGGTCCTTCTTGTATGGTTTTTTGGCTGGTCATTTCATATTTGGAACTTTTCCTTGGTTCCGCATAGGTCGCCTTGTAGCTCGGGTTGCATCCATGAATTGCTTTCTCGGCATCTTGGATATTGAAATATTGTACATATCCAAAAGACAATCTCTGTTTTTTGTTCCTTATAGACTCATAATACATCATTGGTCCAAATTCTGTGAAGTGCTTAAAAAAATTTCATCTTTTTCCCCGTCAGTACCGGTCCATGGTAGAGTACAGAATAGCCGTGATTTGTCATTCTTTAAATTATCTGACTTATTCAGATAAACTTGTGATTTTATGGTTCCGTGAGAGTATCGTGGGTTCATGGTTATTAGATCATGATGATTTTGAGTCCTTGGACGTTCTAAGATTCTTTGGTTACATTTGGGTCGTTGTACTCTTGTTGTTATTGATGTTGTAGCTAAACCATTGAGTTTGGTTGCTTTTGTCAAAAAACACAATTTTTAATTTGATTTTAATGTGTTGATTGTTACGTTGTAGTGTTTTGGTTAATTGTGTTGTTTCTATGTAAATAGCGTATAATTAGTTAATGCGATAAAAAAATGTATTTGAAACCTTTCATTATAGTTCGGTTTCTTGTTCATTTGATTTCATCCTACTAGATACTAGGAATGATAATGTTCGGTTCGGTGTTTTGGATTTGTTGCGCGCGTCATTAGTATCTTTAATTGTGCTAGGTTCTATAGTTATGGTTTCGAGGTGTGTTTGGGGTTGCATGGTAGCGTGTATGGGTAATGAGTATTCGTGCTGCCTCTTTTTGAAACATAAAATCCCCGTATTAGTTTAATGTATATGATTATTGTTGTTATTATGATAATAAACGCGAAGTGTTAACCCTCCGTACATGAGGGCATTAGTACGATTAGTCTCTCTTTTGTGTTCTGCTATTTTGTTCATTTGGTCCATTATTTGGTGCAATGATTGTCCTTTGTCTTTCCAGACAGTTACTTCTTTTGATTTGGTGTTTATAGAGAAGTTCGAAATTCCTTCTGTTCCTCTTAACTTTGGGCAGATTTTATTTATTTCCAAATTTATTTCAAGTTTGTAAATGTACTGTTCCTTCATTCTCTTGTTTTTCTCATTAATTAGTGCCACTTCTTTGGTTCTTCCTACACAACCTGTAGCCAGTTTTACAATTCCTACACCGTTTATTTTTACTGTTTGGTCTCCTTCACCTGAACATGTTATTCTTAGAAGTACTTCTTTTACCATCGAGTACAGCTATGATTCATCTACACTTAAATAGTTCCATTGGGCTGCAGGGTCGTATTTGTACCGTACATCACATGTTTTTAGGCCTTCAATAATTGGGTTTAACAACATTGTGACTTCACAGTCTTCTGGCGTTGACACTTCTTTGAGGGGTCCTCCTGATGGGCATATATATGCATAGTGTGTTTTAATACATGCATTTAGAGTATCATGGTCAAGCTTTAAAAATTGTTTCTCATCAGCACTTAATAATAAAATTTTTTTTGATGGTTGTATATATGCCAGACCGACTGATTTGTTATTGTGTTTTTGTAGTACAGCAAGTGTATTGCGTCAACTTTTGAAATTTTGACCATTTCTTCAGCTCGTATGTGATCCGAGGGAATTGGTAAGTCTAGGTCTGCTGTGATTCTTCTTATGTCCATGGTTATTTGATGGATGATTTCCGTATTTAGCAATTCAGGGTGTACCTTACCTTCCTTCAACAATCTTAGAATAGCCAAAAGCTTTTCGTTTCTCCCGATCACGTGGTTTAGTTTCGATTCTACGCTCCTGAGGTAGTTAGTTAGTTCTAAAATATATTTTAACTCCTCGCCTTCTTTTAGTAGAGTGGTCATTTTCTCTGTGAATACTTTTTCTATGCTGTCAAGCACGTGTTGGTGCGCTCTAGTAATGTAGTAGAGCTTTTACGCTGATAAATTTAATCCGTCTGATACGATGTGAGTTTTTTAGTCTATTAATTGAATCATGTTGTTTTGATCTTGGTAGAGTTTATCTATGTTGTGATTGATATTTTCTACATCATCCTCTGTTACAAGTCCAAATATACTTTTGCTAATGCTGCCAATTGCTCCTAGGGGTGTCATCCTTTTGGTCCTGATGCTACGCGAAATTCTTATTCCTGCATATTCATTGTTTCCGCGATTTTGTATGGTATCATTTATTTGTATGTGTAAGTGGGTCAGTGTTTGGTGTTTCAATTCAATGAAATCTGTTCCCAGTGCTAGTTTGCATTTGTGTTCAGGCAATTTTATAAAGCATTTGGAGTACACTCGGTAGAATGATTTGAGAGGTCCGTGAAAAATTCATTGACATTTATGTAAATGGCAATTTGCTAATCAGCTTTTTTATTCTAATTGTTTGCATCCACTCATAGTAGATGCCGGGGTTTGGTTCTACTTTTTCTAAATCATAGCTGCTGGGACAAGATACTATAATGACGAGGGTTAAGATTGTGAATATTAGGTCCATTTTGATGATAGCTGTATATTAAATAATATTGTGAATTTGTCAAGTTATTCCATCGGGAGGTAGGGCTTCTTGTAATTTGTTCATGTGTTTCCTTATTGGCTTGCCACTAGGCGATTCTAGAATTAAATTGTTCCTGCCTAGAGTTTCTACTATATTTAAAGGTTTGTTGTAAAAGCTATCTCCCCTTGAGGCCCTGGCTTCTTTTAAGGTTCGCGGATAGCCTCCCTCCTTTGCCTTAAATCTCCTAATTCTTTTATCATATTCCTGTTTAGATTTATGTTTGAATTTTATCTGATTTTGACCGGCCATGATTTTCATTTCATTTAAACGTAGACTTAGGTCGCGTAAATAAATGTTGTAGGTTCGCAAACTTTCGTCAGAGGGTATGCGTATTGGGAAACGAGCTATGCGGCCATACACTAATTCAAATGGGGTAAAACTAGTTGAACTGTGTACCCTTGTGTTATATGAAAATGTGACAAAAGGTGTTAAGTTATCCCAGTCATCAAACTTTTCTGAGTAGGTTCTAATGAAATCTATTAAAGGTGCATGAGTCCGTTCAAGGGACTTGGGGTTTATTATTTTGGGGTCTGTACCCTGAGTTTGTTAGGTGATCAATTTTGAATAACCTTAACATGGTCCCTACGATTTCCGACAAGAAACTAGTTTCTCGGTCTGAAAGTATTGCCCTCGGTGCACCAAATTTGCATACTAGATGTTTAGCTAGTGCATCTGCTATCGTGGTAGCCTTGAGGTTTTTAATTGGTATCGTGATTAGATACTTGGTCAGGTTGCATTGTATGGTGAGTAGATGACAGTTTCCACTTGGTGTCATTCTTAGTTTTCCCACTGTATCTATTGATACTTTGTCAAAGGCTTCTATGGGAGTGTCTGTTATAATCATTGGCTCTCGAGTCTTGAAACGGTCTATTTTTATTTCTTGACAGCTAGGACATTTCCGTATATACACCAGTACATCGTTTCTCATCCTTGGCCAGTAATATCTCTCTCTGATCTTTTGGTAAGTTTGATTCACTGCTTTATGCCCGCCTGTCAGACTATCATGCAATGCTGCGATGAAGGCTGCGCGGTACTTTTTGTCTGGTAATTGCACTTTTCCGTAGCAAATTGTTGCTTTTATTCGAGTGTTTTCAAAATGCTTTATAATTTAATTCTGTAACAATCCTGGCTCAAGTTAGTCTGTTATCTCTCCTATTCGAGATACCCTGAAACTGTTTATGTTTTGTTTTAAGAGACTTTTTTTGAAGTTTGATAATGCAACGTTTAAGTTGCCTGCATTTGTTGGTTCAAAGTATCTGTCCTTCACTACTAATGAAAAAATGTTATGATTTTTGTATGGGGTCGTTAGGATTTGTTCCACATTTAACTTTTTATTTTTCATATTTTATAGGTTGATGGCTCCTATTTCCACTAAAAGTTTTATTATTAAGTTTGTGTTGTCACAATCGTTGGATAAGAAATGTACCAAATTATCTCTTTTGTATGTGAGGCATTGACGCACGGTTGTGACATTATTCCATAAACCCAGTGAATTGGTGGTACTTGTACTTGTTGAGTCATCCCTCGAAGTGATTCTGTTTTTCTCCTGATAATCTTGATACTGATTCGTAGGTACATCTGGTGGTGTTGGGGGTATGAATATTGGTATTGTAATGTCCGGTAGTTTTGAATAATCGATCACTATTGGCGTGTTTTCTTCTTCCTCTAACCTTGATATTCTTGTTTTCTTCTGGTTCCTTAGCTAATTCCTAGCGTGATTTTGCCAATGGGTTCTCTTTGCGTTACTGTTGGTGTTTCAGAAATTGCTTTTCGAGGTTGAGTAAGTATTTTGCTCGTCTCAAGTTCTTCATTCTCACTTCTTGCTATGCTTTCATCATCTGCTGAATCCCCACTAGTGCCATATATATCTCCTCCTGATGTGACGTGAGGGATGTATGTATTTGGGTTAATAATTTTTCAACTCTCTGGGCTAGTATCGCGTCCATGTTGTCAGATCCATAATTTTGGTCTAGTGTACGTAGATGATACCGCATTTCATCTTTTAGTTCGTCTCCATCAGAGAAGTGTGATGGAATAAGTATTGGTTCTGGTGTCACTTCCTGAGTTTTCTCTCTATGAATTCTTAGGCTCTCATCTAACTTCCTCTTTAATTCCTCTAATTCTTGTCTACTCAGAGTAGTTCTTATCGATAGATTTTTCATTGATTTATTTTCCGAGCTTGATTATGTGTCTGTAGGTTGCATTGATGTTACTCTGATCTCAATATTGGTTTTATTAGTTGAGTTGCTGACTAACGATTCAATGTCACTGATCGTCTCGTCACTGGATAACTCGCCTTGATCCTGTTCCGTCTCTTCTTGCCTCAAACCACTGTACCTGGGATCCGGTAACGGTGGTTTCTCTGACTTGGTATCGCTTTCCTCTATTCCTGTAGAGAACATTATCGATCGTCTCGAGGGTGCGAAATGGTTTATCATGGACGAGTCTGAATTTAGATCTGTTTGTTTTTCCGCGTTTGTTGACTGCACTTCTTGTTGATTCAGATTTTGGTCATCTTTGCTGCTTTTGATGCTCTTTTTGCTAAAGTTTTCAGCATTTTTCTTTGCCGTGAATGTGGGTATTGCTCCCTGCCTTATATAATCAGCTATCGGGCTGGATACTGCATTCTTGACTGGGGTTCTTTGTACTATTACGCTGTGTTCTAGAGGAGGGACAGGCTTTTTGGTTTTTAACCCCTTTGGTCTCCCTAGTTTTTTTGTTGAGTTTTTTCTCCCGTTGAGTGTATTGTTGGCTTAAAACTTATTGATACTTTTTCTTTTGATGTAGATGCTACACTGCTGGCTTTCTTTTGATTTTCTTTTTCATTTTTTTGTTCCTGCACCATAACCCTTAATATCGGAATTTGTTTATTTATCTCTTCCTCTGAGGGTAGCTGTTCGGGTGGATTTCTTGAAAGGGCATCTGCGTTCTTATTGAGTTTACCTGGTTTGTACTTGAATGTGTACTCATATCCCGAAAATTTGAACATCCATCTCATTAGTCGTTGTTCTGGATCTTTCCTGTTGTGCATCTAGTTCAAAGGCTTCTGATCAGCTACCAGGATAAATTTTCGACAGAGTAGGTATGGTCTGAATTGGTGCAAGGCATACACTACTGCTAAACACTCTTTCTCCGTGGTGCTGTAAATTATCTTGGTTTTGTTCAGTACTCTGGACAAATATTGGACTGGGTGGTCAAAATTGTCTCTTTGTTGACTGAGTACAGTCCCAGTCGCAAAATTTGAAGCATCGGTGGTTAAGGTGAATACTTTTTAAAAATACGGGAATTGTAGGATGGGTGCTTCACATAGGGGTTTCTTGAGTGCTTCGAAACTTTGTTCATGTTCACCTTGCCATTCGAATTCTTTTTCCTTTTTTAGTAGTTCGCTTGAGGGGCTACTTTTGAAAAGTCTTTAATGAACTTTCGATAATAGCCTGCCAGACCCAGGAATTCTCTTATATTTTTAGCATTTTATGGGTCTTCGAAAGTTCTTTATGCGGATATTTTTTCCGGATCTGGTTCCAAACCTTTTGCACTTATTATGTGTCCTAGGAACCCTACTTCCTCGCGAAAGAATTCTATCTTATCTGGTTACAATACTAGGCTCGTGTCTCTGAGTCTTTTCATTAATCTCAGTATTCGGTCATAGTGTTGTTTTAAATCTCGTGAATACACAATTATCTCATCTAAATACACTATCATTTCTACATTTTGAAGTCATCTGAGTATATTGTCCATTAATCTTTGAAATGTGTCGGTTGCCCCTATTAAACCTTCAGGCATTCCGGTATATTCGAAACGCCCATTCGTCATTGTAAAGGCTGTTTTGTAGCAATCTTCAGATTTCATACGAATTTGTTCGAAACCACTTACTAGATCAAAAACTGAGAAATAGATTGCCCCGTCTAGCTGATCCATGATATCAGCTATGTTTGGTAATGGATAAGCATTCCCTATGGTTTTCTTGTTTAATTCTCTGAAATCTATCACCATGCGCCATCTTGGATTTCCCTTGCTATCGGGTTTCTTTGAGACTGTCCATACTAGTTAGTTGTACGGTGAGTTCGAAAGTTGTATTATTTTGTCCTTTAACTTTTTCTTCACACTTTCCTTCACTACTTCCATGTGTGCGGGTGGAATTCTGTATTATTTTGCATTGATAGGTAAGTCATTCTCCATAGGTATTGAATGCTGAATTGTATCTGTACAAGGCAGCTTGTCCCCTGGTAATAAAAATCGATCATAGTACTCTTCGACTATCTTGTCGACTATATCCGATTATTCTCGATTTATGTGTCCCCTTTTTATTACGCTCTTAACTTTTTCTAGCATGTTCATCTTATTGACAATGGTTTCACCATTAAATTCACTTTCCGTGTCCGTTAGAAATGCAGGATTAGCTTCATATTCAAGTATTTCCTTTGGGTCCACTTCTATTGTCACATTTTGGTGGCTGGTATTTATGGTCATCACTTTGCATGCATTCTGTTCATTGATTACTACTCCCTCTCCTAAAAATACTTTCTTGTTTCCAACGTCTATTCTTGGCAGATATCCTTCCTTCAGATTGGTACTTATCAGATTGATTTTTATTATTTGTCTTGTTCTCTTTGGTATGATGTATTTGACCCTTTGTGTTGTTCCTTGTTGATTGTTTTTACTGACTTGCACTATTATGTCCTACATTTCTGCAGTCGCAGGGTCCTTTTAGGAATTGCTTGTTTCTTCATAAACTTGCCTTGGTACGTAACCTTCTTGTTTGAGCGCTTCTGAAGTTAGGAATGGTATGGGATTCATCACATCACCACTAATCATGAGTGCATTATTATAATAGGAGATAACGGCTTCTTCTTGCTTGAAAAAGTTTCTTCCTGGCATACCATTACATGCTATCGGGAAATCATCTGGTACTACCTGGAACCTATATGGCTTTCCCCTTATGTTCATGTACACTAAACCTAAGGTTTCCATGGTGTCTGGAGTAATTCCTCCTAACAGGCATGTTTGGTACTATCTACCTCTGTATATGGGTCCAGGGCGTCAATTTATATTAAGTTAACTGTTGCCCCATTGTCCAACATGAATGTTAGCCACGGTCTCCTTCCTCCCGGTACTTTTAGTCTGATGGCTGTTGGTTCATCATTTTCTTCATCTTCATTTCCATCTCTATGTCTCGTCTGAATTGTTCTTTCACTATTACAGGTATATTTAATGCTGCATGTCTGAGATTTTCAATGTAATCTTTGACCGGTATGAGTAAAGCGAAACTATTGACCATAGTGGTCACTAACTCCGCCGAGTCAGTGCCATTTGCGGCAGCCGCAGCGCTATTACCTGAGCCGTCTCGGGGGTCAACCATCTCTTTCAAATCGTGCTTGGTAAAAAGCACTATTTCTTCACCGTGTGATTGTTTCCCAATTAGGTATACTGGTTCTAAATTCCTTGGTAATTATGACTTGCTTTTGGTTAGGTAGTACTTGGATAAATTTTGAAAATATGTGTTTTTCTTATATATTTTCCTTTGGCTGAAAAGAAGGAAAAGTAGTACGATTTTCCCCTTTTTCTAAAATTCTAAAAATTCTAAAAGTATCGGCTCGAGTCTTCGAATGAGTCTTCGGAGACACTCTGAAAAATCTTCAAAAGCAAAACCCTCTTCTAGTTCCGTGATCCGTTTTTCCGCTTTTATATTGACTCTGTATAAACTGCTTATGTCAGCCATGCATAACAGAAAATATGCGTGCGCTTATATATATATATATATATATATATATTATATATTATTATATATTATTTGCAACGGTAATATTATATGTATTGTTGTTATTTTTGGTCATTCATTGAATAATATTTTTTCTTTTCTTATATAACTAATATTCATAAATATATATATATATATATATATATATATATATATATATATATATATATATATATTTATGAATATTAGTTATATAAGAAAAGAAAAAATATTATTCAATGAATGACCAAAAATAACAACAATACATATAATATTACCGTTGCAAATAATATATAATAATTATTATAATGATAAGGTAATACAATATTTTAATATAATATTATAAACAAGTGAATGATATTAATTAATGAATTATATGATTAATGCGTATTATTAAAAGTTATTAAGTTCAAAGTCTAAGTAAATAAATTTGTAACCAGTATTTGAATTTTGCGCGCGTTACTGGAATTAAATAAATAAAATTGAAAATTAAAAATCTCGAAATAAAAATATAATAAAATTTCAAAGGTTCAATCGAACTGTAATTGTATTTGTGCAATTAATACTTAATTCTGTAAAATCCATATATATATATATATATCAAAGAATGATTTCAAATTTTAAATTAGCTGCACGAGATATTAACCCATTTCTTCTCAAGCGGCCATTTTATAGTCGATTGGTTTTTTGCCTAAAACCAACGGAAATTTCAATTTCTGACTTCAGAATCGGAAAGAGCGGACAATTTTACTTCGGAAAAGTGCTATTGGTTTTTATTATTTTTTTTTTCGACAATTTTTTAGCCAAAAAACCAATCAACTATAAAATGGCCGCTTGGAAAGAAATGGGTTAAACCGACATCATTATCAGCGTTGATGATTTCCTTATAAAAAAAGACCGAAACAAAAATTTAAATCTTTGTTATAAAAATAAAATGGTATTATTCATAAAGTTTCGCAAAAACAATTTTTAATAAAAATATTCTATTAAAAATGTATAACAAAAATTGTTTATTTAATAATTATTATTGTTTTTATTATTAATGAGATTTTATGAATAAGTTAAATCAACCTAAACCTCGAAATTACTGAAAACCCGTTTGAAATCGTCGGCCCGACAATGGCGCCGCTGCTGCACTCCACCCGCTGTGACCCTAGCTATACTCTGCACTAAAGTCAGTTGCGAGAAAGTCCCTAGGCGCTCGTCACTATAGCCATGTGCATCTGCAACATGCAGCCTGCTGCAGTGTAATGAGTTGAGGTTAAGTCAAGTGTTGTTCTTGGTGTTGTGAGTTGCTCCTGCTGTTTGATCAATCACTATTGCTCATTGAAGTGATAGTAAATTGGAAAATAATACTAAATAGTGTTGGTATCTACCCAGCAAAAATACTTTCCTCAACTCACAGTATGCGGAAAAGGAGTGGTCCAGGCTTGCTGTATCAACGTATGACCAGATAAGTTACCTGATTTACTCTGCCAAAAAGCTATTACCTCTATTCTAGAAGGACTATTCCTTTGTGTTCAGAAAGCTGAATAAGCTGGTTGCTTGTAACGGGAACATGAAATCTTTCAAGCTGTCTCTTCTGCACAACCTTGGCCGTTACTCTTGGTTTGAGTCGACTCAAACTTCTTTGCACGCAGGTGAGTGTTCTTATAAATCTTCTTATTATCGAGCTCCTATCCCTTTCACTCATTTCCTCTATAATCCATATATAATTCCATATATTCCTTGTTTTGGCCCTTTATTCCAATACATATATATCATTTTACTGTATTGGCGGTCTAAATCATTTATGGAATATGACAAATATGCTTAAAATTAGGCAAATGTACGTGTGTATATGTAAATATTTATTATGGTGCTTTTTGCAGGTTGGAGTTAAAGTTGGAGTAAAGGTTGGAGTAATACGCGGCCGTTAAGGGGTAACACCACTGTAATAGCATAAAGAAAGCGCTTTTGTGGGTATCTTTTTTAATGGAAAGAAAGGTTATACAGAAATGATATTTGGATATATTATTGGTCTAATATTATAGCATATTTAAAAAAATTCAGTAAAAAGAATACAAAATAGCTGATTTATAACCGATCTCTTGAGGCCTCTTGCATCGGAAGCGCTCCGCGAAACGCAGTGTCCCAATCGTATATTTCAACCAAGAACAAAAAAAGTACTTATTCTTGATGTTAAGTGGTCTCCTTCGACGATAGAAGCTGGTCGGCACACACGGTACAAGGTCGACAATAATGTCGAGGTATATAAGCTGTAATATATTCGCGAGCGGAACAAGCGGGTTTTTATTTTCGTACGGAGCTGATACAAAAGACCGAGTTATCGCTTCGATCCCGCGGCGCTACACTCGGATTTCCGTAGTGCGGACCGAGCCCGGTTGAGGGCGCAGCGCATGCGTCTGGTGAGGAAGAAAGAGAAGTAAGAAGGAGGAAAGGGGAGCGTCTGCTCGCGGTGACGTCACGCTATGTGGCACGCAGTCGACGGCTCGCAGATGGTGTTGGAGAGGACGAGGAAGGACGAGTGGCCAGGACGAGGAAGTGCGACGAGGGATGCAGCAGGAGGTATATTTGGACAACGGTGCCGACGAAGGGGCACGAAGACGAGAGCTGCAAGGCCCAGGACTGCGTACTTGCAGCAGGAGCAGTGGACACGGTTAACCTCGGAAAGGTTATATTTACGTGCAGCTTCCTACACTGCATTCCTCAACTGCTACTATTATCAGGTGAGATTAGTGTTTTGTATATCACTGTAATCTCCCCTTGCTAATGCTATGTTGTTTCTAGGTGTCTGGCGAGTGTTTCGGAGGCTGCTGCTGCTGCTGTTATGGAGGAGCGGGCTATGAGTTGAGCTACGTTGCTGCACCTGAGAGACCACACTGCCTCTGCAAACCCTCCAAACCAGGTAAGAGAGTTCCAGTTTGATGTGCATGTCTGCTGTAGACTAACTCAGCATTGTGTTTTCTAGGGTGTATGCTGCAGGCCTCCAAAATATCTTGAGAAGCAGCCGCTCCGCCCAAGGTGGATCCATTCATGCCTTTCAAGGCATAAAATCAGGTGGGTATAATACTAATACCATTTTGCTTATATTCTTCCCTTCTAATCTCTATGCGTGTTTCCTTAGGTTTGTTCGAAAGGACGGGAGTAAGGAGAGGAGACACCAGGACATGCTCAGCGCACCCCAGCCAAGACCAGCCAGCTTCCACCTATGCGAGGCTCTATGGGATGGCAGCTTTGCGTCCTCTTCAGCTGCTTCAGGGCATTGGAGAGCTCGCTTGCTCTGTGTCGTCCAAGGAAATAGTGTGTGTGTGTATGTGTATAGTGAGTGAAATGGGTAGGTAGTGTGCTATCGGTTATATAGGCCAGTTCTGTCGAGCATCGGACTTGCACTGAGCAGTTCGTTCGACAGACTGGAAGTTGTGTAACCCACACAAAATGTGGTGTTACAAGATATCGAAAGTCACATTGTGGGCATTGGAATGGTGCGAGCATGTTTAACTTTTATATATATGTATATATATACGTACTCTAAGCTAAACATCTATATATATATATATATATATATATATATATATATATATATATATATATATATATATATATATATATATATATATATATATAAAGATCTGTCCAGTGGTTCTTACATGTATATAGAAGATATTTCCACACTCATCGTAAAATACTCAAAACATTAACGCAAACTATCGAAAATAATGCAGGAAACAGTGATATTACTCACGATTGGCTAGGGCTCTCAAACTCCTAATGCCTTCTTAAGGCTCTATCGCCTTTATATATACTGTAGACTCGATTGTTTCGCTTACGGGTAAGGCTCAGCGTAGCCATCTAGCAGCACTTTATCGGTACTATATACTTTACTATGTATGTGAGACATGTATGAATCTACTTTGATTGGAGAACATAGTAAAATAAAGAAAAAACACATCTTAACCCTTTCCACCCCCGGGGGTGGAATTTCATAAAACTCCGAAATCGCTCGCGATATAATCTCATTCTATATGTTATGCCGCAAAAATCGTCTCAAAATGTTTTTTCACTGAAGAAATATAGTAAAGAAACTAAAAATCACATTTTAACCCTTTCCGCGCCCTGGGGGTGAAATTTTAAAAAACCGTTCCTTAGTGCGTATCTGCTATGTGGGTGGAACGTACCCACAAATTTTCAAGCCGATCGGTCCAGTGGTTTTGGCTGGGCGTTGATGAATCAGTCAGTCAGAACAAGTTTTTTTATGTATATAGATTTGTAAAACTTTGGAAAAAATTATTTTCGTTACTTTATACGTTTGATATGTAAAAAATGCTTATATTTGTAAAGTTCATGTAATTTACGTTCGATTGGTGTATCTCACAATTACATTTAAACGTTGTTTCTGTTAAAGAATTGCGATTTTAAATTTTCAAAATTTGTTAAAATTGTAAAAAATCATTTTTGTCATTTTAAAGGTTTGATATGTTAAAAAAAGGTATATAATCATAAAACTCAAAACTAAAGTCAACTCATAATCATAAAACTCAACTAAAGAGTTTATTAACTTTGAAAATTTTTTAAAAATGAAAAAAAAGTTATTGTAAATTTATACATAACACAAGTAAAATATGTGCACTTATTCATAAAGGAGGCGTAATTTCCTTACAAATCATATGTATATAGTAATTCTTTTAAGTTACTTTTGTGAACGAAACACGATTTTAAATTTTGAATATGCATCTTATACGATCATAATTGGTGGTCTCCATCTCTTATAAACGCATTTGTATATTTTATTGAAATGCGGGTTTATTAGAAATGACTCAGCATAGAACTCATTAAATATTTGTATTTACCTTAAGAGCATAGTATCGTCCATAGCATTCTTTATAGCATTGTCAATTATTCCTAAAAACACTTTTAACAATGTATGTTAGATGATATAGGAAATTACTGTAGGAAAAACGAGATAACAAAATACAAAGAAAGTCTCAAATAATGGTGTGTAAAAATTGAGGGAGAAATTGAAAGAAAAATAAACGGTTTTATAAGGGAGGTAAACTGGAGGTGGTGAATTCTTGCAAATACTTGGGGTACTGGTTATCGTAAGCAAATTTATATGAGTTACATACAAATAAGTTAGTAAGAAAGGTGCACAAGGCAATCAATATCGTATGAGCTTTATGGAAAAGGGCAATAATTTGAATTCTAAATAGGAGAATATATTTATCAGAGACAATAGCGAGATCGAGTGGTTTATATGGGGTTGAGATACGGGGATGGAGTAGGCAAGAAGCAAGAAAGTACACAATAGATATATTAAGATGGCGATGGGATTGAATCAGAACACACCGAGTTACATATGAAGGATGCGGGGATGGAAAAATGGTATAGATATAACGAGTACGAATAGAGCAATTAATTATATAATAAATATACTAGACATGGGGAAATGAAGGTGACAAAGTATATGTTTAAGAGAGGAAATAAGAGGGATATTGAATGAACCCATCGAAGTTGGGGAGAGAACTTGTAACATAGTATTTTGTTACGCCTGTCTCTTTAATTACTTTGTTAATTAGGCATTTGAAACTTCGAATGTTGCTCTGTCTTATCCCCGAGGAGGGTCCGGAGACAAGATCAGGATAAATAATTGTTTACAAATGAATACACTACTGGTTGTTAATTCAAGTACCTAAGCTTTATTTTCCAATTCTCAAATCTGGTCGTTAATTTACAAATGACTTTACAAATTTGTCGCTATTCAATATGGCTACGCGAGCCCGCGTGCGCATCACTTTACGGTCAAATCGCCACGTTTTCCGGAGCTATTAAATGGCTAATATTTTTCTTTTCAATTTAACCTGTACTCAATACTTATTCATCGGCGACGCGAGAATTTTCCCGATTTGCACAATATAATTTTGAACTCTATAACCCCTGTATTCTTATATCACTAACGCTAGCAAATTGACAACACCAAACACACATTACATATATATATATATATATATATATATATATTAATTAATAAATATATAATTAAATAAATTAAACGGTTACCGACTCCTGGTGTTGCCGAGGGCCGCTCGACAATAATTTCAGTCCACTCACCGCAGTTACAAATATCCTGGTGATAATGGCAACACGAGTTGTCGCAAGTTGTGGAGCTGCTACCTTGTGTTCGCCAAAAATGCCGAGTATCCCCGGTCCGCAAATCTTAACCTGCTCAACTATCAACAACCCTACTAACTTTAACAATTACTGAATATACCAACAATAACTCCTAAGTCCCCGCTAATACTCGCTTTAAAGTTGACTATAAAGAACTGTTAAGCTTCTACTTAACGCTACGACGGTCGAACAGTCAACAGCCATATTCCATGAGACCGGTATTCGATAAAAAGTTTAAAAAGTGTAGAAGAAGCGAAAGAAAATATATGTAAATAGTAGAATTTAAGTAAATATAAAAGGTTGTAAAAATGCGACAAAACGTGTAAAAGTGCGATACGAATTAATCCGAATGAATAGTGACATTGGTAATATTATATAATGGACTGTAATAACAGATGTAGAATCTATAGCGCGTAAGCGACTTACCACCACGCTTACATTTGACTGGACCGCGGTGACTTGCCGCTGCAGCCTTGCCTCAACGCAGCTATGCAGATTTTCCGCAGGAACACACCGAATCTACGACAATTCGGTATATGTGCAGAGTTTCCTCGACACACGAGTTTTCTGGACCTGACAGGAGTGCGAAAATGCGAAAGCTAATTCTCTCACAACGCGGATGTACTCAGCTTTCGTATCGGCCTAACTCGGTACGTGGAGTAGGCTGGTTCGGGTTGAATAACGACAAAATGATTTTTTAACAAATAAATAACAAAGACTATATTCGGTAACCAGTAATACTAACTATAAGGAAGATAACAATAATAATGATGATTTTAACAAAATAAGAAAGCGCACGCAGGTCGAGCGTCGCGTGGGTGCTCAGCATGACCGTTGCAGAACACGCCGTCGTGATGAAAGAAGTTTTGTAACGCGCGCGGACCTTCCTTAACCTATGCTATTCGGAGCCCTTATAATCTGAGGGCACGACACAGTATTCATATTGGCTACTTCGTTTTCTCATTTTTCTGTGGGCTGATCCATGCCCCTACCAAAACGTTGTGCACTTTTCCCACAATAGGGTACTTGGACGGGTGGCGAACCCCAGGCTTGCGGCATATACTGCAGTACCGGATCTTTCCGGTGGAAATTGTCCCACGTCGCAATCGCCTATTTGATCGCGAAGCGTTACCTCGTTTACGAAGCGCGGGCTACCCCGAGGACATGCTCAGTCGTGTTGCTTCTCTTTGTATTGTCGACAAAGGAGGTTCCTTATGTATTTCCCGGTTTTCGGGGCGGATCCGCTCGAGTGAGACGCGGAATTTGATCTGCTTCATCTGCGTCGCCATTTCGCGAGTGGGAGCCCTCATCGGGATAGCCTCACCCCTCGACGGATCCGCCGGTGACTCGGACGAGCACCCGGCTCTTGGGGCCTCGAGTGAGGCGCATTCGTCATTGACTGCGTCACCCTCCCAATGACGACGAGTTCCTGGCTCGTAATTTCAGGCTTCTCTCTTCGTCTTCTAATCACCGACGCTCACTGAGAACGTGTAGGATAGCCGTCAAATCGTCCACCATATTTCCTAGCCCGAGCCGAAGTAGCACCGACACCCCTTCTTCAACGAGGTCTCCCGGAAATTCCATCTGAAACAACGAAAAGAAATTCGGGTATGCGGAAATCGTCTTTCTGGAAGTGGATTTCTTCTGGTTCGCCGGGGGGATCGATTCACCGGCAAGCTTGGCTCTGAATTTACTGACCCTTTTAGGTCGACTGCGTGATCGTCTCTCTGATATTCTCGCTTCATTCCGCGGGCCATTTGACGGTAGGCCGCATCCTACGTTCTTGACGACAAATGTTGTTTTACGGGGTCGTTCTCGTTTGGCTTCCATATTAATTTAATTTAATTAGATCAATTAATGTATTAATATTATTAATTTATTTTAATTTACCATTACCCCGCTTGGGTCACTGTCTACGCCTTTTCGTCAGATACCGGAGGGTCGGTCGTCTTCTTCGCCTCCACTTCTTGTATTCCAGGAGTGTTTGTCGGTTCTTCAGCAGGATCTTCGCCAGGTATGAATATTGTCAAGTCTTCGGCTTGGACTAGTTCTTCTAATTGTCCCGAGGGGCCGAAGAGCTTGTACGAGTTGGGCCCGTGCACACCTATTACGATGAAAGGTCCAGCGTACTTGGGTGTCAGTTTCAATTTCACAGGACTCTGTTTTTCCACCAGACGATATCTCCAAGCGGAAAAGCTACCTGTCGACGTCCGGCATCGTAGTATTTCGCCTGTCTGACCCGTTCAGCCTTGGAACGCAATGTAGATTGTTCCTGCGCTTCGCATAATCTTAGCATGTGAGCATTCCAGACTTGCAGTAATTCTTACGGTGCCAGGAGGCGTTGGATGTCTGCCATAGTTCAGCATCGCTGGGCTGAAACCGATGGAACTGTGTTTGGCCCTGTACATCGTGAACACAAGTTCTGGTAGATTTCCGTTCCAAGTTTTGTGGTTTTCCGTCACGTGCGACGCGATCATTGTCTTCATGGTCCTATACTCCCTCTTCACTGGGTTTGCTCTCGGACAGTATGGGGGGCTGTGGTAGATACCTTGTTGAATCAAATATTCATCCACCGCCTTGTATTCAAACTCAGTACCGTTGTCAGAATAGAACGTCTCTGGTGCTTCGACCTCATCACGATCCTCTCGTGAAAATCTGTACTGACGGTTCGGGCATTTGCTTTCCTGATGGGGATACACTCAACCCATCTGGTGAATAGATCTTGAAACACCGAGATATATTCGTACCCACTCCTACTCTGTGGCAATTTTCCGGTGATATCGCCGGCTATAATTTGCCATGGCCTCTCAAACGATCGTTACCCATTTACCCGATAGGCGGTTTCTGGACTACCTTACACTGTTGGCCTACCATGCATTCAAGGAGGTATTTCTGTACGTCTGCGTACATGTGTGGCCAATAGTACTGTCGTGTCACTCGGGCATATGTCTTTTCTCGACCGAGATGTCCAGCCATCGGGTTATCGTGATTCTCCCGCAAGATGGCGTGCTGAAGTTCGTATGGCACTACCAACATCCAAGCATTGTCGTCGCCTACGGTATCTACGAGCTCTTCATCATGCTTGTAATGGTATAAATTTCCCCCAATAATCTTCCAGTTCGGGTTCTCACGAGGGTTTGTAGCCCTTTTATTGAGAGTGGTTAGGTACCATTGGTCTTCAGTACCGGCTGCTCAAGTTAAGGAGTCTATTGGTATCTCTTCTTCTTCATAGATCCTGAACAATACGACTGGGACGTAATTTAAAGTGTTCTTCTTGTGGATTACTTCATAATCGCGACGTTGTAGGCGTAGCGCCCACCTTGTCAGACAACCGGTGGGGTTTTTAAGGTTACATAGCTACGCCAGGCTCAAGTGGTCTGTTACTACCTGGAAGTGGTACCCCTCGATATATGGGTGGAACTTTTTCAATGGCCCATACCACTGCCAGAATTCAGTACTATCTCACGCTCCTCTGACTCCTGGAAGAGAACCGTACCAATTCCGGTGTTGCTAGCATCGGTGTTAACTACAAACTGTTTATCCGCCAGAGGACTCTAATGGACAGCAGATAAGGCGATCAGCGCCTTCAGCCCGTCGAACGCATCTTGTTGATTCGCAAGTCAGTCGTACTTCTGGTTTTTCTTCAGAAGTCGGGTCAGAGCTCGGCTAAAGTTACCTAATCTTTCATGAATCTTTTATGCTATGAAGCTATACCCAGAAAATGCCTCAGTTTTTTTCAGATTTTTGGGTGCTGGGTAATTCATTACCGGCTCGGTCTTTTCTGGATCTGGTTCGACTGCGTCTCGGTTCACCAGAACTCCCAAATATCGCGCCTTGGGTTTATAAAACACGCATTTCTCTCAATTAATGATTAGTCCTATGGTTTTTAACCTCGCAAGGGCCAATTTCAACAGGCGTTTGTATTCTTCAAACGTTTGAGAAATTATTATGATATCGTCCAGATATGCAAGCACGTTCCACTTCGGTGGATCTCGAGCATATAAGGGGCAGTTCGGTCTCGATGGTCTCTCCTTCGGGAGAGGACCTGTGGGGTTATAACTGAGCGTCAGAATCTATCCCCGTTGCTTCAGCTTCGGTAACTTGTGCTGCCACTAAGGTGACGTTCTCTTCTGTGACCTCATTCAAGTTGATCTTCCCTTCGGAGAAGGACATGCTCATTCGAGGGAGCGGATTCTTTTCCCTAGCCGTTGCTTTTGTTTTGACTGGGGAATGCGACGGTGCGGTCCCATGTCCTTCTGGATTATGCGCTGGTCTCCGCGGCCTTTTGGTCTGCCCTTTTTTCTTCTGAGAAAGTTGAGGTTGGCTGCCTGTCCCGTAGGACCTCTCCTTCGGGAGAGGATTCGTCTTGACTTGGGTGGACATATACTTTCCCCTTTTGCATTTCTGTACCGTCGGGGGTTGGGGCTGTAGAAACCGCGCATCCTTCTGGAAGCTTTGCGGGTCCTTTGTCTGAGTGATTTCCTCTCCTTCTTCTAAGAGGATGTAGCTCAGGCGGGCGCAAAAATTGCCCTCGCCTTCGGGCGAGAGGTCGTTTTGGCGTGTGTGAACGTTAGGGTGGTCCAAAATTATAAAAGTTTCGATTTTCCTTCTTGTAACACTTTCAAAAGTTGACAATTGTAAAAAAATAACTCTCCTGCAAGGCAGGCGCTGCGATTTGAAGATTCGTACCTCGATTTCAAAGGTATTTAAGTGCATTTATGCACTTTCTTAATAAATTTGGTAAGAAAATTGTTAAAACTTTATAAATGAAGCCAAAAACTTTTTAGTAACTTATCATACCACTAAAATAAAAAGTCAACCACATCCGCTTCATCAAAAAGAAATTTCTTTCTAAGTGAAGACACGGTGGTCCTCGGCAAAATTCAACCGAAACGTGTTTGCACTTTGGATTTTCCTTTTGCATATGATTTGAGGCCCTTTCAGGACCACATTTCAATAGAAATAAAAATCGAGGAATGAGCACTTTTTTTTAATTCAATTTTGAAAATTTTTTATGGGTAGTCAATGACGAAATTTTTTTTTCATGGGTAATCTAGAAAATTTATTTTTATTATAGTGTTTAAGAATTGAATTATACATTAATTACATATGTACAGTACACCTAAAGAAAGTGCATTACTTTTCCGCCCTAGCACTTCATATATGCACGAAAAATCATCCTTTCGGTCCAGCTAGGACATGCTCTTGCCTCGTCAGCCCTCGACCTACCTCATCTCGCCTCATACTGCTCGGGTTGCCTCGGCGAGGCTTGCAACGCCCTCGCGGTAAACGCCAACTTTCTGACCTTGATACATAATATACTATTATGCACTAACTTTAAGCACAGAATCATAAGAGAAGATTTTTTTAAACGCCCATCATAGCGTTACCCTTTAATAGGTTAATATGTACATAAAATATAAAAATTTACATAATAAACACTTCTCATATTATAATATGAGAAACGATATAATGTAACATAAAAATATTTCAACCAGCGAAAAGGATTGTTTTCAACAAAATTTTGTTATTGTAAAAGTATAAATATCGTCAAGTAAAAATGGATTCGTTAAAATACTTGACTATTTTGTATTCGATTTTAATTCTGAAGATTTAAAAAAATTAAAAACATGCATAGTTAAAGTAAATTGTTTATAAGTCCGAACTCGTATTTTCGTAAGTTCGTACGTGTATGAGTATAAACTACTAGCAGTAACTTTGCAGGGTTTTAGATTGTTTAAATTTTTATATAGGTAAGTCCTCCTGAAATCTTTCAAGGAGTAAAATTGGGTCTTCAAATTTATAATCGGATACAAAATATAAAAGTCTGCAGTATTTTGTTGAATCTTTCTCTAGTTGACATATTTCTCTACTTTTGTAATATAGAAATTTTGTTGATAATAGTGCATTATGTAACAAGGGCAAAAAGTCGAATATTTTTCCCGTGGGTGAGTTTACTGCCCGAGCGAGCGAAGCGAAGCGAGAGCAGTATTGCCCGAGGGAAAAATCGACTTTTTCTCGAGTTACATGTAGTACTTTATGCCCATCTCAACTGTGGCCACTATTTGACTTCAAAAGCGGGACTAATAGACTGTTAAAAGACAATATTGTTAAATATAATCGAAAATCAGGGTTATTGGTAAAACTTGATGAAATAAAGGAATTTGGAGTAGTTTCTAGTGAAGTCACTTTTTTCCCGCATTTGCGGGGAGAAAATTACTTTTTTCCCGTTAATCATTTCTGCGGGTAAAACTGTAATTTTGGTCTCACTTTTCAGGTAAAAAAGTGGCCATTTTCGTTTAGATGGGCATACAATATTTGTCGTCGCTTTAAGGTAGGATTCTGGTGTTTTTTTTGCCAAAAACCGAAAAATTATGTATTGTAGTTTCTTAATCTTTGTAACTGTAACAATATTTTAAGACCTGTCAAGTAATAAAACTCGATGATTTGAAAAAGTTACCTGCGGTCCAGTAAAATAATTCACATTAGATAGCATACACAATTGAAACTTTAAACGCGTGTTTCTCGACACTGATTTTTCTAACTTTAACGTAAGTTAAAGCTTGCTGAAAATTTGTACATAGTATCATATAATAATAGTAAACATATCATCAAAATCTCATTATGTTAAAACGAAAACTAAAGAACTGCATATATAATATATCGTATTCTGTACAATAGGAGAACAAATTTTTATATTCAGGTACATTATCTCGCATGAACAACTTTTAGTTTAACATTGAGTCTGGCTAATCATTATTTTGCACAATGATCATAATTTTACAACAAAATATTTATGTTTTAAATCTATGGAGTTTTGTAAGTAATTTATATAAATTTTATATTCTAAGTCATTATATAGATCATTTAGTAATTTACTAATTGTACGACGAGTGGCCCTTCACTGTATAGTTTACCGTTGCTATACAGAAGAAAATAATTTGCTAGTATCATAACGTAGTTAGTGTAGACAATAACGAAACAAGCGTTATCGAGGCGATTCTCTAACCAGTAGCGAAATTTAGATAGCGCCGAGCATTTATTAGATATAAAATCAGCTATCAAAAATGCAATCATTTTCAATTTTATTTTCTAGCTAGAAATCACCGATTTATACTAAGCTATTGAGGATATTGAAAATAGATGAAAATAAAATAATATTCAAAGCGTTATATCAGACCATTACAGCTTACGCTTGTACCAAAAAGAGTATCCATAAGAAATCTTGTTGCTTGCACGCGAAAAGAATAATCATTTTTTTTTTTTTTTTTTTTTTTTTAACGTCGCCATGTTTGTGCTCCCATGTGGTGCTAATCGACGACGGGGGTCTGCGGTGTGTTTGTAAACAAAGCACATGTAATTTTTACAGTGGTGCTTGTATCAATCGGCAGAGACTAGGATTCGAACCCGGGTCACCGGCGTGGGAATCCGACACTCTACCGACTGAGCCGCCGCAGGCCCCATCTACGATAAGATAGTGCAGCATTTTCACGCAGCGTCGAGCTCAATGTTTGATAGTAGAATAATCATTTGCAGCATCAATTTGAAAACGGAAAATATATATATATATATATATATATATATATAAAGTACATATATCTAGCGCTTTGAAGTATACTAGACTTGTGCAGTAAAATGTGCAGTTGACATAATACGATTTATTTCAGATAGTAACTAAAAAGCGAAAAGGAAATTTGTAAACTATATACATCTAGCGCTTTGAAGTCTACTAGATATGTGTAGTTGTAATGACATACTTTATTGTATTCGTGACATATTTTATTGTATTCTTGACATATTTGATTGCATTCTTGACATATTTGATTGTATTCTTGACATATTTTATAGTATATTAACCCATTTCTTCCCAAGCGGCCATTTTATAGTCGATTGGTTTTTTGCCTAAAAAATTGTCGAAAAAAAAATAATAATAACCAATAGCCCTTTTCTGAAGTAAAATTATCCGCTCTTTCCGATTCTGAAGTCAGAATTTTGAAATTTCCGTTGGAAAATTTAAAAATGGCGGCTTTAGGCAAAAAACCAATCGACTATAAAATGGACGCTTGGGAAGAAATGGGTTAAACTAATATCTCGGAATTCAGCTGAGCTGTTGATTAGTGTTGAAGGTAGTTATTATTACTTCTTACAATAAATTTGCACTATGTTTTCCATCTTTACACTAATGTATATAGAACTAAAAATGGAAAAAAACTTAATAGTATATTGATATATCGCTTTGTAGCCTACTAGACATGTGCAGTTAAAATGACATATTTTATTGTATTTTTTAAATATTTTATAGTATTTTAAACTTAATTTGACATATTTTATAATATTATAAACTTATCTTTCTTAAAGTATTTTAAACTGATATCCTGAATTCAGCTGAGCTGCTGATTAGCGTTGAAGGTAGTTATTATTACTTATTAATCGTGAACCCTACTGAAAATTCACACATTATATATCTTATATGCGATCTCACATGAGAAATCAGATGAGAAAGTATATAAAATTATGAACGATAGTCACATAGTTAAGACGCTTGCTTCGTAAAACAAGGACGATCTGAAAAAAATTCAATCCCTAAGATCCCATGTATAACTTAGTAATTTTTTGAATTTTTAAAAATGGTTAAAAATAGTTATGTTCAAAAGATACTATCTACCATTTTTAAAAAAAATTGTTATCCACCCTGTCAGCTTCATACACAAGCATATATACACACACTTCATACACGCACAAGGTCACGGACACACATACACGCGCTCACACCGACAAACGCACACACGCGTGCATGCACACACAGATAGGCACACACATACACAGATACACATACGCATACATTATTGACACATACACACGCACACGCACATGCACACACACATATACGCACACAAGTGCGCGCATACACACAAGCGCACACACATATATATACAGACGCACAAGAACACACATTCATACACACACATAGCTGCACATACACGCAGATACGCAAGTATACACATATATACAGACGCACGCAGACACGTGCATGTACACACACGTAAGCCCACACATACACGCACACATATGCATGCACACACATACGCTCACAGACATACACACGAAATCACACACTCGAACACATGACCATATACACACACGCACACATACAAGCACTCGCACGGACACACACGTATTTCACAAGACTCCACAAGTTTTCAACAGAAACATAAAAGAAATGTAAAAAATAATGAAAAACGACAGAACCCTTTGAACTAATCTACTAATTTGGTTGTATCATGTGGATGGTACAACTAGACTGCAAGGTTAATCTGAAAGGTTCTGTCGTTTTAGGAACGTACCTAAGTTTAAAAAAGTACGTTGGAGAACGTTTCGGCAACGTTTCCTCCTATATGGGTTTGAATAACTCAATGTTCGTTAACCTAAAAAAATAGTAATATAGTAAATTAATATAGTGTTTTAATATAAAATTGATATTAGAATAGTGAACGATGTACCTTATATATTTTTACAATGTTATATTTTCTTCTCAGAATATTCGAATTATAATGCGGTCAAATTACTCGTATTTTTCGTGTAACTGCAAATGAATTATTAAGAAAAGTCTTTATCGTTTAGCACATTGATTTAAAACTACGACAATACGATCGTTTAGGATATTAAGAATTTTTTAAATTATATTTCAGTATTTTTAATACCCCGTATATAATTTATTTATAAATCTAAAGTATAGCTATTTTGAGTTTCTAAACTACAAAAAGCGCCATCTTTGGTAATGACGTAAAAATAAATCTGTCTAACTATTAAGTACGCTGATGGGGATAACAGCCGATAAGTACACCGGTAAACATACATAGCATTGCGTTTTTAATTTTACCGATGTTATAAGCTATAGTGGTACATATAAAATCGATTAAAGAAAGCGAAAAGTTTATGATATCGTTTAAATAAATAAGTAACGTATTGCTCTCTATTTTTATCTGTGTCTTTATCAGCAGTTAACCCCATTACTGAACTTTCAGATACAGACATAAGCAGCACTGTTGTGATACATACAGAGTTTGTATGTATACAGTTTTGATGCGTTGAGGAACGCATATAGAGTATGTATGCCGTATGTCCCGATCAGGCTTCCGTATCCATACATACACAGACATATACACACGTACACTCACATACATACACGCGCACACACACAAGTACACACAAATGCACGTACAAGTGCATGTATGCAAACACGCACTCGCCCACATACACACGCGTGCACATGCACGATCACGTACACAGACACAAACACAAGCACACATACATAAGCACACACATACATGCACGTACATACATGCACGTAAATACATGCACACACGCACACACAGATGCATACACGCACATACAGATACATACACCTACTTACGTACAGACTTAGGCACACATGCATACACACGCACGCACGTACACAGAAACAAACACACACAAGTACACACATACACACAGCCATACACATACGCACACACACACACACACACACACACACACATACACGCGTGCAGATACACACGTATACACAAACAAACCCATGCACACACACGTACATACACGCACGCACACTCATATATCTCTATATATATATATATATATATATATATATATATATATATATATATATATATATATATATATATATATATATATATATATATATATATATATATATATATATATATATATATATATATATATATATATATATATATATATATATATATATATATATATATATATATATATATATATATATATATATATATATATATATATATATATATATATATATATATATATTGCGAGTTCTCTTTTTGTGCAAAATTAGTTAAATATAAAAATAACGATCATATTACGTTTAAATATATTTAAATATACAAAGTAACACGTAATATGATCGTTATTTTTATATTTAACTAATTTTGCACAAAAAGAGAACTCGCAATATATATATATATATATATATATATATTGCGAGTTCTCTTTTTGTGCAAAATTAGTTAAATATAAAAATAACGATCATATTACGTGTTACTTTGTATATTTAAATATATTTATTACATTAAATAAATTATATTGTATTTTAAAGAAAGACTGCGTAGTAATTTTATTTATCATGGGAAGGGTAAAATAAATGTACACAGGTAGGTGGAAAGAAAGACTAATAAGAAGGCATAATTTATCTTTACAAACACGTATGGCCACCCGACCTAATTAATCCTTTTATACTTTTATTTATTTGAATTATCAGAAAAAGCGAAAAACATCTAGAATAGATTTACAAATTTGTTTTAAAATCGTATATAAATAACATCATTCAAGTAACGACAGAGAGAGAGAAAAAAAATCTACTAGAACAATAATATTAGTTTATTTATTCGTGTTCATAACTAAGAAAAATTATCTCATCTTGTGAAAAGGATTTTAAATGCTGTTTGTATCTCAGGGTGTATTGATCAACATAGGTAAGGCTCGCGTGCGAACCGTCCTCTCTTCCGATGCATGCAGACGGGAGAGGAGAGAGGATTCACAGCAGCAGCGGCAGTTTCCTCGAGGCACACCACTTCGGCTGTAGCCGCGGGAGAGAGAGAGAGAGAGAGATACCGACGCGGCTGGCGATAGCATAGGAGAGCTAGCAGTAGCCGTGCCACGAGCCGCCTGAAGCTGCTGGTCTACCATAGCGTAGGCCGGCGCGCGTACTTCATCGCTGCCAACTGTGATGGTCCTGCGGCGACAAAACTCAAAGCGCCCGATACAGATATACACGCCGGGTTGCCGCGTGTGTATATTTAGCAATTCATATTGTCCGCGCTTCGCGGGCAGGGCGGTAATCGCGGAGCAGACCAATGACAGATAGCGACTCAAATTTCCGCCGACTTGGCCTTGATTTTCGCATTTAAGGAAAATCAAGTCCAATCAACGACAAGATAAGGGCGGAAGCAACAAGTGTGTGGGCTGAAGATAGTCAAAAAGAGGAGCCGAATTTAAAAGAGATCTCCGCCCTTTCCGATTTTGAGCATTGACTGCCCGCCCGTCTTAGCTTCCAGACGCACGTCGCGCGCACCTCTAACGTTTTTATAAGACCGCGAGGACATAATCGGCGAGTAGAAAGTTAGTAATGGTAGTTTGGCGAAGAGTAGGAACGAGGAGCGCTACGAGGAAATCGGCGAGTTATTGGTCGCGTAGGAGATTCGAGACGCGCGCTAAAGGAGATAAGAGGGATTTCTCGGGCCACGCGGGAATCGCCAGCTAATAGCGACCACGAGGCAGCGACCTCGAGACTTACAGCAGGCGACTACAGTTAAGCGACGGTGAGTGGACTGTAATTGTCGAGCATCCCTCGGCATTTATAGAGAGAGTTGGTAATTATAAAGTTATCCATTTATACATATTTATATATATTTGTCGCCATGTGCTAGGAGGCGACGGCGTAAATGCGTTGGTGGTGTGACACCATCATTTGGAATCAGTGCCCGCCGGGCCAGCTTGAAATTTACGCGAAAGTAGCGTGGGGAAAAGGGGAATTACGCGATAGCCGGGAAAACTCGGGAAACGTGGTGATTTGGTCGTCGCGTGAGACGCGTGCGAGGGCTAGCGTAGCCATCTTGTATAGCGACCGGTAATTTATACGACAATTGTACAGTTGCGACCGTTGGGGCACCAGTAATTAATAAAGCCTAGGTACTTGAATTATAAAGTTGTGTTTATTTGTAGAATTAATTATCCTGATTTTCCGCTTCATGGAACTTCCTCTGGGAGAGGGCTCGTGCAGAGCTAGCCGCGCTTTACCTGGCGCCCATTATTATTGATAAATTCGGTAAAGTGCTGAGCAAAATTTACAAATAACATGAGTAACAAAATGCCACGTTACATACGTTATGTTAATGTGTTATAAATTTTATCGATCTATATCGCCACGGTGAATTTATCTATGTAAACAACAGAGTATTTAACGCTAATGGAGAATATATCTCGTATTAGTGTACAGTCAGCCAACCATACAAATTAGCCACAGGCATAGTATGCATGGAGTTTAGGTTAATGGTTAGGAGGGGAAAGTCAGCTTGCGCCGACTCATGGTTTCGTATAATGACTTATTCCCACGCCCTTAATTTCTAACTAATTATTGGTTAGTACACTATATACCTCCTATGAGTTTAATTAACACGTTTCTCTGCATGCTGTGAGAGTCTCTGACGTCCACAGGCTCGTACTCGGATCGGCATCTCCTTGGACAGGTGACTCTGCAAAGATAAAAAATGGCTAATGGCTTCCTTGGCGCTTGATTGTAGTATACTGTATTACTTGTGTGGTTATATGAATAATGCCATCACGAGCCTTGGTGCTGTACTGCTCTGCTCTGCTCTCCTTTCGCCGCCTCGGTCTCCAGAAGATGCGCCATGTGCGAAATTACATATCCTGGTGTCTTATACTCGCGCACGATCCCCTCTACCGTACGCCGTTGCTGTGTCATTTCCCTCCTTACGAATCAATATTTATTTGCACTCAATAAAGTGTGGCTCAACTAGCTTTATGCTATAAAAATGACACTAAGTAAACAAATTACCCTAATCTGTTATTAATAAATTACTTGTGTTAAGTTGATTGTAAAAGTTCTTACTTCCGCATTATGGTAACTCACTATGTACCTCAAATTAATTTCCCTTATATGATGAAATATCACCTTTTTTATTTATTCGTTATAAATAATGATGTTATAAATAAATTAGCTTTGCTAATATGTACGATTCTATAACTATTTCCCTGAATTGAGCAGTGGACTAAAAAATTCGCGAAAACGCGATAAATGGGAATACACAATGGTAGTGGCTTGATTAGATATATTACCTCATTGTTAGATAAAATATTAATTTGTGCATGGTTTAAACATTATTTACGTGATTATATTAAGTTCAATACTAGATTCACCCATTATCATATAGCAATATTAAACGGTTTCCTACTGTTTGGTTTGATCTAACCTAAGGTGTAACCGGCTTTAGCTTTTCAGCCTAATATCACGTGACCTCGCGCGATCGGAACTCAGCGCGGCTTGCTCGGCGATCGCGCACGGGGTTACGTAATACTTCGCTGATTGAAATACTTAGTAATGGAACCGTTGCAATATATATATATATATATATATTTATGAATAGTTGAACCGTTCAGATAGTCGCGTCACGAAGTAAACTGAACACTGTATGAAGCAGTTTTCTATTTCCTGGCAGGATTTTGGTAATGGCCGAAGCTACTGCAATATTACAATTTTATGAAATGTCTTAATAAGCCTAAGGGAACACTGTATGAGGCCAATCCGTTAAACCTATCACACTGTCTCACGATTTTGTCAAAAACTACCACATTGATTTCCAGGTATACATTGCTCTATTGCGTGATCTCAATATTTTATTCAAATATGTTTAAATAGTAAAATCATATAGATAGGTGCGAGACGAATTGAACTGAACACTGTATGAAGCAGGTCTCTATCCTCTAGCAGGTTTTTAGTGATGTTCAATGTTATTATAATGAGTAGAATTTAGAGAAGAGTCCTAATAAGCTAAATGGAACACTGCATGAGCCTTTACATGAAACCCATCAGATTTTCTCAGGTTTTTCTCAAAAATCGCAACAATTATATACTGCTATCTATCTTCATCTCTATATTTTGTTTAAATATGTGGAAGTAGTTGAACTATTCAGCTAGTCACGAAAGGATATGAACTGAACACTGTATGAAGCAGGTCACTATCCCCTTGCAGTTTTTTAGTGATGTTCAAAGTTACTTTAATGAGTAGAATTTTCTTGAAATATTTTAATAAGTATTATGAAAAGCTGTATAAACTGCTTATGTGTAACGCATCACATTGTTTAACATTCTTCTCAAAAATGGCCACAAACATAATCTATTTTCCATTGGTCTATTTCATGATCTGAATATTTTATTCAAACATGCATAAATAGTAAAATCATATAGATAGGTGCGAGACGAATTGAACTGAACACTCTATGAAGCAGGTCTCTATCCTCTAGCCGGTTTTTAGTGATGTTCAAGTTATTATAATGAGTAGAATTTAGAGAAGAGTTCTAATAAGCTAAATGGAGCACTGTATGAAGCCTTTACATGAAACCAATCACATTTTCAAACGTTTTTCTAAAAAATCGCCACAATTATATACTGCTATCAATCGCTTTCTATCTTCATCTCAATATTTTGTCCAAATATGTGGAAGTAGTTAAACTATTCAGCTACTCACGAAACGATATCAACTAAGCACTGTTTGAAACAGGTTTCTATCATGTTGCAAATTTTGAGTGATGTTCAAAGTTATTGCAATGAGTAGAATTTTTTAGAGGTCCTAATATGCCAAATGTAACGTATATGAAGCCCATACGTAAAATTCATCACAATGTCTCACGCTTGACACAAAAATTTCCAAATTAATATTCTGGTATCCTTCGCTCTCTTTCATAATCTCGATATTCTATTCAAATATCTATGAATAGTTGAACCATTCAGATAATCGCGTCACGAAGTAAACTGAACACTGTATGGCAGGATTTTGGTAATGGCCGAAGCTACTGCAATATTACAATTTTATGAAATGTCTTAATAAGTCTAAGGGAACACTGTATGAGGCCAATCCGTAACACCTATCACACTGTCTCACGATTTTGTCAAAATCTACCACATTGATTTTCTGGTAGACATTGCTCTATTGCACGATCTGAATATTTTATTCAAACATGCATGAATAGTAAAATCGTATAGATACAGTGCATTCACAGTAGCGAGCGAACGAGGCAAATTTTTGGTTTGCATCTCGGACTCACGGGTATCGCAAGTCTAACTCGGAAGTTACATCCGCACACTAGCATTAGCACTGCCATTGGACGAGTATATCGAAAATTTGCTTGCATCCGAGGGGCCATCGTGGACGCGCGCAAAAATTCCAGATACACGCAGAGATTCGTTACACCAGCGGGCTGAAGTAGATGCGAGTAGTTTACTTCCAAGCGCAAGTACAGTTAAGTCTCTTCAAAAGTTTTTAAAAATCACCCGTGTGAACTCGCCTCTGTCAAGGCCAATAGTTGGTCGCGATCCGAGTGCTGCCGAGGACACGAGAAATTAACGCGAGTTTGCTTGCCTCCTCGTGTTGCACGCGCAGTGCCCGAAAGTAGCCAAGACAGACTGTTTTACCGACATGTATTATGGCCGCCCTCGTGCCACTCTTGCTCGTAGGCCTCTAGCCCGAGGGTCACCTCAGGCTGCCTCTAGTTCCCTTGGGTGCTCGTGTTTCGCTCGGGATCGAGGGCAACGCTAGCGGTCCGCTAGGGTACGAGGACAACGCTAGCGGTCCGATCGGATACGCGGGAACGCTAGCGGTCCGCTAGTTCGCGCGGGGAACGCTAGTATAGTAGTATACCATAGGGGAACTCGAGAGATCCGCTAGGGCCCGCGGGAATCGCTTGTGCTTGCGAGGGATGCTCATGTTCCGAGGTTGGACATGAGTTCATTCCGAATTTCTTTTGAAATTTTCCTTACTCGCCGGTCGATCGCGATTTTGTCCAGAATCAAATAAGGTTCTGTTGATCAAAATTCAAAGTAAATAAATATTCACTGAGCACTGCAGTACTTCACTATAGGAAAGTTATCTTTTAACTGCTTATTTATTTAAAGTTAGGTAATCTTCATTTTTTCATGAGAGAAATATATTTAATGTGAATGACATTTTGTTATTGTCAAGAAATTTATACATTTGAAAAATGCAGATTACCTTAGATTTATTGATTGTCAAAAATATTGAGCAGTTTCTTTGTTTTAAGTATTAAAAATTATTTTCAGTATTTCCGAAGGCTCAAAAGTATTTTACACAGAGACGATGTTCCTGATACTTGTGTATTTGTTCAACCCTGCTTTTTATAATGGTAAGTAATTTATGTAGCATAGTATTACCTTATTAATTATTGATTTTTAAATGCTGAATATATAAAAAAAACAACCCAAGTTACCCTCGTAATTTATAAAATAATCTCAAGATTCATGCATAATACGATAAACATATATGCTTTCCAGATTTTTTATATTTTAATCCTTTGACTCTATGTTCATGCTAAATATAACTGCATTTAACGTACAGTATTGCATGGGTTATCAAGTCATGACTGTAATGTATATATAATAATACATTTTCATGTGCAGCCACATACTATGAAAGGTAACTGTACACTTTATCCCATAATTTTATATACGTACACACATTTACTTATAACATCTGGATATAATGGTATACTAATAGACATTAAATTTACAAGGTTTACTTAATTCACAAAACCATTAAAACTAAAATCAAACATCGAGAGATTGGAACAAAAATAGATTTGAATAGACCTCAGCCTTTCAATCCTAATGAAAATGAAATTGGTATAGTATCTTGACCTTTCTTAAGCACAAGGTATACTTAGATCTGAAGCACTACCGTCCAAATCGCATTTTTTCAGCAACGTACAACTTCTGCTCGCTGTAAAGTCATCAAAATTCACAGGTTTGATACAATACACTGCAAGGGCTTGTATACCAAGTTTCAAGTCTTAACAATCCACCAGATTTGGAATATTAAATTATTTCCAAACTTTTCAGTTTAAAGATGAATTATTTAAAAACTGGTCAATAGTCCACACTTGAAAATTGGTATACATGCCCTCAGAGTAATACTATTATCATATCTGTACAGTATCTTGACTTTTCTTTAGCACAAGGTACACTTAGCTGAAGCACTGCCGTCAAAATAGCGTTTTTTCAGCAATGTACGACAATTTTAAGTCTTAACAACCCACCAGTTTTTAAATATTAAATCATTTCCAAACTTTTCAGTTTATAAATGGATTATTTAAAACCTTGGACTTGAAAATTGGTATACATGCCCTCAGAGTAATATTACATCATATCTGTACAGTATTTTCACTTTTCTTAAGCACAAGGTATACTTAGCTTTGAAGAACTACCGTCAAAATCGCGTTTTTCACCAATGTACAACTTCTGCTCGCTGAAAAGTCATCAAAATTCACAAATTTGATACAATATACTGCGAGGGCTTGTATGAAAATCGGTATACATGCCCTCGCAGTGTATTGTGTCAAACCTTTGTAATTTTCTGGCTTTTCAGCAAACAGAAGATGTACGTTGCCGAAAAAATGCAATTTTGATGGTAGTGCCTCAGAGCTAAGAATACGTTGTGCTTAAGAAAAGTCAGGATACTGTACAGATAAAATAATAATACTACTCTGAGGGCAAGTAGGCCACTTTTCAAGTCTGGAACATTGACCAGTATTTAAATAATCCATCTTTAAACTGAAAAGTTTGGAAATAATTTAATATTCACGAACTGTTAGATTGTTAAGTCTTGAAACTTGGTATACAAGCCCTTGCAGTGTATTGTATCAAACCTGTGAAATTTGATGACTTCTCTGCGAGCAGAAGTTGTACATTGATGAAAAACTTTCAAACAAAAATTTACAGTCATTTAAATTTATTTTCTAAAGCCTTCTAGGTTCCAGGGGCGTGATTCATACACTGTACCGTTAGGTTAATTTTGATTCTTTCTTTATATTCCAACCAATAATAATATCTTTCGACCTTGCTAACACCATCGAGGGACCAGGAACAAGTCATACAGTGTTCAGGTCGTTTAGTAACGCTCCGGTCAGAATACTTGGACATATTAATAATTTTTAGATAGAGGATTTTAAGTTTTATCTTGATAAAAGTAAAAAATAAAATCTACGATTTTTCGGTTAGATATAAAATAAGCCTGACACATTACCAAAAACTATCTAGTTACAATGCCGGTTTTGAGAATATTATAAAAAATAGTTAGCATGACTATCATTCAAATTTACTTCTAAAGCCTTCTAGGTTCCAGGGGAGTGATCCATACACTGTTCTAGTAGGTTAATTTTGATTCTTTTTTTACTTTCCAACTAACAACAATATCTTTCGACCTCGCTAACACCCACGAGGTACCAGAAAACTGCTTTATACAGTATTCAGTTCAGTTAGTAACGCTCTGATCAGAATACTTGGACATATTAATTATGTTTAGATAGAAGATTTTAAGTTTTGTCTTGATAAAAGTAAAAATAAAATCTACAGTTTTTCGGTTAGCTAGGAAATAAGCTTGACACATTACCAAAAACTATCTAGTTACAATGCCGGTTTTGAGAATATTATAAAAAATAGTTAGCATGACTATCATTCAAATTTACTTCTAAAGCCTTCTAGGTTCCAGGGGAGTGATCCATACACTGTTCTAGTAGGTTAATTATGATTTTTTTTTTACATTCCAACTAACGGCAATATCTTTCGACCTCGCTAACACCCACGAGGTACCAGGAACAAGTCATACAGTGTTCAGGTCGGTTAGTAACGCTCTGATCAGAATACTTGGACATATTAATAATTTTTAGATAGAGGATTTTAAGTTTTGCCTTGATAAAAGTAAAAAATAAAATCTACGATTTTTCGGTTAGATAGAAAATAAGCCTGACACATTACCAAAAACTATATAGTTACAATGCCGGTTTTGAGAATATTGTAAAAAATAGTTAGCTTTTCTATCATTCAAATTTATTTCTAAAGCCTTCTAGGTTCCAGGGGAGTGATCCATACACTGTTCTAGTAGGTTATTTTCGATTCTTTTTTTACATTCCAACTTACAACAATATCCTTCGACCTCGCTAACACCAGCAAGGAACCAGGAATCTATTCATACAGTGTTCACTGCGGTTAGTAAGGCTCTGATCAGAATACTTGGACATATTAATTATGTTTAGATAGAAGATTTTAAGTTTTATCTTGATAAAAGTAAAAATAAAATCTACAGTTTTTCGGTTAGCTAGGAAATAAGCTTGACACATTACCAAAAACTATCTAGTTACAATGCCGGTTTTGAGAATATTGTAAAAAATAGTTTGCTTTACTATCATTGAAATTTATCTCTAAAGACTTCTAGGTTCCAGGAAAGTGATTCATACACTGTACCGTTAGGTTAATTTTGATTCTTTCTTTATATTCCAACCAATAATAATATCTTTCGACCTTGCTAACACCATCGAGGGACCAGGAACAAGTCATACAGTGTTCAGGTCGTTTAGTAACGCTCCGGTCAGAATACTTGGACATATTAATAATTTTTAGATAGAGGATTTTAAGTTTTATCTTGATAAAAGTAAAAAATAAAATCTACGATTTTTCGGTTAGATATAAAATAAGCCTGACACATTACCAAAAACTATCTAGTTACAATGCCGGTTTTGAGAATATTATAAAAAATAGTTAGCATGACTATCATTCAAATTTACTTCTAAAGCCTTCTAGGTTCCAGGGGAGTGATCCATACACTGTTCTAGTAGGTTAAATATGATTTTTTGTTTACATTCCAACTAACAGCAATATCTTTCGACCTCGCTAACACCCACGAGGTACCAGAAAACTGCTTCATACAGTATTCAGTTCGGTTAGTAACGCTCTGATCAGAATACTTGGACATATTAATAATTTTTACATAGAGGATTTTAAGTTTTATCTTGATAAAAGTAAAAAATAAAATCTACGATTTTTCGGTTAGATAAAAATTAAGCCTGACACATGTAACGCGGCATTCGTTACTGAAAATTCGAAACCACTACATTAGTGATGCTTACCTTTGTCTCGACACTTTACCAAATTTTTCTCAATTAATAGGCGCCAGGTAAAGCGCGGCTAACTCGTCACGAGCCCCCTTTTTCCCAGAGGAAGTTCCGTGAATAGGAAAAATCAGGAATGCACAATTTATAATAATTTCCCACAAATTTTTCTTTAAATATGTATATAAATTTATTTCTCCTCGTCGGTTAACACTACCGGTCGCAAGTTACAATATCCTTACATCTACGCGGTCGCGATACACAAAAATGGCTACGCTAGCCGAGTCACGCGTCCCTCGCTACTATCATATTAACCTCGTCTCCCGTCTTCCTGAGTCGCGGAAATTTCCCCACAATAAGGTGTAAATTCGTTACTGGTCCGACCCGCACTGAATTTTATATAAGGAGATAAACAAAGAAAATAGCTTCTTTTCTTGAGGTCTTCTTTATCGGTTCCTTTAGCTGAAAATGCCTACTCGAAATTTGTTTGCCTAGCTCTTGAGTAGCTGCTGAAATACCCTGACGCGAATCTAATAAAGTCGCTATTCAGTCTTCAGTAGTTCTTGGTCTTCTCTTCTTGTTTATATCTGAAGTAATAATCTGAGGTTTCTTCTTGGTCGCAATCAATTTTCAGTAAATAATTTCCAATACAATTAAATAAATATAAATATATGTAATAATCAATTTTTCCTTTGACACAGTAGTTATACTATAAATACAATAACTTTAGTTGTTGTATTTTTATACCCAATTTCCAGTAGTTGTTACAAAAATTTTACTCTTAACTAATTCTAAATCGTTCTTACTAATCGATTTGGGGGTAGTAGCACAGCAATAATATTTTGTGGAGGTGTTCGCAAAATGAATTTTCCCTATACGGTGGTGTGACTCCTACTCTACTACTTTAAAAGTCGTTGAGGAGACTTGAAAAATAGGACAGAATTCGGAAAATTACACCCAATTAATTTATCTATCACTCTCGCTCATTACTCAAATTTCACCAAATCTCCAACAAAGATTTTCCGAATTTGTCTCCTATTTTCCCCACCTTCTCTATTTATCGCTATTATATTCAGTGCGTCGCCGCAGCCTTCCGCTTACACTGGTAATTCGCTATTTTCTTTATATATCGCTACAAGTTTCCTCCAATAACCGAAAATTTTCAATACTCAAAAGAATCCTACGAAAGGTCTCAATTGAAACGAAAATTTTCTTCACAACACACCCAACCTGTGAAAGCCCTAAATAAATCGCTCAGAAATTTTCGAAAAATTTTCGAGAATATTAAAAAAACTCTCAAATCCAAAAAAAAATTTTTCAACAAAAACCTTTCAAAAAAAAAAAATATCTTCGAAAATTCTCAAAATCTCAAAAAAACTCTTCCTTCCTTTAGAACATTCCTCACAAAAAAAAATTTTTCCGGAAAATTCTGAAAATCAAAAATTTTCAAAAAAGTAATTTCGGAAAATTCACAAAAATCTCCAAAAAAATTTTCCGGAAAATTCTCAAATCGAAAAATTTTCAAAAAATAATTTCTGGAAATTCTCAAAAATATCCAAAAAAAATTTCCGGAAAATTCTCAAAAAATAACTCTGGAAAATTCTCAAAAATATCCAAAAAATCTTTCCGGAAAATTCTCAAAATCAAAAAATTTTCGAAAAATAATTTCGGAAAATTCTCAAAAATATCAAAAAATTTTCCGGAAAATTCTCAAAATCAAAAAATTTTCGAAAAAAATTTTCGGAAAATTCTATAAAATATCCAAAAAAAATTTCCGGAAAATTCTCAAAATCAAAAAACTTTCGAAAAATAATTTCGGAAAATTCTCAAAAATAGCCAAAAAATCTTCCGGAAAATTCTCAAAATCGAAAAATTTTCAAAAAATAATTTCGGAAAATTCTCAAAAATATCCAAAAAATTTTCCGGAAATTTCCCGAAATCGAAAATTTTATTAGTCGATTACCCCAAGTGAAAATTTTCTAAGTCCAATTTATAACCCAATAGCTCAAGTGAAACAAATTTTTAAAGTCCCATTTATAACCCAATAGCTCAAGTGAAAAAAAGTCCTACTTATAAATTCCTTAAACACACAAAAATTAATTTTTCCACTTTACCGAATTTTTCATACGACACAAAAAAAAACGTTTCAGTCGCTGCACTTTCGCTGGCTCGGCACTGTGTAAAAAAAATTTTTCTGATTTTTCCCGAACTCTCTTAATTAATTTATTTTGCTATTTTTCCTGTTTTTTCCTGAGTCACTAAGCCCCCGTTGGTACGTCATTTGTAACACGGCATTCGTTACTGAAAATTCGAAACCACTACATTAGTGATGCTTACCTTTGTCTCGACACTTTACCAAATTTTTCTCAATTAATGGGCGCCAGGTAAAGCGCGGCTAACTCGTCACGAGCCCCCTTTTTCCCAGAGGAAGTTCCGTGAATAGGAAAAATCAGGAATGCACAATTTATAATAATTTCCCACAAATTTTTCTTTAAATATATATATAAATTTATTTCTCCTCGTCGGTTAACACTACCGGTCGCAAGTTACAATATCCTTACATCTACGCGGTCGCGATACACAAAAATGGCTACGCTAGCCGAGTCACGCGTCCCTCGCTACTATCATATTAACCTCGTCTCCCGTCTTCCTGAGTCGCGGAAATTTCTCCACAATAAGGTGTAAATTCGTTACTGGTCCGACCCGCACTGAATTTTATATCTCGGTGTCACACCACCACGGCTTAATTTTATATGTGCCCCGAGCACATGGCGACGAAGTACATTAATGTTATAATTAGCTTGCAAGTGCCGAGGGAAGCTCGGCAATTACAGCCCACTCACCGTGGTTAATCAGGCGCGTCCGCGGTGTTTGTCCTCTCAGGTCGCAGGTCGCCAAAAAGACTCTCCAAAAAACTATCGCTCGCCGGTCCTTTTTTTCTTTATAGGTTTTCTCCACGCGGTCTTCCTTCTCTAACGGTAATCCAAAAATGTTCGACTCTCTCTCTTGAAGGCCGGGCAGTCAATCCCAAAACCGGAGAGGGCGGAAATCTCTTCCAAAATTTTGGCTTTTCTTCTCGCGCAACTTCAGCTCAAACTCCTGTTGCTTCCGCCCTTTCCTTTACGGTGATTGGCCTTGATTTTCCCTAGATGCAAAAATCAAGGCCAAGTCCGCGGTGATTTGAGTCGCTACTCCTCATTGGCTCGCCTCGCTAATACCGCCCTGCTTACGCAGCGCGGGCAATGATGAATTGCTAGATATACACGCGCGGGCAACCCGGCGTGTATATCTATATCGGGCGCTTTCGGTTTTATCGCCGCCGGACCAACACAGTTGGCAGCGGCGACGTGCGCGCGTCGGCCTACGCTAGGAGAGGCCGGCAGCTTCATGCGGCTCGCGGCGCGGCGGCTGCTAGCTCTCCCCTCTACCGACAGCCGAGTCGGTATCTCTCTCTCTCTCTCTCTCTCTCTCTTGGCTACAGCCGAGATGGTGTGCCTCGAGGAAGCCGCCGCTGCCGCTGTGAATCCTCTCTCCTCCCGCGTCTGCGTGCATCGGGAGAGAGGGCGGCCGCGCGCGCGTGTGTGTATGTGTGTGCGCGGGCAGCGGCTCATCATCCTCGAGAGGCGAGGAAGAAAGAGCAATCGAGAGAGAGAGAGTCGCGCGTACAGTGTGCAGTGATGTTGGTGCTGTGCCTGTGTGTGTATACTCGTCGCCGTTGCTCGCTCCAAGCAGTCGTCGCTGCGGCGATCAGCTGGTGCCGCTGGTATGGGTGTGTGCGTGTGTGTGCCGGTCTGCGGCCTTCCTCGGTCGCGACTCCTTATCCTCATTCCCTCAACAAATAATAACAATACCCCATTAATAACAATACTCATTGAATGTGAGAAATGCTCGGCTCTGGTGACGGGCGACTGGGTCGCGATTGGCTGCCCGTATTTAATATTATTGGGACGTGAAATACACGTCACAAACTCTCCCCCCCTAAACGGGACACACCGCCAGGAGTGGACTGGTTATTCCAATAATCAACGAGACTCTAATTGGGCCATTGTATCCCATCAACGCGATTCCCGAACAACCCTCGGCACCAGAGCTTTTGCAAAAAAAACAATATATATATACATCTATACACTTAAACTAATCAAGCTGAAAACAACAAAAAAATGTATTAAAACCTCCACCTTACTACTCCCAATTCGACCACAGAGCAACCGCGCTAATAGATCGCGCAACCATAGGGGAAATTATAAAAATAAAAAAATTCCAAATAAATAAATAAATAACAAGCCTTTTAACAACTTACTGGGCATGGGTATGCCTCCGTCACTCCAGGTTTCGGTCGCTAGTAGTTCTCAGGTTATGCCCTTTTTGGTCGCCGATGCGTAGGGTCTCGGATGGTCGCTATTAGCATGGTGGTCGCTAGATCGTCAGGTTGCCCTCCTTCTATGGGTCGCTTCGATAAATAACCACTTCAAGGTCGCTTGTAAAGAGGAGGTCGCTACTACGGGGCTCTCCCCCTTGGGGGAATGTATCTTTTCAATTCGCTCACGTGCACCTCGGGTATTCTTTTATCCTCACCCATATTTAGCACGTATACCAGCGGAGACTTAACTTCTTTGATGGCAAACGGGCCGTCAAACCGGCCAGCTAACTTAGCCGAAAAACGCTTGTCTTTGTTTGACAAGTGGTGGTTTGCCCTCATTACTAAGTCTCCTACCTGGAATGTCGCCTCCTTCCTGCCACGATTGTAGTATTTAGCTTGTCGCTCCTTTGCAGAATCGATATGCCTGATTACTAGGTCGCGTAGGGCATCCAGTCTTCTTACTCTCTCTAACCAATCTTCAGGGTCGCTACTAATAATTGGTCGCTTTGGCTCTACTTCTCTTCGTAAACTCTTCACCGGCCTTGGGTGTCGTCCATAATTCAAGAAGGCTGGTGATACCTTGGTGGTCGCTTGCATGGCAGTGTTGACTGCATGCCTAAACTCATGAAGATGGGCATCCCAATTCCGATGGTCTTGTTTTACGAAGGTCGCTATCATGGTCTTTAGGGTTCGATTGCTTCTCTCCACTGGATTGGCTTGCGGATGGTACGGTGGCGTGGTCACATGGGTCACTCCATACTCCTTCAGCGTGGCGGTCAGGTGCTTATTGATGAACTCTTTCCCGTTATCTGTGAGTACGTAGTTCGGCGTCTCCCACCGAAACAAGATGAGCTCCTCTAGGGCGCGAGCCACCGACTTGCCATCCGCCTTCCTCAGCGGCTTCAGCTCGATCCACCGCGTGAAGAGATCTTGGAATACCACCAAGTATTTGAATTGGCTCTTACTTGGTGGAAATTCCATAAGATCTGCTGCCACTACGGCCCATGGTCCCTCTACAATTCTTTTTCCTAGTAGCCCTAGGGGTCCCGTCTGAGAGGACTTGTGCTTCTGGCATTCGAGACAAGCCTGGACGAAGTGGCGCACGTCATAGTACATGCCTTGCCAGTAGTACTCGCGGGCCACTCGGTCATAGGTCTTCTCAAGTCCCAGGTGTCCCGCGGAGGTGATGGAGTGGCTCTCCGTCATCACTCTCTCACGGTACTCTACTGGGACGACCAGTCTCCATCCTTCTTCTCGAGATGTCACTGGGTCTAATAGGGGGTCGCTACGAAATTTGTACAACATGCCATCTTCAATTCGCCAGTCTGGGAATCGGTGTGGGTGTCTTTGTACTTCTTCCATCCTCGTTACGTATCGCTCGTCCTGTATCTCTTCAAATCCAGCTATTTCCCCTCCATCTTCATACATCCTGGACAACGCATCAGGCACTTTCAGCAGAGTGCCCTTCCGATGGATTACTTCGAAGTCCCACTGCTGCATTTCAAGTGCCCAACGGGCTAGTCGTCCAGTAGGGTCCTTCAGATTACGAAGCCATTGGAGGGCGCTATGGTCGGTGATGGCCTTGAATTCGTACCCTTCAAGGTATGGTCGCAGCTTCTTAATGGCCCATAATAACGCCAAGCATTCTCTTTCGGACGTGGTATAATTTCGTTCAGCCGCCGTGAGTACTCTACTCACATATACGATGGGGTGCTCTCCATCATCCCCTTCCTGTGTCAAAACCGCCCCAATCGCCACTCCGCTTGCATCACTCTGGACTGTGAAGGTTTTGCCAAAATCTGGTCTTGCCAGGACCGGAGCTATCGTTAGTGCCTTCTTTAGACCTTCAAAGGCCTCTTGTTGGTCGCTATCCCATTTCCATTCTTGCCCCTTTCTTAGTAACTTCACTAACGGAATTTTCATCTCTGAGTCGTTCTCAATGAATCGCGAGTACCATCCTACCATACCCAGAAATCGTCTCAGCTGCTTAACGGTCTTCGGCGCTGGATATTCTGTCACTGGCGATACCTTTTCTGGATCTGGTCGCAATCCATCTTTATCAAGCAAGAAGCCTAAGTACGTCACTCTCGAGCAGCAGAATTCGCACTTTTTCCGATTTACTACCAATCCTGCTTCGACCAGCTTCTTGAGAACCAGCTCCAACCATTGGAGATGTTCCTCAAAGGTCTCGGTCGCTATAATGATGTCGTCCAAGTATCCAAACACATATGGTTCATACTGGACGCCAAACAAAGCATCGATCAGGCGTTGGAAGGTCATGGGCGCATTCGTTAGTCCGAAGGGCAATTTTACAAATTGCCAAAGCCCTGACCCCGGCACTGCAAATGCTGTAAATTTCTTGCTGCTTTGCTCCATCGGTACTTGAAAATAGGCTTGCTTGAGGTCAATTTTGGTCAAATATTTGGCTTTACGCAATTTGTCCAATATGGAATCCATGCTCCTGATAGGATATGCATCCTTCCGGGTCACTTTGTTGAGGTCGCGATAATCTATACAAAATCTATAGCTCCCGTCTGGCTTCTTGATGATTACCGGGGCGCTACTCCATTCACTTGCCGATCGCTCTATTACTCCACTCCTAAACATCTTCTCTATCTCTTCGTGTACTACTTGCAGAAGTTTGGGTGACATTCTCCTTGGCCGATGTTTGATGGCGGCTGCGGAGAGTACATCTATGTGATGTTCGGTCAGTGTGGTCGTTCCTAAATTTTCCGATGGCGGAGGTAGTATCTTGGTCACTAGGTCTTCTATGGCTTTCCGCTGCTCGTCGTCTGCCTCGGTAATTCCGGCGCATTCGGCGTATGCTGGGGTCGCTTCGATTTCCTCGTCGTCCCAAGATTGCTTCCACGGGCCCTCGTTAGTCCTCCACATCCGTCTGCCGTATCTTACATCAACGTCCCATGGGGTGGTAAAGTCCTGTCCAAGTAAAATGTCGTGGTCGCAAGGATCTACGGCTCTTACCGTCAGCTTCCTGGACCTGCCATCCAATTCCATGTTGATGTCCAGATACCCCAATACTTTCTTTGTTCCACCTAACACACTTCTTATAACAGAGTTCGCTGGTCGCAATCGGTCCTTGAACTTAGCCGCTATCTCTGGTCCTACTAGGGAGACCGTGGCTCCTCCATCAATTAGGGCTCTGTACGGTCTACCACCTAGTATTACCTTCGTGAAGATGCGGTTCTCTGCTCTCATACCTGCGACTTCGACTTCGCCTGGTTCCGGAACCTCCAGTTAGTCGGCCTCTGGCGTACGTAGTACGCTGCTCTCCCCCCCCTAGACTAGATGTGGGCACCCCAACATCTAGGTCTTTAACAAAGGTGGAGGGGCCCTCCAACGAGGGAGTAGACACCTGTGATCCTTCCAGAAGGTCGACCGCCTCTCGTACGAGGGCTAGGTGCTCGAAATCCTTCTGCTCGTCAGCTGTTGGATTGAGCGCCGTTACGTCGGACCCTTCGAGGATCGGTAAGGTTGTCACTCTTTCGGTCACCCTGTTGCTCTCACGACTCTCTCTATTCTCTACTTTTTTTTTCTCTTCTCGAATTTTGTTGCTCTCACTACTCTCTCTACTCTCTACTTTTTCTCTCTCTTCTCGAATTTTGTTGCTCTCACTACTCTCTCTACTCTCTACTATTTCGCTCTCTTCTCGAATTTTGTTGCTCTCTCTACTCTTTCTACTCTCTGCTTTTTCTCTCTCTTCTCGAATTTTGTTGCTCTCACTACTCTCTTTAATTAATGGTTTTGTGGTCGCTATTGGTGAGGTCCCATTTAATCCTCCGCTGTTTGAAGTATTGCTCCATACTTGGTGGGTCTCCCCATCTGACAATGTGGACTTAATACTTTTAGCTGCCTCGACTATCATCGATCCACTTCTCTCTTGGTCGCTGCTAATTCTCGCGTTCTCTGGGGTCGCTATTCTCTTCTCCTGTATGGTCGGTTGGGCGCTATGCTGGCTTCCCTTTATTGTTGCCAGTTGCGTCCCGTTTGCGGTTGCTGAGGAGGTATGGGACTCTTCTGCCTCCCCTGCATCCCGTTTCCCATGGCCTGATTATTTGGAGAAGACTGCCATGCCGGCTGTCTATTGGGACATTCGCTTGCATAGTGTCCCATAGCCCTACACAAGTAGCATGTCCTTTGTGGACATTCTCTTGCTCGGTGCCCTACCGTCTGGCATGTATAGCATGCACCATATACTGGTATATTTTGGGCAGAAGGCCCATTTTGGTCTCTAGTTCCTCTCATATTATAGGCGCCTTGGCCGGTGAATCCTTGGGCTTGACCACCTCTACCCTGAAACGAGTTAACATTCTGGGGAGGAGACCATTGCCAAGCGGGCACAAAACTCGGTCGCAGTGGATTCAGCGGTGTGCTGTGCGTCATCGTTGCGGTCGCGTTGTGTGAGGCTGGCTGTACTGGGGTCGCTTGTACGTTGGCCTCAGGCCTTTGATTCTCCTTGGCAGCGGCTACCGCATTTATTTGTTTTTGTTTTTTCTTCGCTTTTCTATTCCAATTTCTCTTTCTCGCCGGTTTGGTTGTCGCTGATGTGCTGTCGCTAGTGTCGCTTTCTGGGTTCGATTTCTCGTAGGCTGCCGCTACCTTACGGACTGAGGGTGTCCCAGAGTATGCTGCACCTGGTATGCTCATCTTCTCCTTTGGTGGAGGCTCTTCAAACCGGTCATCTAGTTCTTTCTCCTTTTCCCAAATTCTTCCTAGTTTCTCTATATCCTTGAGCGTCTTGATTTCTTTCCCCGCCATGAAGTGTCGATAGTCTTTCCTCAAGCCCTTGTAGGCCTGTTTTACTATTGTTTTCCTGGAAGGGGGTCGCTTAAAGTGGTCGACAATGTATTCTACGCAGGATATATAATTGGCAATCTTTTCTCCTTTTGCCATCGATCTGTTCCGTAAGTCCGTCATCGTGTCTTCTTCATCTCTGTGACCCAAATACTGCCTTCTGAATGCTTTTTTAAAGTCTTTCCATGATTTTAAGTCTGGTCGCTTGGATCGATACCATCTGCTAGCATTTTTCGAAAAGATCGATGGTAAAGCATTCAACAGCTCCCTGTCGCTCATGGCTAGGCTTGCTTTGCAATCCTGCAGCCGGTCCAACATTTCCTCTGGCTCCTTATCTTCCCCATTGAACTTTAGGTTCCAGCTCTGCAATATTTTAACATTCTTCCCCGCTATATCTGCATTCGAATGACTTTTCCTATTTTTTTGTTTCATGTTCTTATCTTCATATTCCGAATCGCTAGTCGATATCGACTGGTTCCGTTTGTGGCCTCTCCTGTGTTTTGTACTTCTTTTATTGTGGTCGCTATCTGAATCTGATGACGTTGTATTACCGTCGCTACTTGTGGTACTATTACTCGAACTCCTATGTCTACGGTTTTTCATTTTATGGCTATCTCTCTTCTTTACTAATCTTCGGTCTAGTACGCTACTTTCCGAGCTACTCGATGACAGTCGCTTTCGTTCTCCTCTTCTCTGTTTTGATGCTTCGGTTTGCTGGTCTGTTGGCCTACGAACGGTGTTCACCTTAGGCCTCCGAATCTCTGCCACTTCGTGATTTCTGGGTCGCTCTCTTCTCTCTTGAGATCCCCTCGGTGGTCTCGGAGTGTCTACGTAATCCTGTGGGTGTGCTACCGGAGGTGGGACTACTGGAGGTTGTGGCGCGTATACCGGTTCTCGGAGGAGAATTGGTCTATGTTGTGCCATTTTCAGATGTTCAAACTCCTGCAGTAGCCGTTCGTATGGTCCTGCCCCTCGTTGAATGGCATCTTCTTCTCGATTCTTATCTTCTTCTTTGTTGCTTACGTCGCTACTATCTGTTGAGTTTCCATTTCTTGGGTTACTGGTTATGGGGTCTCTATGTTTTACTTGTCCAATATATTGAATACTGTCGTTCGGGTTTATCCTCTGCAGTGGCGTTTGGCTTTGTGATGTTCCTGTCGGATTGTCACTTCTTGCTAGGGGTTGCCCCCTCTGACTAGTCCCCGGACCGGCCCCGACGTTCGTTGCTTGTGCCATTGCAGGGGGTCGTGTGACCGACGGCGCTGCGGTGGTTGGCATCGAAGGTAACGTTGGTTCCGAAGCCGTTGACGCTGATGTAATCAATTGTATTGGTCTCTGGATCATTGGTACCGCGGGAGTTCCCGTACTGGAATCCGGTGATGGATGATTTCCTGTATAATGGAAAAGTGGCTCTGATAGCCTCCATTGGTAGCCGGTTGGTATCATCTTCATTAGTCCCGGAGTATATGCCAACTGTGTATGACTGCTCATCGCTAAGAGTTGCGGTGGAAACCCTGTTTGCACTCTTGGTCGTGTGTTTGCAGACACTATCTGCATCGCGAAGCTATCCGTTGGTCCCCGAGAACGAACTGGTGTCGTCGTAGTAATAGTGGTGGTCGCTTTGCTTATCGTTTCTAGCGTAACTACTGGTACATCGGTCGTTTGTTGTTGTGTTGTGACTTCTTGAATCTGCTCCGTGATTGCCTGTCCCTCTTCTTGGCTATACTCCGTTTCCGTGCTTTGCAACTCTACTTTTTTGGTCCTTCTCTTAGGCTTCCTACCTCTTTTCTTCTTCTGAGGTATTTGTTCAAAAGATTCCTCTCGCATTATGGCCGCCGATGTTGCTGGTACTTGATCCCATAGTCTTTCGTCCCATACTGTATCCCAATTTACTGCTGCCTCTGGTTCCACTGACCTAATACTTGCCCGCAAGAGTCTGTCTCTAAGTTGGGCTGTTGTCCCAGATATGCTAAGTCCCATCTGATCTAGAATTATTATAAGTTCGCTCGGGTCCATCCCATTTATTCTACTTGATACTGCCATTCGCTGGCGTATGCGCGGATCCTTCTTTGCTGCTTGTCTTGTGTTCATTTTGTACTCTACTCGTACACTAAGGGACGAAAACAAAAGCAGCGGTTTGGTCGCTAGTTACACTCTACAGTTACTGCAGTATTTGCTATGTTGGGAGGGCCCGCCCAAGTCTTTGGAATCTTTTCAAAGACGGGGATTTAACTTGCAATACCTGATGCACGTGAATGGAGAGGTCGCAAATAAAGGAATCAGTCTTAACTCTTTTACGGGACAATTTTCCTGCCTAACTACTGTGTCACTAATTTTCAATTTTTATAATGATTTATAATAATAATATGTATATTTATATATGTATGTTACTCTGGAGATTACCGTATGTACTTTTGCTAAAGGGACAAAAGGAGATAAACAAAGAAAATAGCTTCTTTTCTTGAGGTCTTCTTTATCGGTTCCTTTAGCTGAAAATGCCTACTCGAAATTTGTTTGCCTAGCTCTTGAGTAGCTGCTGAAATACCCTGACGCGAATCTAATAAAGTCGCTATTCAGTCTTCAGTAGTTCTTGGTCTTCTCTTCTTGTTTATATCTGAAGTAATAATCTGAGGTTTCTTCTTGGTCGCAATCAATTTTCAGTAAATAATTTCCAATACAATTAAATAAATATAAATATATGTAATAATCAATTTTTCCTTTGACACAGTAGTTATACTATAAATACAATAACTTTAGTTGTTGTATTTTTATACCCAATTTCCAGTAGTTGTTACAAAAATTTTACTCTTAACTAATTCTAAATCGTTCTTACTAATCGATTTGGGGGTAGTAGCACAGCAATAATATTTTGTGGAGGTGTTCGCAAAATGAATTTTCCCTATACGGTGGTGTGACTCCTACTCTACTACTTTAAAAGTCGTTGAGGAGACTTGAAAAATAGGACAGAATTCGGAAAATTACACCCAATTAATTTATCTATCACTCTCGCTCATTACTCAAATTTCACCAAATCTCCAACAAAGATTTTCCGAATTTGTCTCCTATTTTCCCCACCTTCTCTATTTATCGCTATTATATTCAGTGCGTCGCCGCAGCCTTCCGCTTACACTGGTAATTCGCTATTTTCTTTATATATCGCTACAAGTTTCCTCCAATAACCGAAAATTTTCAATACTCAAAAGAATCCTACGAAAGGTCTCAATTGAAACGAAAATTTTCTTCACAACACACCCAACCTGTGAAAGCCCTAAATAAATCGCTCAGAAATTTTCGAAAAATTTTCGAGAATATTAAAAAAACTCTCAAATCCAAAAAAAAAATTTTCAACAAAAACCTTTCAAAAAAAAAAAATATCTTCGAAAATTCTCAAAATCTCAAAAAAACTCTTCCTTCCTTTAGAACATTCCTCACAAAAAAAAATTTTTCCGGAAAATTCTGAAAATCAAAAATTTTCAAAAAAGTAATTTCGGATAATTCACAAAAATCTCCAAAAAAATTTTCCGGAAAATTCTCAAATCGAAAAATTTTCAAAAAATAATTTCTGGAAATTCTCAAAAATATCCAAAAAAATTTTCCGGAAAATTCTCAAAAAATAACTCTGGAAAATTCTCAAAAATATCCAAAAAATCTTTCCGGAAAATTCTCAAAATCAAAAAATTTTCGAAAAATAATTTCGGAAAATTCTCAAAAATATCAAAAAATTTTCCGGAAAATTCTCAAAATCAAAAAATTTTCGAAAAAAAAATTTCGGAAAATTCTATAAAATATCCAAAAAAAATTTCCGGAAAATTCTCAAAATCAAAAAACTTTCGAAAAATAATTTCGGAAAATTCTCAAAAATAGCCAAAAAATCTTCCGGAAAATTCTCAAAATCGAAAAATTTTCAAAAAATAATTTCGGAAAATTCTCAAAAATATCCAAAAAATTTTCCGGAAATTTCCCGAAATCGAAAATTTTATTAGTCGATTACCCCAAGTGAAAATTTTCTAAGTCCAATTTATAACCCAATAGCTCAAGTGAAACAAATTTTTAAAGTCCCATTTATAACCCAATAGCTCAAGTGTAAAAAAGTCCTACTTATAAATTCCTTAAACACACAAAAATTAATTTTTCCACTTTACTGAATTTTTCATACGACACAAAAAAAAACGTTTTAGTCGCTGCACTTTCGCTGGCTCGGCACTGTGTAAAAAAAATTTTTCTGATTTTTCCCTTAACTCTCTTAATTAATTTATTTTGCTATTTTTCCTGTTTTTTCCTGAGTCACTAAGCCCCCGTTGGTACGTCATTTGTAACACGGCATTCGTTACTGAAAATTCGAAACCACTACATTAGTGATGCTTACCTTTGTCTCGACACTTTACCAAATTTTTCTCAATTAATGGGCGCCAGGTAAAGCGCGGCTAACTCGTCACGAGCCCCCTTTTTCCCAGAGGAAGTTCCGTGAATAGGAAAAATCAGGAATGCACAATTTATAATAATTTCCCACAAATTTTTCTTTAAATATATATATAAATTTATTTCTCCTCGTCGGTTAACACTACCGGTCGCAAGTTACAATATCCTTACATCTACGCGGTCGCGATACACAAAAATGGCTACGCTAGCCGAGTCACGCGTCCCTCGCTACTATCATATTAACCTCGTCTCCCGTCTTCCTGAGTCGCGGAAATTTCTCCACAATAAGGTGTAAATTCGTTACTGGTCCGACCCGCACTGAATTTTATATCTCGGTGTCACACCACCACGGCTTAATTTTATATGTGCCCCGAGCACATGGCGACGAAGTACATTAATGTTATAATTCGCTTGCAAGTGCCGAGGGAAGCTCGGCAATTACAGCCCACTCACCGTGGTTAATCAGGCACGTCCGCGGTGTTTGTCCTCTCAGGTCGCAGGTCGCCAAAAAGACTCTCCAAAAAACTATCGCTCGCCGGTCCTTTTTTTCTTTATAGGTTTTCTCCACGCGGTCTTCCTTCTCTAACGGTAATCCAAAAATGTTCGACTCTCTCTCTTGAAGGCCGGGCAGTCAATCCCAAAACCGGAGAGGGCGGAAATCTCTTCCAAAATTTTGGCTTTTCTTCTCGCGCAACTTCAGCTCAAACTCCTGTTGCTTCCGCCCTTTCCTTTACGGTGATTGGCCTTGATTTTCCCTAGATGCAAAAATCAAGGCCAAGTCCGCGGTGATTTGAGTCGCTACTCCTCATTGGCTCGCCTCGCTAATACCGCCCTGCTTACGCAGCGCGGGCAATTATGAATTGCTAGATATACACGCGCGGGCAACCCGGCGTGTATATCTATATCGGGCGCTTTCGGTTTTATCGCCGCCGGACCAACACAGTTGGCAGCGGCGACGTGCGCGCGTCGGCCTACGCTAGGAGAGGCCGGCAGCTTCATGCGGCTCGCGGCGCGGCGGCTGCTAGCTCTCCCCTCTACCGACAGCCGAGTCGGTATCTCTCTCTCTCTCTCTCTCTCTCTCTCTCTCTCTCTCTCTCTTGGCTACAGCCGAGATGGTGTGCCTCGAGGAAGCCGCCGCTGCCGCTGTGAATCCTCTCTCCTCCCGCGTCTGCGTGCATCGGGAGAGAGGGCGGCCGCGCGCGCGTGTGTGTATGTGTGTGCGCGGGCAGCGGCTCATCATCCTCGAGAGGCGAGGAAGAAAGAGCAATCGAGAGAGAGAGAGTCGCGCGTACAGTGTGCAGTGATGTTGGTGCTGTGCCTGTGTGTGTATACTCGTCGCCGTTGCTCGCTCCAAGCAGTCGTCGCTGCGGCGATCAGCTGGTGCCGCTGGTATGGGTGTGTGCGTGTGTGTGCCGGTCTGCGGCCTTCCTCGGTCGCGACTCCTTATCCTCATTCCCTCAACAAATAATAACAATACCCCATTAATAACAATACTCATTGAATGTGAGAAATGCTCGGCTCTGGTGACGGGCGACTGGGTCGCGATTGGCTGCCCGTATTTAATATTATTGGGACGTGAAATACACGTCACAAACTCTCCCCCCCTAAACGGGACACACCGCCAGGAGTGGACTGGTTATTCCAATAATCAACGAGACTCTAATTGGGCCATTGTATCCCATCAACGCGATTCCCGAACAACCCTCGGCACCAGAGCTTTTGCAAAAAAAACAATATATATATACATCTATACACTTAAACTAATCAAGCTGAAAACAACAAAAAAATGTATTAAAACCTCCACCTTACTACTCCCAATTCGACCACAGAGCAACCGCGCTAATAGATCGCGCAACCATAGGGGAAATTATAAAAATAAAAAAATTCCAAATAAATAAATAAATAACAAGCCTTTTAACAACTTACTGGGCATGGGTATGCCTCCGTCACTCCAGGTTTCGGTCGCTAGTAGTTCTCAGGTTATGCCCTTTTTGGTCGCCGATGCGTAGGGTCTCGGATGGTCGCTATTAGCATGGTGGTCGCTAGATCGTCAGGTTGCCCTCCTTCTATGGGTCGCTTCGATAAATAACCACTTCAAGGTCGCTTGTAAAGAGGAGGTCGCTACTACGGGGCTCTCCCCCTTGGGGGAATGTATCTTTTCAATTCGCTCACGTGCACCTCGGGTATTCTTTTATCCTCACCCATATTTAGCACGTATACCAGCGGAGACTTAACTTCTTTGATGGCAAACGGGCCGTCAAACCGGCCAGCTAACTTAGCCGAAAAACGCTTGTCTTTGTTTGACAAGTGGTGGTTTGCCCTCATTACTAAGTCTCCTACCTGGAATGTCGCCTCCTTCCTGCCACGATTGTAGTATTTAGCTTGTCGCTCCTTTGCAGAATCGATATGCCTGATTACTAGGTCGCGTAGGGCATCCAGTCTTCTTACTCTCTCTAACCAATCTTCAGGGTCGCTACTAATAATTGGTCGCTTTGGCTCTACTTCTCTTCGTAAACTCTTCACCGGCCTTGGGTGTCGTCCATAATTCAAGAAGGCTGGTGATACCTTGGTGGTCGCTTGCATGGCAGTGTTGACTGCATGCCTAAACTCATGAAGATGGGCATCCCAATTCCGATGGTCTTGTTTTACGAAGGTCGCTATCATGGTCTTTAGGGTTCGATTGCTTCTCTCCACTGGATTGGCTTGCGGATGGTACGGTGGCGTGGTCACATGGGTCACTCCATACTCCTTCAGCGTGGCGGTCAGGTGCTTATTGATGAACTCTTTCCCGTTATCTGTGAGTACGTAGTTCGGCGTCTCCCACCGAAACAAGATGAGCTCCTCTAGGGCGCGAGCCACCGACTTGCCATCCGCCTTCCTCAGCGGCTTCAGCTCGATCCACCGCGTGAAGAGATCTTGGAATACCACCAAGTATTTGAATTGGCTCTTACTTGGTGGAAATTCCATAAGATCTGCTGCCACTACGGCCCATGGTCCCTCTACAATTCTTTTTCCTAGTAGCCCTAGGGGTCCCGTCTGAGAGGACTTGTGCTTCTGGCATTCGAGACAAGCCTGGACGAAGTGGCGCACGTCATAGTACATGCCTTGCCAGTAGTACTCGCGGGCCACTCGGTCATAGGTCTTCTCAAGTCCCAGGTGTCCCGCGGAGGTGATGGAGTGGCTCTCCGTCATCACTCTCTCACGGTACTCTACTGGGACGACCAGTCTCCATCCTTCTTCTCGAGATGTCACTGGGTCTAATAGGGGGTCGCTACGAAATTTGTACAACATGCCATCTTCAATTCGCCAGTCTGGGAATCGGTGTGGGTGTCTTTGTACTTCTTCCATCCTCGTTACGTATCGCTCGTCCTGTATCTCTTCAAATCCAGCTATTTCCCCTCCATCTTCATACATCCTGGACAACGCATCAGGCACTTTCAGCAGAGTGCCCTTCCGATGGATTACTTCGAAGTCCCACTGCTGCATTTCAAGTGCCCAACGGGCTAGTCGTCCAGTAGGGTCCTTCAGATTACGAAGCCATTGGAGGGCGCTATGGTCGGTGATGGCCTTGAATTCGTACCCTTCAAGGTATGGTCGCAGCTTCTTAATGGCCCATAATAACGCCAAGCATTCTCTTTCGGACGTGGTATAATTTCGTTCAGCCGCCGTGAGTACTCTACTCACATATACGATGGGGTGCTCTCCATCATCCCCTTCCTGTGTCAAAACCGCCCCAATCGCCACTCCGCTTGCATCACTCTGGACTGTGAAGGTTTTGCCAAAATCTGGTCTTGCCAGGACCGGAGCTATCGTTAGTGCCTTCTTTAGACCTTCAAAGGCCTCTTGTTGGTCGCTATCCCATTTCCATTCTTGCCCCTTTCTTAGTAACTTCACTAACGGAATTTTCATCTCTGAGTCGTTCTCAATGAATCGCGAGTACCATCCTACCATACCCAGAAATCGTCTCAGCTGCTTAACGGTCTTCGGCGCTGGATATTCTGTCACTGGCGATACCTTTTCTGGATCTGGTCGCAATCCATCTTTATCAAGCAAGAAGCCTAAGTACGTCACTCTCGAGCAGCAGAATTCGCACTTTTTCCGATTTACTACCAATCCTGCTTCGACCAGCTTCTTGAGAACCAGCTCCAACCATTGGAGATGTTCCTCAAAGGTCTCGGTCGCTATAATGATGTCGTCCAAGTATCCAAACACATATGGTTCATACTGGACGCCAAACAAAGCATCGATCAGGCGTTGGAAGGTCATGGGCGCATTCGTTAGTCCGAAGGGCAATTTTACAAATTGCCAAAGCCCTGACCCCGGCACTGCAAATGCTGTAAATTTCTTGCTGCTTTGCTCCATCGGTACTTGAAAATAGGCTTGCTTGAGGTCAATTTTGGTCAAATATTTGGCTTTACGCAATTTGTCCAATATGGAATCCATGCTCCTGATAGGATATGCATCCTTCCGGGTCACTTTGTTGAGGTCGCGATAATCTATACAAAATCTATAGCTCCCGTCTGGCTTCTTGATGATTACCGGGGCGCTACTCCATTCACTTGCCGATCGCTCTATTACTCCACTCCTAAACATCTTCTCTATCTCTTCGTGTACTACTTGCAGAAGTTTGGGTGACATTCTCCTTGGCCGATGTTTGATGGCGGCTGCGGAGAGTACATCTATGTGATGTTCGGTCAGTGTGGTCGTTCCTAAATTTTCCGATGGCGGAGGTAGTATCTTGGTCACTAGGTCTTCTATGGCTTTCCGCTGCTCGTCGTCTGCCTCGGTAATTCCGGCGCATTCGGCGTATGCTGGGGTCGCTTCGATTTCCTCGTCGTCCCAAGATTGCTTCCACGGGCCCTCGTTAGTCCTCCACATCCGTCTGCCGTATCTTACATCAACGTCCCATGGGGTGGTAAAGTCCTGTCCAAGTAAAATGTCGTGGTCGCAAGGATCTACGGCTCTTACCGTCAGCTTCCTGGACCTGCCATCCAATTCCATGTTGATGTCCAGATACCCCAATACTTTCTTTGTTCCACCTAACACACTTCTTATAACAGAGTTCGCTGGTCGCAATCGGTCCTTGAACTTAGCCGCTATCTCTGGTCCTACTAGGGAGACCGTGGCTCCTCCATCAATTAGGGCTCTGTACGGTCTACCACCTAGTATTACCTTCGTGAAGATGCGGTTCTCTGCTCTCATACCTGCGACTTCGACTTCGCCTGGTTCCGGAACCTCCAGTTAGTCGGCCTCTGGCGTACGTAGTACGCTGCTCTCCCCCCCCTAGACTAGATGTGGGCACCCCAACATCTAGGTCTTTAACAAAGGTGGAGGGGCCCTCCAACGAGGGAGTAGACACCTGTGATCCTTCCAGAAGGTCGACCGCCTCTCGTACGAGGGCTAGGTGCTCGAAATCCTTCTGCTCGTCAGCTGTTGGATTGAGCGCCGTTACGTCGGACCCTTCGAGGATCGGTAAGGTTGTCACTCTTTCGGTCACCCTGTTGCTCTCACGACTCTCTCTATTCTCTACTTTTTTTTTCTCTTCTCGAATTTTGTTGCTCTCACTACTCTCTCTACTCTCTACTTTTTCTCTCTCTTCTCGAATTTTGTTGCTCTCACTACTCTCTCTACTCTCTACTATTTCTCTCTCTTCTCGAATTTTGTTGCTCTCTCTACTCTTTCTACTCTCTGCTTTTTCTCTCTCTTCTCGAATTTTGTTGCTCTCACTACTCTCTTTAATTAATGGTTTTGTGGTCGCTATTGGTGAGGTCCCATTTAATCCTCCGCTGTTTGAAGTATTGCTCCATACTTGGTGGGTCTCCCCATCTGACAATGTGGACTTAATACTTTTAGCTGCCTCGACTATCATCGATCCACTTCTCTCTTGGTCGCTGCTAATTCTCGCGTTCTCTGGGGTCGCTATTCTCTTCTCCTGTATGGTCGGTTGGGCGCTATGCTGGCTTCCCTTTATTGTTGCCAGTTGCGTCCCGTTTGCGGTTGCTGAGGAGGTATGGGACTCTTCTGCCTCCCCTGCATCCCGTTTCCCATGGCCTGATTATTTGGAGAAGACTGCCATGCCGGCTGTCTATTGGGACATTCGCTTGCATAGTGTCCCATAGCCCTACACAAGTAGCATGTCCTTTGTGGACATTCTCTTGCTCGGTGCCCTACCGTCTGGCATGTATAGCATGCACCATATACTGGTATATTTTGGGCAGAAGGCCCATTTTGGTCTCTAGTTCCTCTCATATTATAGGCGCCTTGGCCGGTGAATCCTTGGGCTTGACCACCTCTACCCTGAAACGAGTTAACATTCTGGGGAGGAGACCATTGCCAAGCGGGCACAAAACTCGGTCGCAGTGGATTCAGCGGTGTGCTGTGCGTCATCGTTGCGGTCGCGTTGTGTGAGGCTGGCTGTACTGGGGTCGCTTGTACGTTGGCCTCAGGCCTTTGATTCTCCTTGGCAGCGGCTACCGCATTTATTTGTTTTTGTTTTTTCTTCGCTTTTCTATTCCAATTTCTCTTTCTCGCCGGTTTGGTTGTCGCTGATGTGCTGTCGCTAGTGTCGCTTTCTGGGTTCGATTTCTCGTAGGCTGCCGCTACCTTACGGACTGAGGGTGTCCCAGAGTATGCTGCACCTGGTATGCTCATCTTCTCCTTTGGTGGAGGCTCTTCAAACCGGTCATCTAGTTCTTTCTCCTTTTCCCAAATTCTTCCTAGTTTCTCTATATCCTTGAGCGTCTTGATTTCTTTCCCCGCCATGAAGTGTCGATAGTCTTTCCTCAAGCCCTTGTAGGCCTGTTTTACTATTGTTTTCCTGGAAGGGGGTCGCTTAAAGTGGTCGACAATGTATTCTACGCAGGATATATAATTGGCAATCTTTTCTCCTTTTGCCATCGATCTGTTCCGTAAGTCCGTCATCGTGTCTTCTTCATCTCTGTGACCCAAATACTGCCTTCTGAATGCTTTTTTAAAGTCTTTCCATGATTTTAAGTCTGGTCGCTTGGATCGATACCATCTGCTAGCATTTTTCGAAAAGATCGATGGTAAAGCATTCAACAGCTCCCTGTCGCTCATGGCTAGGCTTGCTTTGCAATCCTGCAGCCGGTCCAACATTTCCTCTGGCTCCTTATCTTCCCCATTGAACTTTAGGTTCCAGCTCTGCAATATTTTAACATTCTTCCCCGCTATATCTGCATTCGAATGACTTTTCCTATTTTTTTGTTTCATGTTCTTATCTTCATATTCCGAATCGCTAGTCGATATCGACTGGTTCCGTTTGTGGCCTCTCCTGTGTTTTGTACTTCTTTTATTGTGGTCGCTATCTGAATCTGATGACGTTGTATTACCGTCGCTACTTGTGGTACTATTACTCGAACTCCTATGTCTACGGTTTTTCATTTTATGGCTATCTCTCTTCTTTACTAATCTTCGGTCTAGTACGCTACTTTCCGAGCTACTCGATGACAGTCGCTTTCGTTCTCCTCTTCTCTGTTTTGATGCTTCGGTTTGCTGGTCTGTTGGCCTACGAACGGTGTTCACCTTAGGCCTCCGAATCTCTGCCACTTCGTGATTTCTGGGTCGCTCTCTTCTCTCTTGAGATCCCCTCGGTGGTCTCGGAGTGTCTACGTAATCCTGTGGGTGTGCTACCGGAGGTGGGACTACTGGAGGTTGTGGCGCGTATACCGGTTCTCGGAGGAGAATTGGTCTATGTTGTGCCATTTTCAGATGTTCAAACTCCTGCAGTAGCCGTTCGTATGGTCCTGCCCCTCGTTGAATGGCATCTTCTTCTCGATTCTTATCTTCTTCTTTGTTGCTTACGTCGCTACTATCTGTTGAGTTTCCATTTCTTGGGTTACTGGTTATGGGGTCTCTATGTTTTACTTGTCCAATATATTGAATACTGTCGTTCGGGTTTATCCTCTGCAGTGGCGTTTGGCTTTGTGATGTTCCTGTCGGATTGTCACTTCTTGCTAGGGGTTGCCCCCTCTGACTAGTCCCCGGACCGGCCCCGACGTTCGTTGCTTGTGCCATTGCAGGGGGTCGTGTGACCGACGGCGCTGCGGTGGTTGGCATCGAAGGTAACGTTGGTTCCGAAGCCGTTGACGCTGATGTAATCAATTGTATTGGTCTCTGGATCATTGGTACCGCGGGAGTTCCCGTACTGGAATCCGGTGATGGATGATTTCCTGTATAATGGAAAAGTGGCTCTGATAGCCTCCATTGGTAGCCGGTTGGTATCATCTTCATTAGTCCCGGAGTATATGCCAACTGTGTATGACTGCTCATCGCTAAGAGTTGCGGTGGAAACCCTGTTTGCACTCTTGGTCGTGTGTTTGCAGACACTATCTGCATCGCGAAGCTATCCGTTGGTCCCCGAGAACGAACTGGTGTCGTCGTAGTAATAGTGGTGGTCGCTTTGCTTATCGTTTCTAGCGTAACTACTGGTACATCGGTCGTTTGTTGTTGTGTTGTGACTTCTTGAATCTGCTCCGTGATTGCCTGTCCCTCTTCTTGGCTATACTCCGTTTCCGTGCTTTGCAACTCTACTTTTTTGGTCCTTCTCTTAGGCTTCCTACCTCTTTTCTTCTTCTGAGGTATTTGTTCAAAAGATTCCTCTCGCATTATGGCCGCCGATGTTGCTGGTACTTGATCCCATAGTCTTTCGTCCCATACTGTATCCCAATTTACTGCTGCCTCTGGTTCCACTGACCTAATACTTGCCCGCAAGAGTCTGTCTCTAAGTTGGGCTGTTGTCCCAGATATGCTAAGTCCCATCTGATCTAGAATTATTATAAGTTCGCTCGGGTCCATCCCATTTATTCTACTTGATACTGCCATTCGCTGGCGTATGCGCGGATCCTTCTTTGCTGCTTGTCTTGTGTTCATTTTGTACTCTACTCGTACACTAAGGGACGAAAACAAAAGCAGCGGTTTGGTCGCTAGTTACACTCTACAGTTACTGCAGTATTTGCTATGTTGGGAGGGCCCGCCCAAGTCTTTGGAATCTTTTCAAAGACGGGGATTTAACTTGCAATACCTGATGCACGTGAATGGAGAGGTCGCAAATAAAGGAATCAGTCTTAACTCTTTTACGGGACAATTTTCCTGCCTAACTACTGTGTCACTAATTTTCAATTTTTATAATGATTTATAATAATAATATGTATATTTATATATGTATGTTACTCTGGAGATTACCGTATGTACTTTTGCTAAAGGGACAAAAGGAGATAAACAAAGAAAATAGCTTCTTTTCTTGAGGTCTTCTTTATCGGTTCCTTTAGCTGAAAATGCCTACTCGAAATTTGTTTGCCTAGCTCTTGAGTAGCTGCTGAAATACCCTGACGCGAATCTAATAAAGTCGCTATTCAGTCTTCAGTAGTTCTTGGTCTTCTCTTCTTGTTTATATCTGAAGTAATAATCTGAGGTTTCTTCTTGGTCGCAATCAATTTTCAGTAAATAATTTCCAATACAATTAAATAAATATAAATATATGTAATAATCAATTTTTCCTTTGACACAGTAGTTATACTATAAATACAATAACTTTAGTTGTTGTATTTTTATACCCAATTTCCAGTAGTTGTTACAAAAATTTTACTCTTAACTAATTCTAAATCGTTCTTACTAATCGATTTGGGGGTAGTAGCACAGCAATAATATTTTGTGGAGGTGTTCGCAAAATGAATTTTCCCTATACGGTGGTGTGACTCCTACTCTACTACTTTAAAAGTCGTTGAGGAGACTTGAAAAATAGGACAGAATTCGGAAAATTACACCCAATTAATTTATCTATCACTCTCGCTCATTACTCAAATTTCACCAAATCTCCAACAAAGATTTTCCGAATTTGTCTCCTATTTTCCCCACCTTCTCTATTTATCGCTATTATATTCAGTGCGTCGCCGCAGCCTTCCGCTTACACTGGTAATTCGCTATTTTCTTTATATATCGCTACAAGTTTCCTCCAATAACCGAAAATTTTCAATACTCAAAAGAATCCTACGAAAGGTCTCAATTGAAACGAAAATTTTCTTCACAACACACCCAACCTGTGAAAGCCCTAAATAAATCGCTCAGAAATTTTCGAAAAATTTTCGAGAATATTAAAAAAACTCTCAAATCCAAAAAAAAAATTTTCAACAAAAACCTTTCAAAAAAAAAAAATATCTTCGAAAATTCTCAAAATCTCAAAAAAACTCTTCCTTCCTTTAGAACATTCCTCACAAAAAAAAATTTTTCCGGAAAATTCTGAAAATCAAAAATTTTCAAAAAAGTAATTTCGGATAATTCACAAAAATCTCCAAAAAAATTTTCCGGAAAATTCTCAAATCGAAAAATTTTCAAAAAATAATTTCTGGAAATTCTCAAAAATATCCAAAAAAATTTTCCGGAAAATTCTCAAAAAATAACTCTGGAAAATTCTCAAAAATATCCAAAAAATCTTTCCGGAAAATTCTCAAAATCAAAAAATTTTCGAAAAATAATTTCGGAAAATTCTCAAAAATATCAAAAAATTTTCCGGAAAATTCTCAAAATCAAAAAATTTTCGAAAAAAAAATTTCGGAAAATTCTATAAAATATCCAAAAAAAATTTCCGGAAAATTCTCAAAATCAAAAAACTTTCGAAAAATAATTTCGGAAAATTCTCAAAAATAGCCAAAAAATCTTCCGGAAAATTCTCAAAATCGAAAAATTTTCAAAAAATAATTTCGGAAAATTCTCAAAAATATCCAAAAAATTTTCCGGAAATTTCCCGAAATCGAAAATTTTATTAGTCGATTACCCCAAGTGAAAATTTTCTAAGTCCAATTTATAACCCAATAGCTCAAGTGAAACAAATTTTTAAAGTCCCATTTATAACCCAATAGCTCAAGTGTAAAAAAGTCCTACTTATAAATTCCTTAAACACACAAAAATTAATTTTTCCACTTTACTGAATTTTTCATACGACACAAAAAAAAACGTTTTAGTCGCTGCACTTTCGCTGGCTCGGCACTGTGTAAAAAAAATTTTTCTGATTTTTCCCTTAACTCTCTTAATTAATTTATTTTGCTATTTTTCCTGTTTTTTCCTGAGTCACTAAGCCCCCGTTGGTACGTCATTTGTAACACGGCATTCGTTACTGAAAATTCGAAACCACTACATTAGTGATGCTTACCTTTGTCTCGACACTTTACCAAATTTTTCTCAATTAATGGGCGCCAGGTAAAGCGCGGCTAACTCGTCACGAGCCCCCTTTTTCCCAGAGGAAGTTCCGTGAATAGGAAAAATCAGGAATGCACAATTTATAATAATTTCCCACAAATTTTTCTTTAAATATATATATAAATTTATTTCTCCTCGTCGGTTAACACTACCGGTCGCAAGTTACAATATCCTTACATCTACGCGGTCGCGATACACAAAAATGGCTACGCTAGCCGAGTCACGCGTCCCTCGCTACTATCATATTAACCTCGTCTCCCGTCTTCCTGAGTCGCGGAAATTTCTCCACAATAAGGTGTAAATTCGTTACTGGTCCGACCCGCACTGAATTTTATATCTCGGTGTCACACCACCACGGCTTAATTTTATATGTGCCCCGAGCACATGGCGACGAAGTACATTAATGTTATAATTCGCTTGCAAGTGCCGAGGGAAGCTCGGCAATTACAGCCCACTCACCGTGGTTAATCAGGCACGTCCGCGGTGTTTGTCCTCTCAGGTCGCAGGTCGCCAAAAAGACTCTCCAAAAAACTATCGCTCGCCGGTCCTTTTTTTCTTTATAGGTTTTCTCCACGCGGTCTTCCTTCTCTAACGGTAATCCAAAAATGTTCGACTCTCTCTCTTGAAGGCCGGGCAGTCAATCCCAAAACCGGAGAGGGCGGAAATCTCTTCCAAAATTTTGGCTTTTCTTCTCGCGCAACTTCAGCTCAAACTCCTGTTGCTTCCGCCCTTTCCTTTACGGTGATTGGCCTTGATTTTCCCTAGATGCAAAAATCAAGGCCAAGTCCGCGGTGATTTGAGTCGCTACTCCTCATTGGCTCGCCTCGCTAATACCGCCCTGCTTACGCAGCGCGGGCAATTATGAATTGCTAGATATACACGCGCGGGCAACCCGGCGTGTATATCTATATCGGGCGCTTTCGGTTTTATCGCCGCCGGACCAACACAGTTGGCAGCGGCGACGTGCGCGCGTCGGCCTACGCTAGGAGAGGCCGGCAGCTTCATGCGGCTCGCGGCGCGGCGGCTGCTAGCTCTCCCCTCTACCGACAGCCGAGTCGGTATCTCTCTCTCTCTCTCTCTCTCTCTCTCTCTCTCTCTCTTGGCTACAGCCGAGATGGTGTGCCTCGAGGAAGCCGCCGCTGCCGCTGTGAATCCTCTCTCCTCCCGCGTCTGCGTGCATCGGGAGAGAGGGCGGCCGCGCGCGCGTGTGTGTATGTGTGTGCGCGGGCAGCGGCTCATCATCCTCGAGAGGCGAGGAAGAAAGAGCAATCGAGAGAGAGAGAGTCGCGCGTACAGTGTGCAGTGAAGTTGGTGCTGTGCCTGTGTGTGTATACTCGTCGCCGTTGCTCGCTCCAAGCAGTCGTCGCTGCGGCGATCAGCTGGTGCCGCTGGTATGGGTGTGTGCGTGTGTGTGCCGGTCTGCGGCCTTCCTCGGTCGCGACTCCTTATCCTCATTCCCTCAACAAATAATAACAATACCCCATTAATAACAATACTCATTGAATGTGAGAAATGCTCGGCTCTGGTGACGGGCGACTGGGTCGCGATTGACTGCCCGTATTTAATATTATTGGGACGTAAAATACACGTCACACACATTACCAAAAACTATCTAGTTACAATGCCGGTTTTGAGAATATTGTAAAAAATAGTTAGCTTTTCTATCATTCAACTTTATTTCTAAAGCCTTCTAGGTTCCAGGGGAGTGATCCATACACTGTTCTAGTAGGTTCATTTCGATTCTTTTTTTACATTCCAACTTACAACAATATCCTTCGACCTCGCTAACACCAGCAAGGAACCAGGAATCTATTCATACAGTGTTCACTGCGGTTAGTAAGGCTCTGATCAGAATACTTGGACTGATCAATTACTTTTATACAGATTTTAAGTTTTATCTTGATAAAAGTTAAAATAAAATCTACGGTTTTTCGGTTAGATAGGAAATAAGCTTGACACATTACCAAAAACTATCTAGTTACAATGCCGGTTTTCAGAATATTATAAAAAATTGTTAGCTTTACTATCACTCAAATTTACTTCTAAAGCCTTCTAGGTTCCAGGGGAGTGATCCATACACTGTTCTAGTAGGTTAATTTCGATTCTTTTTTTACATTCCAACTTACAACAATATCCTTCGACCTCGCTAACACCAGCAAGGAACCAGGAATCTATTCATACAGTGTTCACTGCGGTTAGTAAGGCTCTGATCAGAATACTTGGACATATTAATTATGTTTAGATAGAAGATTTTAAGTTTTATCTTGATAAAAGTAAAAATAAAATCTACAGTTTTTCGGTTAGCTAGGAAATAAGCTTGACACATTACCAAAAACTATCTAGTTACAATGCCGGTTTTGAGAATATTGTAAAATATAGTTTGCTTACTATCATTGAAATTTATCTCTAAAGACTTCTAGGTTCCAGGAAAGTGATTCATACACTGTACCGTTAGGTTAATTTTGATTCTTTCTTTATATTCCAATCAATAATAATATCTTTCGACCTTGCTAACACCATCGAGGGACCAGGAACAAGTCATACAGTGTTCAGGTCGTTTAGTAACGCTCCGGTCAGAATACTTGGACATATTAATAATTTTTAGATACAGGATTTTAAGTTTTATCTTGATAAAAGTAAAAAATAAAATCTACGATTTTTCGGTTAGATATAAAACAAGCCTGACACATTACCAAAAACTATCTAGTTACAATGCCGGTTTTGAGAATATTATAAAAAATAGTTAGCATGACTATCATTCAAATTTACTTCTAAAGCCTTCTAGGTTCCAGGGGAGTGATCCATACACTGTTCTAGTAGGTTAATTTTGATTCTTTTTTTACATTCCAACTAACAACAATATCTTTCGACCTCGCTAACACCCACGAGGTACCAGAAAACTGCTTTATACAGTATTCAGTTCAGTTAGTAACGCTCTGATCAGAATACTTGGACATATTAATAATTTTTAGATAGAGGATTTTAAGTTTTGCCTTGATAAAAGTAAAAAATAAAATCTAAGATTTTTCGGTTAGATAGAAAATAAGCCTGACACATTACCAAAAACTATATAGTTACAATGCCGGTTTTGAGAATATTGTAAAAAATAGTTAGCTTTTCTATCATTCAAACTTATTTCTAAAGCCTTCTAGGTTCCAGGGGAGTGATCCATACACTGTTCTAGTAGGTTAATTTCGATTCTTTTTTTACATTCCAACTTACAACAATATCCTTCGACCTCGCTAACACCAGCAAGGAACCAGGAATCTATTCATACAGTGTTCACTGCGGTTAGTAAGGCTCTGATCAGAATACTTGGACATATTAATTATGTTTAGATAGAAGATTTTAAGTTTTATCTTGATAAAAGTAAAAATAAAATCTACAGTTTTTCGGTTAGCTAGGAAATAAGCTTGACACATTACCAAAAACTATCTAGTTACAATGCCGGTTTTGAGAATATTGTAAAATATAGTTTGCTTACTATCATTGAAATTTATCTCTAAAGACTTCTAGGTTCCAGGAAAGTGATTCATACACTGTACCGTTAGGTTAATTTTGATTCTTTCTTTATATTCCAATCAATAATAATATCTTTCGACCTTGCTAACACCATCGAGGGACCAGGAACAAGTCATACAGTGTTCAGGTCGTTTAGTAACGCTCCGGTCAGAATACTTGGACATATTAATAATTTTTAGATAGAGGATTTTAAGTTTTATCTTGATAAAAGTAAAAAATAAAATCTACGATTTTTCGGTTAGATATAAAATAAGCCTGACACATTACCAAAAACTATCTAGTTACAATGCCGGTTTTGAGAATATTATAAAAAATAGTTAGCATGACTATCATTCAAATTTACTTCTAAAGCCTTCTAGGTTCCAGGGGAGTGATCCATACACTGTTCTAGTAGGTTAATTTTGATTCTTTTTTTACATTCCAACTAACAACAATATCTTTCGACCTCGCTAACACCCACGAGGTACCAGAAAACTGCTTTATACAGTATTCAGTTCAGTTAGTAACGCTCTGATCAGAATACTTGGACATATTAATAATTTTTAGATAGAGGATTTTAAGTTTTGCCTTGATAAAAGTAAAAAATAAAATCTAAGATTTTTCGGTTAGATAGAAAATAAGCCTGACACATTACCAAAAACTATATAGTTACAATGCCGGTTTTGAGAATATTGTAAAAAATAGTTAGCATGACTATCATTCAAATTTACTTCTAAAGCCTTCTAGGTTCCAGGGGAGTGATCCATACACTGTTCTAGTAGGTTAATTTTGATTCTTTTTTTACATTCCAACTAACAACAATATCTTTCGACCTCGCTAACACCCACGAGGTACCAGAAAACTGCTTTATACAGTATTCAGTTCAGTTAGTAACGCTCTGATCAGAATACTTGGACATATTAATAATTTTTAGATAGAGGATTTTAAGTTTTGCCTTGATAAAAGTAAAAAATAAAATCTAAGATTTTTCGGTTAGATAGAAAATAAGCCTGACACATTACCAAAAACTATATAGTTACAATGCCGGTTTTGAGAATATTGTAAAAAATAGTTAGCTTACTATCATTGAAATTTATCTCTAAAGACTTCTAGGTTCCAGGAAAGTGATTCATACACTGTACCGTTAGGTTAATTTTGATTCTTTCTTTATATTCCAATCAATAATAATATCTTTCGACCTTGCTAACACCATCGAGGGACCAGGAAGAAGTCATACAGTGTTCAGGTCGTTTAGTAACGTTCCGGTCAGAATACTTGGAGATATTAATAATTTTTAGATAGAGGATTTTAAGTTTTATCTTGATAAAAGTAAAAAATAAAATCTACGATTTTTCGGTTAGATATAAAATAAGCCTGACACATTACCAAAAACTATCTAGTTACAATGCCGGTTTTGAGAATATTATAAAAAATAGTTAGCATGACTATCATTCAAATTTACTTCTAAAGCCTTCTAGGTTCCAGGGGAGTGATCCATACACTGTTCTAGTAGGTTAATTTTGATTCTTTTTTTACATTCCAACTAACAACAATATCTTTCGACCTCGCTAACACCCACGAGGTACCAGAAAACTGCTTTATACAGTATTCAGTTCAGTTAGTAACGCTCTGATCAGAATACTTGGACATATTAATAATTTTTAGATAGAGGATTTTAAGTTTTGCCTTGATAAAAGTAAAAAATAAAATCTAAGATTTTTCGGTTAGATAGAAAATAAGCCTGACACATTACCAAAAACTATATAGTTACAATGCCGGTTTTGAGAATATTGTAAAAAATAGTTAGCTTTTCTATCATTCAAACTTATTTCTAAAGCCTTCTAGGTTCCAGGGGAGTGATCCATACACTGTTCTAGTAGGTTAATTTCGATTCTTTTTTTACATTCCAACTTACAACAATATCCTTCGACCTCGCTAACACCAGCAAGGAACCAGGAATCTATTCATACAGTGTTCACTGCGGTTAGTAAGGCTCTGATCAGAATACTTGGACATATTAATTATGTTTAGATAGAAGATTTTAAGTTTTATCTTGATAAAAGTAAAAATAAAATCTACAGTTTTTCGGTTAGCTAGGAAATAAGCTTGACACATTACCAAAAACTATCTAGTTACAATGCCGGTTTTCAGAATATTATAAAAAATTGTTAGCTTTACTATCACTCAAATTTACTTCTAAAGCCTTCTAGGTTCCAGGGGAGTGATCCATACACTGTTCTAGTAGGTTAATTTCGATTTTTTTTTTACATTCCAACTAACAGCAATATCTTTCGACCTCGCTAACACCCACGAGGTACCAGAAAACTGCTTCATACAGTATTCAGTTCGGTTAGTAACGCTCTGATCAGAATACTTGGACATATTAATAATTTTTAGATAGAGGATTTTAAGTTTTATCTTGATAAAAGTAAAAAATAAAATCTACGGTTTTTCGGTTAGATAGGAAATAAGCTTGACACATTACCAAAAACTATATAGTTACAATGCCGGTTTTGAGAATATTATAAAAAATAGTTAGCATGACTATCATTCAAATTTACTTCTAAAGCCTTCTAGGTTCCAGGGGAGTGATCCATACACTGTTCTAGTAGGTTAATTATGATTTTTTTTTTACATTCCAACTAACAGCAATATCTTTCGACCTCGCTAACACCCACGAGGTACCAGAAAACTGCTTCATACAGTATTCAGTTCGGTTAGTAACGCTCTGATCAGAATACTTGGACATATTAATAATTTTTAGATAGAGGATTTTAAGTTTTATCTTGATAAAAGTAAAAAATAAAATCTACGGTTTTTCGGTTAGATAGGAAATAAGCTTGACACATTACCAAAAACTATATAGTTACAATGCCGGTTTTGAGAATATTGTAAATAATAGTTTGCTTTACTATCATTAAAATGTATCTCTAAAGTCTTCTAGGTTCCAGGAAAGTGATCCATACACTGTTCTAGTAGGTTAATTTTGATTCTTTTTTTACGTTTCAACTAACAACAATATCCTTCGACCTCGCTAACACCAGCAAGGAACCAGGAAACTATTCATACAGTGTTCACTGCGGTTAGTAAGGCTCTGATCAGAATACTTGGAAGTAAAAATAAAATCTACGGTTTTTCGGTTAGATAGGAAATAAGCTTGACAGATTACCAAAAACTACCTAGTTACAATGCCCGGTTTGAGAATATTGTAAACAATTGCTTGCTTTACTGTCATTCAAATTTAATTCAAGAGCTTTCTAGGTTCCAGGGGAGTGAATCGTACACTGTTCCATTAGGTTATTATTCATTCATTCCTTACATTCCAACCATCAACAATATCTTTTGACCTCGCTAACACCAACGAGGTACCAGAAAACTACTTCATACTGTGTTCAGTTTGGTTAGTATCGCGCTGATCAGAATACATCGACTGATCAATTACTTTATACACGGTTCCATTAGGTTAATTTTGATTCTTTCTTTACATTCCAACCAACAGCAATATCTTTTTACCTCGCTAACACCAACGAGGTACCAGGAAACTATTCATACAGTGTTCAGTGCGGTTATTAAGGCTCTGATCAGAATACTTGGACTGATCAATTACTTTTATATAGATTTTAATTTTTTTTGATTAAAGTAAAAAATAAAATCTACGGTTTTTCGGTTAGATTCATTTATTTATGATTTCAATAAAGTATTTTACTGAAAGTAAATGAGTAGACTTAAAAGTATAATTAATGCTAACTTTTCTTCCTAGTAATGTATAGAATGACGAGAAATTTTTCTAAATTTGTTCGATGAATATTTTGACTCAAACCAACTTTACAAAACTAATCTTATTCTGGTCTAAAAATGACTAATGTGTACATATTTTGCAATCTAGGAGGGTAAAAAATCTGAAAAATTCTGGAAAACATACTTTTTATAGTACGAATATTAGGTGATTATTTCAGATTTTTATCCTGGACTAAACAAAAACTTTAGAATATCACCAGAAATACACCTTAAATTTAACATGAAATGCATACAATGTTCTTGTAGAAATTATACACACCTTAAAATACTATTTACATATTTACAGACGAATTTGAGAAAAAGATCCCTTTTAAATTCATCTGTCTAAATAAAGATATTTTAAAACAATTTAGAGAAAAAAAGTAATTGGTAAAATTAGTTTCTACAAAACTACAAAAAATTATGTATATTTAGTTTTTTGACTACTTTATGTATTAATATTTATAATATATGTTACAACAAATATTTTATAATTTTTGTTTATGAAATCATTTCGTTAAATACTAATAAAAAGAATAAAAAAGTTATGTAAATTCTCATCTGTAATTCTTCCTTTTTTACTCCTGCGCAACCTATCGACATAACGCGTAAGTACGACATAGTTGACATTATACGGTGGAGGTGGTCCTTCGGATCACCTTTCTCTCTTACACCGTGATCAATAGTAAATAGTATTTCTTGTAAGCGCCTTCCTGTCGGACCCTTTACAGTACTGCGATATGTATATAGGCTATTAGGGCATTCAAAGCCAAAAGAATAAGGGCAATAGAATATAAAAAGTACATTGGTTAATATTTTTATATATATCAGGAATAAGCTCTTATTCATCTTATTTCTCATATATATATATATATATATATATATATATATATATATATATATATATATATATATATATATAGATATATTAACAAATGTAAATTCTTACATATTATTCCTTATTCTTTTGACTGTGCAGGCCCTTACACGCGAAAAGGAATAGAGAACACTGGGGGCCAGTACACGTAAAAAAGCACAGACCACAGCACACAAGAATAATATTGATTAGTATATCTTATTTTTCTACGGACTTCTTTCTCAATTCGTGCGACTTTGAGCCCGCAAGTGGGGCCCAAATGATTTGTTGTCAAATATAAGAAGTTTAATTAAGTGATAATATTGACATTGAACTTGAACGAGTACTTAGCCTGGTGCTTACAATTCATTAAGGAAGAGAAAAAAAATCAATTCGAAATGTCGAAGAAAAGAAAGAGTGTAAATGATATGACGTATATGGAACTCTCGAATGTTGATGATATTGCAAAATATAGTCTGTTAGATCCATTTTTAAATTTTGAGGTTCAAAAAATGAATATTATAAATACCACAGATTGCATTTCTTTGAAAAGGGATGATTTATTTACAATTCTTACTGACTTTATACACAGTTTGGATTATTATAAAGCAGTAAATGGATTAATAACTTGTTTAAATAGCAATATATTTTCAGAATATACACTTAAGCTTGACATTTTAAAAAAGAAAAGATGCATTTATTTACAATTGATAAATTGTAACTGTGATACGAAAATTAGTCAATCCTTCAGATATGAATCTGATGCAAATAATCCACATAAGGCTATCGAAACTTCAATCGATACTTGTAACCTTTAAATGGCAAAGTCAACCATGATTTTAACAATGATCCCAATAACAATTATCAATACTTTGTTTGTAAAGATTATTAAACAATTTCGTGGGATGCTTGTACCATAACCCCTAATTGGAATTGTCAGAATTATTTTAGCTGCTCTCTACTAATCAAACCGTTCTAACATTCAATGTAGCCATAATCCCCTTAAGGCTATCCAAACATTAATTGATGATTGTAATATTTCAATGGCATAGTTAACATAACAATTTGACAATGATTCAAACAACAATTATCATTACTTTGTTTCTAAATATTATTAAAAAATTACGTGGGATGGTTATATCATAAACTCTAATTGGAAATGTCTGAATTCTTTTAGCAGCCCTTTACTAATCGAACCGCTCTAACATTCAATGTCGCCATAATCCCCATAAAACTATCCAAACGTCAATCGATGCTTGTAACCTTTAAATGGCAAAGTCAACCATGATTTTAACAATGATTCAAACAACAATTATCATTACTTTGTTTGTAAAGATTATTAAAAAATTACTTGGGATGCATATATCATAAACTTTGATTGGAAATGTGAGAAATTTTAGCAGTCCCTACTTATCGACCTGTTCTACGATTCAATGTCGTCATAATCTCCATCAAACTATCCAAACGTCAAACAATGTTTGTAGTCTTCAAACGGCAAAGTTAACCTAAAATTATAACAATTATTCAAACAGCAATTATTATCGATACTTTGTTTGTTAAGATTATTAGAAAATTACGTAGGGTGCTTAGATCATAAACTCTAATTGGAATTGTCAGAATTATTTTAGCTGCTCTCTACTAATCAAACCGTTCTAACATTCAATGTCGCCATAATCCCCTTAAGGCTATCCAAACATTAATTGATGATTGTAATATTTCAATGGCATAGTTAACATAACAATTTAACAATGATTCAAACAACAATTATCATTACTTTGTTTCTAAAGATTATTAAAAAATTACTTGAGATGCATACATCATAAACTCTAATTGGAAATATCTGAATTTCTTTAGCAGCTCTTTACTAATCGGACTGTTCTAACATTCAATGTCGCCATAATCCCCATAAAACTATCCAAACGTCCATCGATGCTTGTAACCTTTAAATGGCAAAGGCAACCATGATTTTAACAATGATTCCAATAACAATTATCAATACTTTGTTTGTAAAGATTATAAAATAATTATGTGGGATGCATATATCATAAACTCTGATTGGAAATGTGAGAAATTTTAGCAGTCCCTACTTATCGACCTGTTCTACCATTCAATGTCGCCATAATCCCCATAACACTATCCAAACGTCAACCAATGTTTGTAGTCTTCAAACTGCAAAGTTAACCTTAAATTATAACAATTATTCAAACAGCAATTATTATTACTTTGTTTGTAAAGATTATTAGAAAATTACGTAGGGTGCTCAGATCATAAACTCTAATTGGAATTGTCAGAATTTTTTTAGCTGCTCCCTACTAATCAAACCTGTCAAACATTCCATGTCGCCCTAATCCCCATAAAACTATCCAAACGTCAATCGATGCTTGTAACCTTTAAATGGCAAAGGCAACCATGATTTTAACAATGATTCTGTTCGGGTTATTTAGGCCTTTGGGGGGATGTGAATTGCGCGCCGTAGCTCGCCGATCGCCGCGTATTACAATCGGCCGAGTAGTTGCGCGCACTGCCGCTTATCGGCCAAGCGGATGCGAGCGCCGTGAGAGCGGAGGTTCTCGCGCGCCTTATGCACGTGAGGGTTCAGTTCCGTTTTCTCTCCCGCAGAGACCGGTCAACATTTTCTGGCGTGATTCAAGGCAGCGCATCAAACCCGATATTGGATACTTTAATATATTGTACGAGAAGCTCGGCACGTATGTCCTTATCAGGACGGTCGACTTCTCCCTTCGTTAATTGTCTGCGTCGGGTGTGTGTGTGCGTAAAGCGAGTCGCGTGTGTGTGTGTGTGTTCGGTGTGAAGGACGATCGGGAAGGTCCGGCCACGTGCGAGCTCCCTCGACGTGCCGACTTCCACACGGCAATCACCTACGCGGCAGGGCCAAAGGGTCTGCCCGTGGTCCAGGTACGGTTCCCTCGAGACGTCGAGGCGCCCTGCGACCAAGAAGGTGTATCCCAACCACGTGCAGCCAGGACATTACGTCGCGCTGTCCACGTTTCTACCATCTAGCCTTTAAGGTAAGAGAGCTCTCTTGCGCGCGTCACTGGTACCTCGCGGCGTTAGGGTATTTGGTTTGTCACGTTCTCTCTCTCCCTTCTTTTTTGTTCCTATCTTAGAATCTCTTTTGGTATGTATAATTTCCTCTTTAGTAAATAAATCATTCGCTTGCCCCGGCTTTTCTCTCTGCCTCGTGGGAGTTTTTACTCCAATGTTTGTAGTCTTCAAACTGCAAAGTTAACCTTAAATTATAACAATTATTCAAACAGCAATTATTATCGATACTTTGTTTGTTAAGATTACTAAAAAATTACGTGGAATGCTTATACCATAAACTCTAATTGAAAATGTAAGAAATTTTAGCAGCCCCTACTTATAGACCTGTTCTACCATTCAATGTCGCCATAATCCCCATCAAACTATCCAAACGTCAAACAATGTTTGTAGTCTTCAAACGGCAAAGTTAACCTAAATTTATAACAATTATTCAAAAAAAAATTGTTATCGATACTTTGTTTATTAAGATTATTAAAAAATTACGTGAGATGCTTAGATCATAAACTCTAATTGGAATTGTCAGAATTTTTTTAGCTGCTCCCTACTAATCAACCGCTCAAACATTCCATGTCGCCCTAATCCCCATAAAACTATCCAAACGTCAATCGATGCTTGTAACCTTTAAATGGCAAAGGCAACCATGATTTTAACAATGATTCCAATAACAATTATCAATACTTTGTTTGTAAAGATTATAAAATAATTACGTGGGATGCTTGTACCATAACCGATAATTGGAATTGTCAGAATTTTTGTAACTGCTCTCTACTAATCAAACCGTTCTAACATTAAATGTCGCCATAATTCCCATAAGACTATCCAAACGTCAAACAATGCTTGCAATATTTAAATGGTAAAGTTAACATAAATATTAACAATGATTCAAACAACAATTATCAATACTTTCTTCGTAAGGCCTGTTAAAAAATGATGTCAGATGTTTAAATTCGATACTATATTACGAAGTTTCAGAATTGTTTGTGTAGCTCCCTACTAATCAAACCGTTCAAACATTCAATGTCACCATAATCCCCATAAGACTATCCAAACGTCAATCGATGCTTGTAACCTTTAAATGGCAAAGTCAACCATGATTTTAACAATGATTCAAATAACAATTATCAATACTTTTTTTGTAAAGATTATTAAATAATTACGTGGGATGCTTATACCATAACCCCTAATTGGAAATGTCAGGATTTTTTAAGCAGCCCCTTACTAATCTAACCGTTTTAACATTCAATGTCGCCATAATCCCCATGAGGCTATCCAACCATCAATTGATAATTGTAATATTTCATTTTTTTTTTTTTTTTTTTTAATTTAACGTCGCCATGTTTGTGCTTCCATGTGGTGCTAATCGACGACGGGGGTCTGCGATGTGTTTGTAAACAAAGCACATGTAATTTTTACAGAGGTGCTTGTATCAATCGGCAGATTGTATAATTGTAATCTTTAAATGACATAGTTAACATAACAATTTAACAATGATTCAAACAACAATTATCATTACTTTGTTTCTAAATATTATTAAAAAATTACGTGGGATGGTTATATCATAAACTCTAATTGGAAATGTGAGAAATTTTAGCAGTCCCTACTTATCGACCTGTTCTACCATTCAATGTTGCCATAATCCCCATAAGACTATCCAAACGTCAAACGATGCTTCTAATCTTTAAATGATAAAGTTAACATAAGTTAACATAAGTTAACATAAGTTAACATATCGACAATGATTCAAACAACAATTATCAATTCTTCGTTGGTAGGCCTATTAAAAAATTATATCAGATGCTTAAATCAGATACGGGGTTTCGGAATTGTTTGTGTAGCTCCATACTAATCGAATCGTTCTAACATTCAATGTCGCCATAATCCCCATAAGGCTATCCAAACTTCAATCGATGCTTGTAGTCTTTAAATGGCAAAGTTAATCTAAAATTATAACAATTATTCAAACAACAATTATTATCGATACTTTTTTTGTTAAGATTATTTAAAAATCACGTTTTAGCTGCTCCCTACGAATCAAACCGTTCAAACATGAATGAACACAAACATGTTCACTAATATTATGGGGTAAATCTTCCAAATTAAAGACCTTGTCCACTGTATGATGCGTATCGTAAGCTTACCTATTAAATCAATTTCTTATGAAATGGTTAAGCTGACGGAAAAATTCATATTATTTTGCGTAAAATTCTATTATAGTTTATGGGAAGTAATTGACAAAAATGATATCAAATATTTTAGCTAATATTGGAGAAACTATCAGATCATGCAGAAACTGCTCTTTTTCTTATTTCTTTTCTCCCTCCTGGTAAAAATAAGTTATTAAATTCGATTAAAATAGTAATAGATTTTAATTTGGTTTTTTAATTGGGAAGTATCAAATTAAAACCGATTTAATCGATTATAACCTATTTCATCTGATTATAAAATTTAGTTGGTCTTAATCGGATTTAATCAGTTGTATTTTTATACAAAATAATATGTTTGTTGAAAAGTACATCTGATTGAATCTGATTAAAATCTAAAAAAAAAATAATAACTTTAAATAGGTTTATTCGATAAAATTGCTTTTAATTTGATAATTCCCGATTGAGAAACCCAATTAAAACCTATTACTTTTCGAATCGGATTTAATAAATTATTTTACCAGGGCTATTAGATTTACGATATACTTGTCTGATATGTACCATCAAGTCATAAATATACTAGTATTTGTGAAACTTAATTAACAAGAATGAACACAAAGATTTTCACTAATTATGGACCTCGTCCACTGTATGATATGTATCATAAACTTGCCAATAATTCAACATGTTTCTTATTGAAACAATAAACTGAGGAAAAAATTTGTATTATTTTGTGTAAGATTGAATTTACTTGTAGTTCTTTAAAAGAAATTCCTAAAAATGGTGAGTAACATTCTCTCTAATATTGAAATGAAACTTGAAATAAAAGTTATTAAATAAATATTTGTACAAAAAATCAGGCATCTTAATTTATTATAACGTGAGTATCACCATAATGATAGTTTCTGATATCGACTTTACCTGGCTGAAAACATACATTTGGATTTCAGCTGCATATTCACCTGGATTTCCAGCTAGATTTTTCCTGAATTTTATCTGGATTCCACTTGAATATTTCTCTTGGATTTCACCTGAATTTCACTTGGATTTCACCTGGATGTTAGCTGGATTTCCAGGTAGATTTTTATTAAAAATATTTCAAAGTCGTCAAAGAGAAATATATTTAAAAATGATTACTAAAGATTATTTAACATGTTTCTCTTTGATGACTTTGAAATATTTTTAATATAAATTCATCTAGAAATTCAACAAAAAATCTAGCTGGAATTCAGGTGGACTCCGGGTGAAATTCAGATGAAATTCAGGTGGAATCCAGATAAAATCCAGGAAAAATCCAGCTGGAAATCCAGGTGACAGTCCAGCTGAAAATTCAGATAGCTATTTTCGACAGGATATAATTTTGTCTATACCGATGAGATGAAAATATTGATGTAAAGTACTTCTAAGATCTTAGCAGGGGTGACTTTGGGCGGTAGACACCATTCTTTTATTACACTTGAAATATTAATAATATAAGAAGAATGCTAGTAAAAAGTATGTTTTTGGAGCATAGGTGATACATATTCTTATGTGTATGTGTATGGGGTTAGGTTGGTGCTCTATATAAACGTTATTTAAAATAATAATTTGATTATATAACTATACTTTCGGATTACGATTGCATATAAGCCATTATTTTTATCATTCAGTAATGCATTTCAAGCCACATATTTACTGCTGTTTATTTAATGATACAGTATGCGATTTAAATTAATCTCAGAAATTGCATTTTTAAAAATTAATCCCACTTGCTGCATATATGTCCAAATACAGTTTAACAAATTTTTATAATACTTTACTAATTTTCTAACGTATAAAATTCATAATTGTTTTAATACAAAGTTGTAATATATAGATTATGAATATAAAAAATAATGTCACATGAAAAACGAACAAAAACTAAGAGATTATAAAAATTTGTTTATTTATAGAACTAAATATACTACCTCATATTTTCTACTATCAAAAATATAAAAGGTAGCAATATTTTACTTTTTAAAAGAATTTAAAAATATATTATTAAATATTTATACATAGCTTGTTGAAAAGAATCACGTGGTAAAACCACATAGTTTACCACATGGTTTACCATATGGTGAAACCACATAGTTTACCACATAGTGATGTGGTTACTACGTGGTAAACGATGTGGTTCTTTTCAACAGGATATATATAAATAATCTTCTTTGTATCAAAAATAACTATTCTTTATGCAATCATTTCAAATGATTGTCATCAAGATAATCGAAAATATTTTGAATACAATCATCTGGTAATAATTTGTACAACTTTTTCAATACCATGCTTGCATCTTCTAATGATGTTCTCTTTATTATTTGTTGAAACGTTTGATAAAACATTGAATTATATCAAAATCTTCTATTTATATATTAAGACACTGCAGTAATTCATACAAAAATACTTAACTTGAAATTTAAGTGTTTTTTAACTATTCGCATTCAGTCTTATAACTTACTTATAAATAAGTAACTTACTTATAAAACAAGTCTTATAACTCTCTTGTTGATTGGAGATGTTTTGTACTTCAAAATAATCATCGTCATTTTCTTTAATGATTTCTATGATACATATGTCTCTACATAAGTGCCGATGTATTTCGGAAAAATGACGTCAACATAAGTCCGGATTTGTCAACATAAGTGCCGATAGATTTCAGCAGTTGTCAACGTAAGTGCCTATGTGCATATATATAATAATACGAAAACTATATAACTGATTCAAATTTTTTATTATATAAAATAGATTTTCTTAACTATCTGTCTATACTTAAAAATGTATGAAACTGATTAAAAATAACAAAAAATAATTTAATTTCAGAAGTTTCAATAATTTTAAGATTATTTAAGAAATTACGTCAATGACATAGGAACCACAACTTTTGTTATTAAAAAAAAATATTAACACAAACAATTGTATTTTAGCAGTTTATTCCATTTTGCTAATTAAGATAAATCTATAATGAAGAGTAAATGTACCCAAAAGTTAAACACAATTAGACCAAACAAATTTCTTATACATTTTTTATTTTAATATTTACGATGACACAATACAAAAAAATTAAAATATTTGTCAACTTAATTTCAGAAAATTATACTGACACCATTTTTACTGTTATGTTGACTGCAAAACTTATACAGACAACCACTTAACATTTATGTTGACAACAAAACTTATGTAGACAACCACTTAACATTTATGTTGACAACAAAACTTATGTAGACAACCACTTAACATTTATGTTGACAACAAAACTTATGCAGACAACCATTGAATACTTAAGTTGAATCGTCTGCATAAACACCTATTCTTATTGCTTATAATTTTCCTGAGAAAAGGTTTTAAGACCTTTCTTTAGTATACATCACTTCAATAACAGTTGTATTTCAAGTGTATATTATTTGCGGATCAATTTTTTCACTGTCTACATAAGTGCCTATATATATATATATATATATATATATATATATATATATATATATATATATATATATATATATATATATATATATATATATATATATATATATATATATTATTTGCGGATCAATTTTTTCACTGTCTACATAAGTGCCTATATATATATATATATATATATATATATATATATATATATATATATATATATATATATATATATATATATATATATATAGGCACTTATGTAGACAGTGAAAAAATTGATCCGCAAATAATATACACTTGAAATACAACTGTTATTGAAGTGATGTATACTAAAGAAAGGTCTTAAAACCTTTTCTCAGGAAAATTATAAGCAATAAGAATAGGTGTTTATGCAGACGAGTCAACTTAAGTATTCAATGGTTGTCTGCATAAGTTTTGTTGTCAACATAAATGTTAAGTGGTTGTCTACATAAGTTTTGTTGTCAACATAAATGTTAAGTGGTTGTCTACATAAGTTTTGTTGTCAACATAAATGTTAAGTGGTTGTCTGTATAAGTTTTGCAGTCAACATAACAGTAAAAATGGTGTCAGTATAATTTTCTGAAATTAAGTTGACAAATATTTTAATTTTTTTGTATTGTGTCATCGTAAATATTAAAATAAAAAATGTATAAGAAATTTGTTTGGTCTAATTGTGTTTAACTTTTGGGTACATTTACTCTTCATTATAGATTTATCTTAATTAGCAAAATGGAATAAACTGCTAAAATACAATTGTTTGTGTTAATATTTTTTTTAATAACAAAAGTTGTGGTTCCTATGTCATTGACGTAATTTCTTAAATAATCTTAAAATTATTGAAACTTCTGAAATTAAATTATTTTTTGTTATTTTTAATCAGTTTCATACATTTTTAAGTATAGACAGATAGTTAAGAAAATCTATTTTATATAATAAAAAATTTGAATCAGTTATATAGTTTTCGTATTATTATATATATGCACATAGGCACTTACGTTGACAACTGCTGAAATCTATCGGCACTTATGTTGACAAATCCGGACTTATGTTGATGTCATTTTTCCGAAATACATCGGCACTTATGTAGAGACATATGTATCATAGAAATCATTAAAGAAAATGACGATGATTATTTTGAAGTACAAAACATCTCCAATCAACAAGAGAGTTATAAGACTTGTTTTATAAGTAAGTTACTTATTTATAAGTAAGTTATAAGACTGAATGCGAATAGTTAAAAAACACTTAAATTTCAAGTTAAGTATTTTTGTATGAATTACTGCAGTGTCTTAATATATAAATAGAAGATTTTGATATAATTCAATGTTTTATCAAACGTTTCAACAAATAATAAAGAGAACATCATTAGAAGATGCAAGCATGGTATTGAAAAAGTTGTACAAATTATTACCAGATGATTGTATTCAAAATATTTTCGATTATCTTGATGACAATCATTTGAAATGATTGCATAAAGAATAGTTATTTTTGATACAAAGAAGATTATTTATATATATCCTGTTGAAAAGAACCACATCGTTTACCACGTAGTAACCACATCACTATGTGGTAAACTATGTGGTTTCACCATATGGTAAACCATGTGGTAAACTATGTGGTTTTACCACGTGATTCTTTTCAACAAGCTATGTATAAATATTTAATAATATATTTTTAAATTCTTTTAAAAAGTAAAATATTGCTACCTTTTATATTTTTGATAGTAGAAAATATGAGGTAGTATATTTAGTTCTATAAATAAACAAATTTTTATAATCTCTTAGTTTTTGTTCGTTTTTCATGTGACATTATTTTTTATATTCATAATCTATATATTACAACTTTGTATTAAAACAATTATGAATTTTATACGTTAGAAAATTAGTAAAGTATTATAAAAATTTGTTAAACTGTATTTGGACATATATGCAGCAAGTGGGATTAATTTTTAAAAATGCAATTTCTGAGATTAATTTAAATCGCATACTGTATCATTAAATAAACAGCAGTAAATATGTGGCTTGAAATGCATTACTGAATGATAAAAATAATGGCTTATATGCAATCGTAATCCGAAAGTATAGTTATATAATCAAATTAATATTTTAAATAACGTTTATATAGAGCACCAACCTAACCCCATACACATACACATAAGAATATGTATCACCTATGCTCCAAAAACATACTTTTTACTAGCATTCTTCTTATATTATTAATATTTCAAGTGTAATAAAAGAATGGTGTCTACCGCCCAAAGTCACCCCTGCTAAGATCTTAGAAGTACTTTACATCAATATTTTCATCTCATCGGTATAGACAAAATTATATCCTGTCGAAAATAGCTATCTGAATTTTCAGCTGGACTGTCACCTGGATTTCCAGCTGGATTTTTCCTGGATTTTATCTGGATTCCACCTGAATTTCATCTGAATTTCACCCGGAGTCCACCTGAATTCCAGCTAGATTTTTTGTTGAATTTCTAGATGAATTTATATTAAAAATATTTCAAAGTCATCAAAGAGAAACATGTTAAATAATCTTTAGTAATCATTTTTAAATATATTTCTCTTTGACGACTTTGAAATATTTTTAATAAAAATCTACCTGGAAATCCAGCTAACATCCAGGTGAAATCCAAGTGAAATTCAGGTGAAATCCAAGAGAAATATTCAAGTGGAATCCAGATAAAATTCAGGAAAAATCTAGCTGGAAATCCAGGTGAATATGCAGCTGAAATCCAAATGTATGTTTTCAGCCAGGTAAAGTCGATATCAGAAACTATCATTATGGTGATACTCACGTTATAATAAATTAAGATGCCTGATTTTTTGTACAAATATTTATTTAATAACTTTTATTTCAAGTTTCATTTCAATATTAGAGAGAATGTTACTCACCATTTTTAGGAATTTCTTTTAAAGAACTACAAGTAAATTCAATCTTACACAAAATAATACAAATTTTTTCCTCAGTTTATTGTTTCAATAAGAAACATGTTGAATTATTGGCAAGTTTATGATACATATCATACAGTGGACGAGGTCCATAATTAGTGAAAATCTTTGTGTTCATTCTTGTTAATTAAGTTTCACAAATACTAGTATATTTATGACTTGATGGTACATATCAGACAAGTATATCGTAAATCTAATAGCCCTGGTAAAATAATTTATTAAATCCGATTCGAAAAGTAATAGGTTTTAATTGGGTTTCTCAATCGGGAATTATCAAATTAAAAGCAATTTTATCGAATAAACCTATTTAAAGTTATTATTTTTTTTTTTAGATTTTAATCAGATTCAATCAGATGTACTTTTCAACAAACATATTATTTTGTATAAAAATACAACTGATTAAATCCGATTAAGACCAACTAAATTTTATAATCAGATGAAATAGGTTATAATCGATTAAATCGGTTTTAATTTGATACTTCCCAATTAAAAAACCAAATTAAAATCTATTACTATTTTAATCGAATTTAATAACTTATTTTTACCAGGAGGGAGAAAAGAAATAAGAAAAAGAGCAGTTTCTGCATGATCTGATAGTTTCTCCAATATTAGCTAAAATATTTGATATCATTTTTGTCAATTACTTCCCATAAACTATAATAGAATTTTACGCAAAATAATATGAATTTTTCCGTCAGCTTAACCATTTCATAAGAAATTGATTTAATAGGTAAGCTTACGATACGCATCATACAGTGGACAAGGTCTTTAATTTGGAAGATTTACCCCATAATATTAGTGAACATGTTTGTGTTCATTCATGTTTGAACGGTTTGATTCGTAGGGAGCAGCTAAAACGTGATTTTTAAATAATCTTAACAAAAAAAGTATCGATAATAATTGTTGTTTGAATAATTGTTATAATTTTAGATTAACTTTGCCATTTAAAGACTACAAGCATCGATTGAAGTTTGGATAGCCTTATGGGGATTATGGCGACATTGAATGTTAGAACGATTCGATTAGTATGGAGCTACACAAACAATTCCGAAACCCCGTATCTGATTTAAGCATCTGATATAATTTTTTAATAGGCCTACCAACGAAGAATTGATAATTGTTGTTTGAATCATTGTCGATATGTTAACTTATGTTAACTTATGTTAACTTATGTTAACTTTATCATTTAAAGATTAGAAGCATCGTTTGACGTTTGGATAGTCTTATGGGGATTATGGCAACATTGAATGGTAGAACAGTAGGGACTGCTAAAATTTCTCACATTTCCAATTAGAGTTTATGATATAACCATCCCACGTAATTTTTTAATAATATTTAGAAACAAAGTAATGATAATTGTTGTTTGAATCATTGTTAAATTGTTATGTTAACTATGTCATTTAAAGATTACAATTATACAATCTGCCGATTGATACAAGCACCTCTGTAAAAATTACATGTGCTTTGTTTACAAACACATCGCAGACCCCCGTCGTCGATTAGCACCACATGGAAGCACAAACATGGCGACGTTAAATTAAAAAAAAAAAAAAAAAAAAAAATGAAATATTACAATCATCAATTGATGGTTGGATAGCCTCATGGGGATTATGGCGACATTGAATGTTAAAACGGTTAGATTAGTAAGGGGCTGCTTAAAAAATCCTGACATTTCTAATTAGGGGTTATGGTATAAGCATCCCACGTAATTATTTAATAATCTTTACAAAAAAAGTATTGATAATTGTTATTTGAATCATTGTTAAAATCATGGTTGACTTTGCCATTTAAAGGTTACAAGCATCGATTGACGTTTGGATAGTTTTATGGGGATTATGGCGACATTGAATGTTAGAACAGTCCGATTAGTAAAGAGCTGCTAAAGAAATTCAGATATTTCCAATTAGAGTTTATGATGTATGCATCTCAAGTAATTTTTTAATAATCTTTACAAAAAAAGTATTGATAATTGTTATTTGAATCATTGTTAAAATCATGGTTGACTTTGCCATTTAAAGGTTACAAGCATCGATTGACGTTTGGATAGTCTTATGGGGATTATGGTGACATTGAATGTTTGAACGGTTTGATTAGTAGGGAGCTACACAAACAATTCTGAAACTTCGTAATATAGTATCGAATTTAAACATCTGACATCATTTTTTAACGGGCCTTACGAAGAAAGTATTGATAATTGTTGTTTGAATCATTGTTAATATTTATGTTAACTTTACCATTTAAATATTGCAAGCATTGTTTGACGTTTGGATAGTCTTATGGGAATTATGGCGACATTTAATGTTAGAACGGTTTGATTAGTAGAGAGCAGTTACAAAAATTCTGACAATTCCAATTATCGGTTATGGTACAAGCATCCCACGTAATTATTTTATAATCTTTACAAACAAAGTATTGATAATTGTTATTGGAATCATTGTTAAAATCATGGTTGCCTTTGCCATTTAAAGGTTACAAGCATCGATTGACGTTTGGATAGTTTTATGGGGATTAGGGCGACATGGAATGTTTGAGCGGTTGATTAGTAGGGAGCAGCTAAAAAAATTCTGACAATTCCAATTAGAGTTTATGATCTAAGCATCTCACGTAATTTTTTAATAATCTTAATAAACAAAGTATCGATAACAATTTTTTTTTGAATAATTGTTATAAATTTAGGTTAACTTTGCCGTTTGAAGACTACAAACATTGTTTGACGTTTGGATAGTTTGATGGGGATTATGGCGACATTGAATGGTAGAACAGGTCTATAAGTAGGGGTTGCTAAAATTTCTTACATTTTCAATTAGAGTTTATGGTATAAGCATTCCACGTAATTTTTTAGTAATCTTAACAAACAAAGTATCGATAATAATTGCTGTTTGAATAATTGTTATAATTTAAGGTTAACTTTGCAGTTTGAAGACTACAAACATTGGAGTAAAAACTCCCACGAGGCAGAGAGAAAAGCCGGGGCAAGCGAATGATTTATTTACTAAAGAGGAAATTATACATACCAAAAGAGATTCTAAGATAGGAACAAAAAAGAAGGGAGAGAGAGAACGTGACAAACCAAATACCCTAACGCCGCGAGGTACCAGTAACGCGCGCAAGAGAGCTCTCTTACCTTAAAGGCTAGATGGTAGAAACGTGGACAGCGCGACGTAATGTCCTGGCTGCACGTGGTTGGGATACACCTTCTTGGTCGCAGGGCGCCTCGACGTCTCGAGGGAACCGTACCTGGACCACGGGCAGACCCTTTGGCCCTGCCGCGTAGGTGATTGCCGTGTGGAAGTCGGCACGTCGAGGGAGCTCGCACGTGGCCGGACCTTCCCGATCGTCCTTCACACCGAACACACACACACACACGCGACTCGCTTTACGCACACACACACCCGACGCAGACAATTAACGAAGGGAGAAGTCGACCGTCCTGATAAGGACATACGTGCCGAGCTTCTCGTACAATATATTAAAGTATCCAATATCGGGTTTGATGCGCTGCCTTGAATCACGCCAGAAAATGTCGACCGGTCTCTGCGGGAGAGAAAACGGAACTGAACCCTCACGTGCATAAGGCGCGCGAGAACCTCCGCTCTCGCGGCGCTCGCATCCGCTTGGCCGATAAGCGGCAGTGCGCGCAACTACTCGGCTGATTGTAATACGCGGCGATCGGCGAGCTACGGCGCGCAATTCACATCCCCCCAAAGGCCTAAATAACCCGAACAGAATCATTGTTAAAATCATGGTTGCCTTTGCCATTTAAAGGTTACAAGCATCGATTGACGTTTGGATAGTTTTATGGGGATTAGGGCGACATGGAATGTTTGACAGGTTTGATTAGTAGGGAGCAGCTAAAAAAATTCTGACAATTCCAATTAGAGTTTATGATCTAAGCACCCTACGTAATTTTCTAATAATCTTTACAAACAAAGTAATAATAATTGCTGTTTGAATAATTGTTATAATTTAAGGTTAACTTTGCAGTTTGAAGACTACAAACATTGGTTGACGTTTGGATAGTGTTATGGGGATTATGGCGACATTGAATGGTAGAACAGGTCGATAAGTAGGGACTGCTAAAATTTCTCACATTTCCAATCAGAGTTTATGATATATGCATCCCACGTAATTATTTTATAATCTTTACAAACAAAGTATTGATAATTGTTATTGGAATCATTGTTAAAATCATGGTTGCCTTTGCCATTTAAAGGTTACAAGCATCGATGGACGTTTGGATAGTTTTATGGGGATTATGGCGACATTGAATGTTAGAACAGTCCGATTAGTAAAGAGCTGCTAAAGAAATTCAGATATTTCCAATTAGAGTTTATGATGTATGCATCTCAAGTAATTTTTTAATAATCTTTAGAAACAAAGTAATGATAATTGTTGTTTGAATCATTGTTAAATTGTTATGTTAACTATGTGCATATATATAATAATACGAAAACTATATAACTGATTCAAATTTTTTATTATATAAAATAGATTTTCTTAACTATCTGTCGATACTTAAAAATGTATGAAACTGATTAAAAATAACAAAAAATAATTTAATTTCAGAAGTTTCAATAATTTTAAGATTATTTAAGAAATTACGTCAATGACATAGAAACCACAACTTTTGTTATTAAAAAAAAATATTAACACAAACAATTGTATTTTAGCAGTTTATTCCATTTTGGTAATTAAGATAAATCTATAATGAAGAGTAAATGTACCCAAAAGTTAAACACAATTAGACCAAACAAATTTCTTATACATTTTTTATTTTAATATTTACGATGACACAATACAAAAAAATTAAAATATTTGTCAACTTAATTTCAGAAAATTATACTGACACCATTTTTACTGTTATGTTGACTGCAAAACTTATACAGACAACCACTTAACATTTATGTTGACAACAAAACTTATGTAGACAACCACTTAACATTTATGTTGACAACAAAACTTATGCAGACAACCATTGAATACTTAAGTTGACTCGTCTGCATAAACACCTATTCTTATTACTTATAATTTTCCTGAGAAAAGGTTTTAAGACCTTTCTTTAGTATACATCACTTCAATAACAGTTGTATTTCAAGTGTATATTATTTGCGGATCAATTTTTTCACTGTCTACATAAGTGCCTATATATATATATATACAATGTTCGTATTTCAGCCTAATCACAGTATATATATATTGTGATTAGGCTGAAATACGAACATTGTCACCGATAAATCTGGATCGACAACAGATTTTTCGCACCAAAAAAAGTTGTACTGTCGGGGATTCAGTTCCGTGCCCTTAAAGCGTCCTAGCCTTACGGAGCAAGCATCTTAACAGCCTTACTATCTAGCTCTTACTACAATATATATATATATATATATATATATATATATATATATATATATATATATATGATAAATCAGATGTGACCATCGTTCATAATTTCATATGCTTTCTCATCTGATTTCTCATATGAGATCGCTCATGAGATATCTGTGCGAATTTTCAGTAGGGAATAAATATATCTATGCTGATATATGATTAAGTATAATTACATTATTAAGGTGGTCCTATAGCAAATTTTGAAAAATTTGCTAGTTAGATGATAAAATTTTTTTAAATTGGAAGTTATATTTCTAAAAAGAAAGTTTTTTATAAATTTTCATAAATTTTTAGACAGTATATCAATAGTTATGTAGGAATGTTAGCAATATTCAATGAAAATTGATGTTTTTTAAAAACTGTATACAAAGAGTTTAAAATGAGGTTTTTAAAATTTTTAAAATCTCAATTATAAAGAAAAATAAAATTATATTTAATTATCATTGTAAAATTCACATAAAAATACACATTTTAAACTCTATACATGGGCAGCACTTTCTTAATAAATTTTTTTTTAATTTTTTTTTGAGTTCATGGTTGTAATGCGAATAAGTAAAATAAGATATCCTTAATGTTTCAGATTGATTCATTGCAAACCTATGCGCATCAGACATGCTGAACATTGGAAAACCATAAATGGAGATAACTGCACTTTCATAAAAATAAGAAATAATTTTCTGATGATTTTGAAACAATTTTTCTATCGCAGAATACCGATCAAATTTTTTTTAATAATTTCTATATTTTCTAAAGTTTGCCTGCATATTAGAGTATATTTGGGTGCCGGATTGTGTGCAATAAAGGTCAGAGGAAAAATACGTATAAATAACTATTAAGTTCATTAAAATAATTTCTATGTCCAATATTGAGAATAAAAAATCATTTTCTGTTTTAAAAATGTTAAAAGTATCAGAAAATTAAATAAAAAAAATCGAGTTTTTCTTCAATTTTTACTATAGGTCTACTTTAAATAAGATCTTTCAATTCTTTGATAGAGAAACTGATAGATATAACGATATTTAGGTATACATATTAATATATAACTATATATCATTATATATAAAAACGTATAATCATATTAGCTATATAATGTAATTAATAACCACCAATACTCATTGTCAGATAAAGTTATGCTGCATTTAAACAATCTGCAAATTATATGTATACTTGGACATTAATTCATACGATTATATCTAACCGATAATAACTATATATTTGAATATACATGACCATATAGGGCCATACATATTTAACCGGTTATATACAGATACAAGTTATTTTGAAATTACATATCTATGAGTGAAAGGCATAACGATGTAAGACTCCTTTTTGTTTTATGGAAAATAATGGTTTAAAGTTTTTCTTCCATATAAAGGAATATTAAAAAAGTTTCCAAATAATACATACGGTCACTTTGTTATAAGTGGGTATGGTAAGGAATGAGAAGAGGGGTGGAGAAGGAGAATATCCGCTCAATCCGTCCAACGTTTTAAATAATTGTTGGCCCTGAAAACGGCCAGTGGTTTCTGTAGAAATATTATTTTTAGCGGGGCCACGTTGCCACACGCTCAGGGGAAAAGATTGGGCGTGGTTTGAGCGGTCGGAGCGATCGACGGCGGCTGATGCTGCGGCTTTCGGTGCTGGTTTCGTCGGCATGGGGCCGAGCCTCCTCTTTATCACAGCTAGCTTCATCGGATCCCTCAAAGCCGCGATGCCTCTGGACTCACGTTGAGATTTTCGAGGTGTCTCGGCTAGAGGGGGCCGATGGTTGAAGAGGCAGTGTTGGCTGTGTGGGCTTTCGCTCTACTATCTCCTGTCCGGTAACACATTCTCCGGAGAAGGAAAGAGGCAGGGACGGTCCTCTTCCTCTCCCACGTTCTCCGACGAGAGAGCTGCCTGGATCTCGGCAGAGGAGGGAAGTGGCGTTACAGGTTGTGGCACCACGAAGACCCTACTCCGTACCTGAGGCGTGGGGAAGCCCTCGCTTTAGGATGATGAAAGAAGAGCTGGAAGAGTAGCCGGAGGAACGGCTTTCTCATGTCGTGGCCGGATCCATAAGCGGCACTGATTGTGTTGCTACCGCTGTCGCTCGGACCGACAACGAGGTTTCTTTGCAGTAGTTTCTGGCATGCGCTCAAGAGCGGCAACTGCATGACTCCGATGCTGGAAGTCAAATAAGTTTAATTGCTGTCTTCCCGTTTCTTTTATAGACAATTTGTCAACTGCTTCGATCGCTCTTTTGGAGAACGCAGCGGCTCAACGCGAGTAGCGGGAGCGTACGAAGTGCGCTAACGAGATGCGTAAACCAGAAGTACATGGCGTGCTGTCTTTAAGGAATCACCCTTTGCGCAGTATCAATCAAACTTCCAGAGGAATTGATCTAACAACTCCCAGAGCGGTCCGTATTGCTAGATACAGGAAGATTAGTGCTGATTAAGGTCGTTTGCGGCTCTCGTTAGAGAACAACGTCCTTAAGTGCCTCTCCCATCAGGGTCTGCGTTCGAATCCTCGTATTCTTGATGCATGTTCGTCAATAACCGTGATCGGCGGGGAATATCGCCTTCCTAATAAAGCTGCCTCGGGAGTAACTCACCAGGAGGCCTGTTCGGTACGTCAATACGCGAGCCAATGACTATAGGTAGAGTGTGGACTTTATCTATGCATGGTCCAAACCATGCGGAGCGCAGATACCGAGACGTATGACTCCAAGAGGTGCGCACCCCTGTATTTTATAACCAGCGCGAGAGCTGCTCCGAGAGCTCTATGAAAACCCCGGTGCCGCGACGCGAGCGGTGTTCACGAGTGGTACGCGCGAACTTCCAGGGGAGTTAAGTTAATAACTCCCGGATCGGTCCAGGTTTTTCAGACACGGGGAGACTATTGCTGCTCAAAGGCGCTTGTGGCTCTCTTTAAGAGAACAACGTCCACGAGCAGCTCTCCCTTCAGGGTCTGCGTTCGAATCCCCGTGTTCTTAACGCGCGTTTGTTAAAAACCGTGATCGGTGGAGGATATTGCCTTCCTAATAAGGGGATCTCGGGAGTAGAACACCGGAAGATATACACCCAGGCCGATCACCACGGGTTGACTGCGGTCTAACCCACTTACCGGAGACCGGTGATTTCGGTAGTATGTCTCAACCAAAGAGGTCCGGCCGGCACGGTGTGCCGGTGTTGACTGACTCCAGAGCCGCGCGCCCCTTACTTATAGTCGACACGAGAGCTGCTTCGCACGCTCTATAAGCGCGGCGGCTCGGCGCGCACGGTATGCGCGCACGATATGTGCTGTTGTGTAGCAGTCGCTTCCTCTTCTCTCTCTATCTCTCCTCTGCTTCAGCTGTTTCCTTCCTCTATGGGTCTTTTAGGGTTTGGAGGTTTTTAGAAATAATAAGGCGTTGAATTATACGAGGGTAGTTCAATAAGTCTTTAGAATAAAGTATAAAAACAATTTATTTTGGGTAAATTTTTTTTTATTTTTCAACATAATCTCCTTGGAGCTCTATACACTTGGTCAATCGCTTTTTAAGTTTTTTTAATCCTTCAGAAAAGTGCGTTTTCGGAAGTTCCTCAAAATAAGCACTTACAGAGGCAATGACGTCTTCGTTGTCCGTAAATCTCTGTCAACCGAGCCATTTTTTCAAGTTTGGAAATAAGAAAAAGTCACTGGGGGCTAAATCTTGTGAATACGGTGGGTGTTCGACCAATTCGAATTTTAGTTCTTCAATTTTAGCCATTGAAACGAAGCATGTGTGAACTCGGGCGTTGTCGTGATGAAAGAGAATTTTTTTTCTCGCCAAATGTGGTCGTTTTTTTTTAATTTCTTCTTTCAGCTGCTCTAATAATGATGCATAATACTCACCAGTAATTGTTTTACCCTTTTCCAAGTAGTCAATAAGTATAATTCCACGTGCATCCCAAAAAACTGTAGGCATAACCTTACCAGCTGACTTTACGGTCTTTGCCTTCTTTGGAGCTGGTTCGCCTGTGGAAATCCACTGTTTGGATTGTTCCTTTGTCTCAGGAGTGTAGTGGTGTATCCATGTTTCATCCATAGTCACAAATCGACGAAAAAATTCCTCAGGATTCCGACTTATGCGCGCCAAAAGAGCCTCAGAGGCGACCACTCTATTGTGTTTATTCTCAGCTGAGAGCAAACGCGGCACCCATCTTGCCGATAGCTTTTTCATGCCTAATTTTTCATGTAGAATTGAAACAACTGCACCTATAGATATCCTTGTGGCCTCAGCTAACTCACGCACTTTTAATCTTCTATCCTTCAACACCATATCGTGGATTTTATTGATGATTTCGGGAGTAGTTGCTTCTACGGGCCTTCCTGAACGTGGTTCGTCACTTATTGATGTACGACCACGCTTAAATTCATTTACCCAGTTATAAACCGTTGCTAAGGCAGGGGCAGATGTGCCATGAACTGAGTCCAATTCATTTTTTATCTCATATGGAGTTAAACCCTTTAAATAAAAATGTTTAATTACCGCTGTGAACTCGTTTTTTTCCATTTTTCTTAACAAGCAATATTTTTTTTTTCAATTGGTTATAAAAACACGTAAACTCAGAAGATGTGGACTGTGACTGCACCATATATCTAGTCGGGAGTGGTGCTGACTGAAAACAGATGATTTGGAGCGATTCGCGCGCCATCTGTTGGTCATTCTAAAGACTTATTGAACTACCCTCGTAGTTTTAATAAGGACGTATATTATTCTTTGGCCCTGCACCGGGGTCGAGGTCCTGTCTCTGGCGCGGTCGGCCGAGAAGTGAGAACGAATCTCGAAATTGCTCTCCTATATACTACGCAGCTGCGCCATGATTGACGGCGCGCAAGGCGCTATAGATATACTAGCGTATAACAACTTATTTTTATACTTGTTTGATTTTTTGCATTATTATCTGAAAATAAATTAAGGAAGGACAAAATCGCTAAAAACCGAATTTTCAAAAAAAAAATGAACTTAAGTCGCTATGTCGGTAATCCACATATATTACATTACACAGGCCCACAAAAAAAAGTTGAGTGTATTTTTGACCAGAACAACTTTTTCTTACGTATTTTTCTATGCTGAATCCGAATCTACAATAAAAATATCGCCGTTCCCAGCATGTTTTTGAGTAAATACCAAAAAACCCTGTTTTTTATGGTTTTTTCATGGTTTCTCAAAGGTAAAAGAAAACGATGAGTGATGCCATTATTTCGACTTCAGAATTGAATTCTACGGATCAAAATACATCGAAAACCATGGTTTAAATATTTTTTTCACGAATTCTTAACCCTCTGTACGACCTTGAGAAGGTTAACAGATCAGAAAAAGCCAAAATTCATTTTAAACTTAATTTGACATGATTAAAATTTAATTCTACAACTTAGAAAAAGTTCATAGACATTGCAAATACTATCTCGGGGATTTTCGAGGTCGCTGATCACGAATTTGATGTCAGATTCAAAAAATATGGCTCCCAAGTAGCATTAGTGGGTGGCGAGTGGGGTAAATGAATCGATATTTCAAAAAAACGTGTGATAAGCAGAAGCTTTACTCTTATCGATATGACATTTTAAATTGGTTTTCGCTTACGAATACGTTTTTCTTCGAATGGCCGATGTAAGGGGTTTCTGACACGTAAATATTTCATGAAAGATTCAAATCTGGTTTACTGCACGGATGTGAAAGGACTTATCGATGAATTTAAACCAAATGTGTACAAACCTGAGAAATGGCGGCTATTCATTGATTCATCAATGCGCAGCCTCAAAGCAGTACTTCTTCACATCACAAACAAGTACTATACCGTTAGTACATGCAAATGTACTCAAAGAAGAGTATTCTAATCTTGAATTGCTTTTGACGAAAATAAAATACGAGGAACATAAATGGCAAATATGTGGAGACTTGAAAATTCTATCTATGTAAAGTATTCATGTTATTTGTATATATTTGATAGCAGAGATAGAGCACATCACTACAAAAAGAAAATTTGGCCATTAAGAGAATCGTTTGACCCTGGAAAACAGAATATTATAAAGGAACCACTCGTTGATCCATCCAAAATTTTGATACCTCCTCTACATATAATGCTTGGATTGATAAAACAATTTGTCAAGGCCTTAGATAAGAATGAACATTGCTTTGAATATTTGAGCAAAGTATTTAATCAGAAATCAGATGCTAAATTAAGCGAAGGCATTTTTAATGGTCCTGAAATCCGTACTTTATTTAGAGATGAAAACTTTGTCACGACTATGAATGATGTTGAGAAGGCAGCATGGTCAAGTTTTAAAGAGGTATCAACGAAATTTTTGGGTAATACAAAAGACGTAAATTACATAGATATTGTGCAAAGAATGGTACGTAATTTCGAAAATTTAGGCTGCATAATGAACTTAAAACTTAATTTTCTCAATTCACGATATTTTTATTGCAGATTTGGATTCAGCATCGAAAAATACGCAAGAAAAAGTTGGTCTGGTCAAAAGTACACTCAACTTTTCTTTTGTGGGCCTGTGTTATACTTTATATATACACATATGTATTAGATTTTATTGCTAAAATGTGCATTTTAATAATTTTAACAATATTTCATGTTATTTTGATTTTTTGTACTGAAAAGAGCTATCTTCATGATTTTTTATGTAATTGTTCGAGTGATCAAACCCACTTTTTTAAGGATTTTAAGTTTTAAAATGAGTTTAATTAATCGAAAGGGGCATTCAAAGGTTTTAGAACCATTTTCTATGAAAATTTTTAGAAAATTTGCTAAAAATTCCTATTTTACTATTTTTTAACAGATTAAATTTTGTTGAGGAAATGGAGGTTGAAATGTGCTAAAAAATGTAAAAGTTACTACATGCTAATATTTAACCTTAATCAACATTGAACCTAAGGGTTTCAAAAAATCTGAAAAAATTCACATACATTCTACATACCAAGAGGAATATTTTTACCGAAGATATAAAAAATGTTCTACTTGGTATGTAGAATGAATGTGAATTTTATCTGATTTTTGGAAACCCTTAGGTTCAATATTATAATCATGGTTAAATATGAGCATGTATATTCATATATGATGCACTTTTACTGGGGAAGATGCATCTTTGAAACACATTTTTGACAAAACTAACATACACAAATAAAATTAAGTTTCATAGATTCAAGACCCCGCATTCTTTACACTTCCTTGTTAGTCAATACGGTTCAGTTTTCTATAAAAAATACTTATCAAAACAATTAGATTGTTTTAATGAATACAAGTTAATGCGTCTTTTTCACCAAGGGAGCATTAATAAATGGTGAGATGTATTGCTTATTTATTAAAAATTTCATATTTTATATTTGAAATACAAAAGAAAATTTACAGCAATAGAGCCATCTAAATCTTCCACCGTGTACCGAGGAGAATGGGCAAATGGAGAGCGGCAAATGTGGATACGAGCCCACGAAAACTCTAAAAGAGCTGCATGCAGTAAGTGCAATAAGGTTTTAAATGCTAAAATTATAGAAATTAAGTAACATGAAAAACTTATAACCACAACAAACATGTTTCACAGAATTAACTAAACAATATTATAAATAAAAATTTCACGAATATTTAATTTTCACCTTGTAACTCCTTCAAAATATTGTAATTAGCTTAAAAATGAGATACTTTGTTCACCGGTTGCCTGAAGTTAGCATTAAGAGGTCTCTATAACCGCAAACAGGTTTTAATATTTGATTTTAAGTACTTTTATTACATGAGATGAACTAAAAACAATTGTATGTTAATTTATCCAGCTACCACTCTTCCTTACGTTTATTATAAGTTTATTAACAACTTCACCGCATTAGACAAGCCAAAAACAAATTGCTTCCTCCTGAATAAAATTGTAGTTTGCTCATTTATCACTAAAAGATCTGCGATTTTCTGGGAATTTTCATGGCAAAATATTTTAACCAATTGACACATTCGATATCGCATTTTGATGAGTAAATGGAGTACTGTATATATATATATATATATATATATATATATATATATATATATATATATATATATATATATATATAACAATTAAATGCACGTATTTCAAAAGCCAACTTGAATTTAAAATTTTTAAATAATAATGACCTTATTTATTTGACCTTTGTTACTTACTAGAGATATGATAATTATGATTTATTATATGTCATATTCGTCGGAAAAGTAGTTCTCTAACTGCAATAGGTGTATGCATCGAAATTGGCTATATAAAGTTTTAAATTCGTTATGCCCCGCGATTATAGGCAGCAAATTTTTAATTTAAATTAAAATCAGAAAAAGGATAAGGTTAAGTATTGAAATTGTACAATGGAGCTCGTAGCCATTTATTATTATATACGAGCGCGATGACTCTGCACGAAGACATGGATTATGTTAATGTAGCGGATTAGGAGTTGCAGGAAATACTCGCGCCATTAAATCCAAAATAGTGTGTGGTAATAGTTGACTGTATAATGCGTCAGCATCGATGGAGCATGCCCGCGGGTATGTTGCCACGTGACCCGCAAGTGGTGGCTGATCCGCTCGCTGTACATAAACCCGCTCTCTCCCGCGTACCCGGTTCCCGCTGAAACAATGTCCGCAGTGCACCCACAAGTTCTCAAACTCCTAAAGACACGATCGCAAAAATGTACGCCGCGGCACAAGCCCAGCTTTTCTCGCTCCGTTGGGCAGAGGCAGCGACCGGAGAACCTCACAATGATAATGCCTCTCTTTTTCACGCAGCGCGCACAACGTATTCATTGTCAAATCCAATAATTCCTACATCCTACATTGATTTTGTGGAGCGGGACGCCGGAAAAATAACAGTCAATCCCTCAACCTGAAAACTTTCCAAATTCTCAAAACATACTAGACACCTTACCTTCAAATTATCGAATAAAACTACAGCAATACAAACGCACAAAACTATTACACCTCAAACTACTGCCCCGCCTAACACTCCAGACGACCTACAGAAAACTAATATGCACCACTGCAAACACAATAACAGAATAACACAACCACCAAGTACAGTACATGTGACTTGAAATACAAACATTGCAAATAACTCCACATACACCCTTCAACATTCTCCTGCTGCTAGCAGTGACATACTAGTACACAACACCCCATATATCAATGTTCGCATACGCCCACACCTTGAGTGCTAGCAATTTTGAAAAATTAATGCACCACGAGCGGGGAAATAATCTTACATTCTTTCAAGCATTAAACTTAATTTCATCTTTTGATGGAAATTCAGACAAGCCTAATTTATTTTGCATAGCAGTGCGAAAAATCAGGGAAATGTTCGGGTCGCAAAACGATAGGTTCATCTTATTGGCATTAGCAAGTAAATTGACAGGGCGAGCACCAGACGGTTATACCGCGAGGCTCATGAGTTATGATTCGGTGGAAATATTACTCACGGATTTGGTGCTGCAATACAGCAATGTAGGGCTAGCAGCCGACAACTTAATGCAAATATAATTGGTCTATCAGCGTCCAGGCGAGAGGGTGGGCGATTACGGTTTACGAATTCAGAAGTTACTAAACCAATCAATAACCATATACGATTCTGCATCAGATATTGGCGATAGTGATAGGCAATTACGAAAGCGGGGGGCGAATGTCGATGCGTTGCAATATTTTATATTTGACCTGACACCCCACCCCCACTTGATCATCAAGTACGAAGCGAACACCCACACAGCCTAAATGAGGCAATTCGAGTAGCAATTAATTTTGAGTTCAAACAAAGCACGCGCTTAGCCGTTAGCAATCTAGCAGCGCAGCCCCCCATGACGCAGGCGCAAGTAAATTATACGGCGTCGCAGTCAATCCCGGTCCAGCAAGCTCTACAGATCTCATCTCTCGAGGAGCAAAATTTAAATCAAACAAGAGCAAACATTCTTTTAGCTGCAACAGCTGCATCTGCAGCGACGGTTGCGAACACTTCGGACTGTAGTCATTGTGGTCGCACCTCGCATACTGTGGATAACTGCCCAGTGGGCAAGTATGAAGCACTACAATGCACTTATTGCAGCAAACCAGGGCACGAAATAGTGATTTGTTTCACGCTCAAAACCGATATAAGGACGAATCGCCTGCGTTCGAAAAACAACGAAATTCATTTCAATAACGGCAATAACTGGGAGCGGGGGCTTCGGATATAATAACAGAGGCCGTGATAACTACAACAACTACAACAATAAAAATAATAATTACAATAAAGAGAGTAGAGGGACAAATAATAATAACTATTATCGGGACAATCGCGATGACAATGACGATTGCGGGTGCGACAACTACCGCGGTGAGGCGTGCGAGGATCGCGATTACTTTGAGAGAAATCGTGACTCACGACAGCAAAGTAATGCTGCTTCAGCGCAACCGGAAACAAAAATTAATGAGTCTTTAAACTCATAAATTACTCGGCGAAGTCCTCAGGCGTTGATCACCTCGGCTCGTCACTGCAGAGTGAACCGAAGCCGCCAGAAGCAGTTCACATAATATTTGCGGGCACAGGGAGTAAGCCACCCATCGTGATTCTGGAACACAATGATTTAAGAGGCAGGAAAGCCAACTATCATGTTGATACAGGAGCAGATGTATCAATAATTAAAATCAGCTCAATCAGCACGGAAAAGTAAATTAACAATGATGAAATTCTTGCGATTCTGGGGGTCATTCCCTGCGAAAACCGGACTATAGGTAAAGTTACCTTGGTCGTACACGACCTTTTGTGTGAGATGCATATTGTCCTCGACAGTTTCTCCAATGATACAGAGGGACTAATCGGTTGGGACATTATTGAGAAATATGATGGGCCCATTGATACCGGTCAGAGATGTTGAATTCTAGATACAATAAAAATCTCTTTTACGCAACAAGAATATTTGTAATTCCAACGAAATCGCGCTGTTTGATATGTGCAAAAGTCATTAACACAAACATGAAAGTTGGTTTAGTATCATTGCAGGACCTAGGCCCAGAAATTTTATTCGGTAATTTTGGCACCAAGAATCACGATGGTATTCTGTACGCCCAATGTATTAACATTGGTAGCGAACCAGGCAAATTGCAAATTCCACAAGTATAGTTAATTCCATGCGAAACTGTGAATATATTTCTATCGTCGGTGAAGACGACGAAATTACAGATCGCGCAAACATTATGCGAAGGACTGGCAAGGACATAAGCAACGAACCCGTGAGTGTCGCGGACAGAAATAAGCTGCTTGAAGAAAATCCAGATATACACGAGGATAGAGTAGATAAAATCATGGATTTTTTGGATATAGAGGGCTGCAACGAGAAAGAGTTACAGCACGTCAGAGTTAGTCACGGAATTTGTTAGTGTTTTTGGGCTAGATGGAGAACTACTACCGCCAACCGATTTACTGATGCATAGAATTAAATTAACCACTGACAAGCCTCTGCGTACCAAACGTTTCAAGTATCCATCAGCGCTAAAGAAACATATAAAAATTGAAATTAACAAATTATTAGAACAATGCATTATCGGACCGTTGAAGTCGCCATATTGCAGTAATCTTTAGATTGTGTCCAAAAAGCCCGATGCTGACGAAAACAAAAGATGGCGACTGATTACGGATTTCAGGGCGCTCAATAAAATGATAATGGGCAGCTGTTGGACACTTCCTTTCACGAGCGAGATTATAGAACAGCTGGCACTTGCAAACATAATAACGGTGACTGGCCTGATGCAAGGGTTCCATCAAATACCCATGCACCCAAATTCAGCGCAATATACTGCTTTTTCGGCCCCTGTAGGGTGAAATTCAATGCAGCACCTTGAATATCGACGCTTGGGCATGGGTTTAAAGGAGACTACAAACATGTACGCAAAAGCAATGTTATTAGCCATGTCGTGATTGCAAGGAGAAGAAGTCTACATATACTCGGATGACTTCATGAGTTTTGCAAAGAATCTTAAGGAAAATGGCGTGAGACTTAGAAGGGTAGCGAAGAGATTGATAGAAGTGAACCTCATTATAGAAATCAAAAAGTATCAGTTGGGGAGGTAAGATTGGCATAATCCCTAAGAAGCTTGAAGCAGTGGAAAAATACCCAGTGCCAACGAACACCAAGAAAGTTAAACAATGGCTCGGCTTCGTGGGATACTATAGAAGGTTTATACCTAAGTTCGCGAAAGTTGCCATGCCACTGTCTACGCTGCTGCGCAAAGGTGCCAAGTCCAGATGGAGAGAAGAGCAGCAGTCGGCGTTCGAGGAGTTAAAACGGATTCTTGGCGACGAGCCAGTCTTAGCTGCTTCGGTGTTATCTGAACAGTCTATTCTCACGGCGGGCTCATCAGACTTTCCGTTAGGTGCCGTGTTATCACAAGGTACCATTGGGCGTGATGCCGCAAGTGCATTCGCATTCAGGCCACTCAAGGGCAGGGAACTTCGATACACGACGTATGATAAGGAATTGCTTGCGGTCGTATTTGACAAAGAGCAATTCAGATATTTTCTGTATGGCAGGAAATTTACGATTGTCACAGACCATTTAAAAAAAATCACTGAAATTTCGAAATTATATACCCAAGATTCAAAACGAATAAACAAATGAAATGTAAGTTCTTTGGCAAACTTTTAATTAACACAGTCACTCAAATCTCGAAATCTTATACCCAAAAATTCAAAACGAATCAAACTTATAAAATCTAAGTTCATTTGGCCAAATTTAATTAAAAGTCACTCAAATTATGATATTGAATATCGGAAAACCTCAAAACAAAACAAACAAATGAAACGTAAACTCACTTGGCAAAGTTTTAATTAAAACAATCGCTCAAATTTGGAAATCGTGTACCCGAAAAATTCAGAACGAAATAAACAAATAAGTTGTAAGTACATTTAGCAAAGTTTTAATTAAAAGTCACTTCAATTTCGAAATTGAATATCCAAAAACCTCAAAACACAACAAACAAATGAAAAGTAAACTTATTTAGCAAAATTTTGAATCAAAGCAATTATCCAATTCTCAAAATTAAACATCCGAAAATTTTAAACCAAACATACAAGTAATAGTTACCATTCTCAACTTAACCAATCATAAAACAAGCGAAATCATGTAAGAAGGAAGCATAATCATCACGACCTGTTAAATCATTATAGGAAATTTAAAAAGAAAAATTAAAGATAATTTAGGGTGTCATGTTGAAGGATTAGATAAATAAAGTAATAAAATATGCTTACGATTTTTATGTAGAAAATGTATTAAAAATAAAAAAATACATGGGTTACTGTACATATTCTGTATATACTCATAGTCAGAAGTGTCGTTGGCGATCACAAAAAAAAAACAAAAGGCACTTCACATTGAATGACACATTACAAGCAAAACAAATTCACAGCAACGTAATCACAAGAATAGCACTAGCACTAGTCTACATAGTTAATCTCGTTATTGAGGCATTTGATCACCACGAGTAAAAACTGCCCATAGTAGCTATATCTCAGGTACAAGGTGTTGCAGACGTTGTTATGATGTGCCGCATAACGCACGACCATTGGGAACGGCCGATCCTCGTCAAACGGATAACGAAACAGCTGAGGCGGAACCCGCGTGCACTCGCCCACGGAGTACACCAAGACAGCGAACGGCTAGATAAAAAAAGTGATAAAGATTTCTATTAGCAATTTGATTTTTCAGAAAAGCTTTCAGCAAGAGAAAATGCAAAAACGGCAAAAGCCATACCTGGCCGCCGGGGCAAGCGAAACGGAGTAAATCCAGTGTGTCATAGAAATAACTCCGTAGTTCGACTGCCATCTCTGCTCGAGCCGAACGTTCGAGCAGTGGTAATAGCATGGGATCGTAACAATGTGAGGCGATGATAAGCCGACATCCCAGCTAAAGAAAAAAAGAAGAGCACTTAATGGAAGGGGAAAGGTGTGGAGGAATAAAATCTAGATGGAGCCTCACCCTGGTGATAATACTTACGCATTCATGGCTTGCACAATGTACAGGAATGCAGACTCGCTTGGCCACGAATATGTAAAATAGCCCACCGGACCCTAGAGAACGTACACCCCAGTCCCGCTCTTGCGCGTAATCTTCCGAATAGCGCATATATCATATAAACAAGAAGGAAATATTAAGGAAATTAAAAGAAAAGAAAACAAGACTATCAAGGATAAAGAATAAAATAATAGCAGAATACTTACGGAGTGATATAGCTGACACTAAAGCTCCTCCTCGACACTTCCGCACACACAGACTCGATCGAAAGCTAAACTGCGACTGTGAGCTTGCTCTCAATCAACTGCTGTACTACGCCCGCACAAAGGTCTATCAAAGATCAACGTCTGAGTAGGCACTGACGTCACCACGTGATAAGACTGTAGCCTTCGTAGCTCCGTTCACCTACGCGCTGCACTACGACACGAACACGGCTTATAAATAAGCGCTTAGAAGAAAAAATAATTTAAGCATTGCCTCATTATAACAGCGCCAAATCATGTAGAAAATGCCAGCATTATTGCCTCAAAATTATGTCCTGAGGAAACAGACTTTCCGAAAAATCGTAATAGCATGGGCCTCCACGCAGGCCTCTCATACGCCCGCTCCGAGTTCTCACGAATTTCAAACAATGCATGCAAAGTACGTTGATAGGATTCTGAATTTCCAGCCATCACTACTTATAACCCCTCGAAATTACAGTAAAATTTTATTTTTATTTAAAAGAAAATTTCTTCTGATTTGTAGCAAAGACGAATCATACATAAATAATCATAATCAATAATAATGATCATAATCATAATCAATAATAATGATCATAATCATAATCAATAATAATGATCATAATCATAATCAATAATAATGATCATAATCACAATTAATAATAATGATCATAATCATAATGAATAATAATTATCATAATCACAATCAATAATAATGATCATAATCACGATCAATAATAATGATCATAATCACGATCAATAATAATGATCATAATCACGATCAATAATAATGATCATAATTACGATCAATAATAACGATCATAATCACGATCAATAATAATGATCATAATCACGATCAATAATAATGATCATAATCACGATCAATAATCACGATCAATAATAATGATCATAATCAGGATCAATAATAATGATCATAATCAGGATCAATAATAATGATCATAATCAGGATCAATAATAATGATCATAATCATAATCAATAATAATGATCATAATCATAATCAATAATAATGATCATAATCATAGTCAGTAATAAATAATCGTAATCATAATCATACAAAGATCAATCAACACATTTAATTAAAAATAGATGACAAACCAACACCGACACATACAACAAAATTTACATCCGAAAAACCTCTGCAGGTTAAGGGAGTAAATTGACTGGGGCGTAATAACACACTTATCCAGCGCACCCACATCCTTCACGCGCGCGATCCATGCGACGGCGTGAGCTTGCCGCTACGCCTCTCCGCAAAACATCAGCCGAGGAAAAATTAGGCAGCGTAACAGGTATCACAGCGGTAGTAACAGTCGCTGCAATTCTATGGCAGAGAGAGAGATAGATAGATAGATATAATATTTATTTGTAAATATTTACAAAACATTTGATACATGTCATATTCACTTAAAATTTAATATCATATTGTTACTTAACCCAAAATAATTGCACATATGCGACGTCAGGTACATAAAGTATTGCACTTCGTTGTCAAATAAGTCATGATTTCTACATCGTTCTTATTATATCTATCAGTCATTGGATAAATTACATACATACATTAACAGTCGTTTTCATTCATACTAATAAATACATGCATACTCATACTAATAAATACATGCATACTCTTTAAAATTGTTTTGTTGATTGATTAAAAATAAAATAAATAAAAATACATAAATATATCAATGAATTTGAATTAACAATACAAGATAAGTTATCACAAAAAATTAAACAAATACTAAAATAGAAAAATCAACAATGACTATTAATCCAAGCATGCAAAATATTTATAGACCGCCACCTTGAAGACTTTCAATGATGGTAACGTTCGTATATGTGAAGGGAGTGAATTCCACAAATGCGCACCTTGTATTTGAAAAGATCTTACTTCAGTTTCAGTACGCATCTGCGGAATAGAGAGTTCTTTAACCACACCCCTTACAGGGCATTTCGATTCGTTCTTTTTGAAAAGCGGCTCGAGATAGACTGGCTCCCTTGTCCGAAGAACCTTGTAGATGGTTATCGCCATAAAAACGGCTCTTCGAAAGTCCACCCGAGTCCACTGTAATTGCTCCCGGTAAGGGGTGATGTGCTCATCCTTCCTAGCACCAATCACGTATCGCACACACGAGTTTTGCAGTCTTTGCAGCCGGCTACGAAGTTCGAGTGACGCATCCAGATACACTAGAGAGCAGTAGTCGAGATGCGGAAAAACAAGGGACATTGCTAAGTGCTTGCGCAGATCCTGAGTGGTATACTTTCTAAAAAATCTCAAATTATACAGTACTCTATTAACCTTTTTTGCGACCATGTCCATGTGTGGCTTCCACGTGAGATAAGAATCAAGTATAACACCCAGGCTTGTGACGGTCGGCGAGAAAGGAACAGAGACCCCATCTCCCAGACTGATTTCCGGCAAACCTTGTGACTCAAGACTATTTATGTATTTACAAGAGCCGAAAATGATAGCTTTAGTCTTGGTCTTATTCAGTCTGAGTAATGCACCCTCTGCCCAATCAGTAACCGCTTGCGCAGCACAACCCAATATCTCCACCCCTTCGTCGATGCTGTCAGGGTTGATCTGGATGTAGGTCTGAAGGTCGTCGGCGTATAATATATGTCTCACTCGTCACGGGTCGTCCGTTTTTAATTCTTTATTAAGCTCGACAAACAGTTCTTTTATGTCATTGATGTACAGACAAAAGAGCAGGGGCCCTAACACAGATCCCTGGGGCACTCCAAGATTCGTTGACAACCAAGGTGACTTGGTGTCAGAGCGTTCAACGACAGCTTGTTTTCTCCCTAAAATGTACGATTTAATCCAGATTAATGCATGCCTCGAGAACCCCAGAGCTCGCAGCTTTGCTAAAAGCTTTGCTGGCGAGATTGTGTCAAAAGCCCTGCTGTAGTCAAACAGTAACAGTAAAGTCACTAGTCTCTTGTCAACTCCTGTCCTTACATCGTCTGTCAGTTCGAGTAAAGCAGTCTGTGTCGAGTTGTTCTTCTTGTAGCCGGATTGCATAGGGTCAAGTTGCTTAGTTTCAGTCATGTACTCCAGGATCTGGCCATGAGCGATATTCTCCAGAAAGAAAGCACAGCAGTGCAATAGGACGAAAGTCCGACGCCGACGATGGTGTAGTACGCTTGCCCAGCGGCACGACTCGTGCTTTCTTCCATAGGTCCGGAAATACGCCCTTTTTCAAAGAAGAGTTGAACAAGTTCACCACGTGTTGCCCAATGACCGGCAATGACTTTGCCACCACACTCTGCGGGATGTCATCCTCGCCCCTCGCTTGCGAGGAAAAATGCGCCACCGCAAGTATAACATCTGCCAGCCCGATAGGTTTGAATTTAAACCCATCATCACTGGCAGATGCTACCAGACTCTCAATTGAGGTGGGATCCTCATTTGTTGAGATTGAGACTCCCGCAAAATGGGTGTTAAGTTCCTCCGCCGTGAACCCGCGCAACCCTCCTCTGGTTTTGGGTCCCAAATTGCGCAATTCCTTCCAAATATCACTCTGCTGTTTACCCAGCAGTTTTCCTTGGTAATACGATATCCGTGCTTGCTCCCTTCTAAATAAAGATTCATTGCGCAATTTAACGAACTCACTGTGAAATCGCCCATCGCCAGTCCTTTTGTATCGTCTGTACGTGGCGTCTCGTTTTTTGTTTAATTGATAAATTTCATCATCAATCCAGGGTGGACTACCTTTGCGAGGGTTGACTCGCTTCAATGGAGCTAAGATGTTAATCGCATTTAATAAGTTGGAATTAAGGCAGTCCAACGCTGTATTTAAGTCGACATCTTGTTCGTAAAAAGCTGACCAATCATAGCTAGATAAAAGCGACAGCAACTCCTGTGGATCTAAACTTTTGTAGTCCCTATATGTGAAAGGACTATCACACAAAGTAGGAGCTCGGACGTTTATGGCCAAATCGATGACGTTGTGTTTGCTAGGCCAGGTCGGGTCGAAGTTGTTGCTGTCGACTACTGTATCGTTGCAGTCCACTAGTATAGCGTCTAGCCATGTGTGCGACGTGTCGGTATGATGAGTCGCTCCATGCTGGACGATCTGAAGTGACAGTTCAGCCGCAAGTTTGCGAACAAACTTCGCATCATCACCGTCAGCCAATAAATCCGCATTCAGATCACCCATTATGATTTTGTGACTGTAAGCGTCACAATACTCTCTCAGCTTGTCGACAAGATCCGAGTTCTTCAGAAATGCGATAGAGGGGGCCCGGTAGATGACCGCGACTAAACAGGCTCCTTGCTTCTATGCTGTATCTCACACATGATGTATTCAGACTGATTGGGTTTATCTGGTCCATCAGTGTCTGACACAGTAAGAACTTTGACCCTATAATTGTCGCGGACATAAAGCGCCACACCCCCACCATGGACATTTCTATCCTGCCGCACAATCGAGTAACCATCGATCAGAATGGAATCATCGGACGTCTCACCGTCCAGCCACGTTTCGGCTACACCGAATAGATGATAGGATTGGTTTCCGCTTAGAAGTTCGCGGATTTCCTCAATGCAATGCCTGATGGAATTGGCATTGAAAAAACCCGCTCTCAAATTCACTCCCTTGTCATCCGTCTTGCGAGCATTATCTACACCTAGTCAATCCGATTTATTCGCAGATGTTGAACATTGCTTGTCGCTGTTGTGACAAGTACTGTTTTTATGTGAGAGTGTTACGTGATTAGTAATTTGTGTTAGGTGTGCGTTATGTTTGTGTCGTGAGTTTTAGTTTCTATACTAATACTTCTGTATAGCTCGTAGTCTCTCCCTCCATCTGACGAGAAACTTGCCGTGCCTGTGCCACACGAACTGAAAACCGAGTTTTTTAGCTATAACCTTAAGACTTTTGAACTCGGTATAAACAGGAGTGCTCAAGGATTCATTAATAAAAATGTTCGTGTGGAACAGACCTCTTGCCAGCCCCACGCTCATACGAGAGGGATCAATATCAGCTGTATTAAAGCGCAATTTCATTAACTAATCTATTTCTCGCAAGACGGACAAGCAAAGGTGGCGGTCTTGTAGGCGATTTGTCATTCGCACTCGCAGCAACATTCATTCCGAGTTCAGCTCCTGCTCTGGAGGTGCGACCCCTCATTGTAGGGGGAGCTAGTGGCTTAACATTAATAATATCATCTTTTTGAAGAGTGGGCAGAACAGTGCTGAGGACAATATGAGCTACCTCAACAGGATCAGCTTCAGCTCTAGAGCAGTCCACTATTCCTGAGACTATGAGCTCAATATTCCCCGAACTGCTGCTGCCCCCTCTTCTCTCTTGGCTATCACTGCTTCCGCCAAAGGCAGGTGCCGAACCAAGATTCGACGCAGGTTCATCAGCTGAATCCAAGTTTAATTCTATGTTGTTGTCATCGTCATTACCTTGAAGGTTGCGCGTTCGACGCCGATGAACCTGCGTGCGAATCCTTCCTGAGTCAGAAATCCGTGATTTTTCCAAATCACGGGCGATTGGCTCAGGGGCCGCACTTAAATTATATACATTTAACTTATTTTCTAAAGCCAGCAATTTCTCGGTTAGTTCTATGTTTTTGTTTTCTAAGAAGGTTTGTCTGACCTTGAACTCCTCCAGCAGGGAGTTTTGATCGACAATTATTTTTTCCATAACGCCTAAGTTCAATTTTAGAACTCCAACATCTTCTATCAGCGCCGGTACTGATCGTAATAAAGTCAGGTTTTCTTTGATCTCAGACGCTATGGGCACGACCTTCTCCATAATAACCGAGACATTGCTGGTACAGTCTTCAATTCTCGACAGTCTTATTCTACTCTCTTCATCTGTAATGCTTACATACGCTTCTTCTTCGGTTGTGGTTGCTCGAGGCCTCTTCTTGCCGGGTGCGCGTATTGTCGATGGCGCCTGCATTGCTGCAACCCGCTCTCTCGCGCTTGCTCCTGCCGGTATTGACGAGTGTAGTGGCTCGTGCGCGCTCCTGCTCTCCTCGATGCTTGACGGGCCGCTTCCCCTCTGCTGCTCGGAGTTAGAGAGAGAGACGCAAGAAAGCGATAGAGCAGTGGGGAGCTCGACGTTATCGCTGGAGTGGGGCGCACGAGAGCCAGCGTCAGCGGGCTTTGCAGCGTCAGCCAGCGCGCTTATATTGTCGCTCGCACTGCTCTTCTCCCTCTTCTTCTTCTTATCTTGTACGGCACTTTTCTGCTGCTGTGCCGTATCAGTAGTGGAACGATCAGCCGCACTTCGACGCTGTGTTTTTACAGATCGCTCGCGCTCAATGCACCTTGTGCATACATTTCCCCTCACTCCGTCCTTTGTGATGACCCGCAAGCATGCAGCATCACACCTGCGCTTGCATTTAATGCAAGGCAAGAGTGCTTTAATGCTGCGCGGGACGCGCTTGCAGAGGCTACATGCCAGGGGCTCCATCACGTGCTGCCCTCTTGCGGCGAAAAAAGAAATCTCAAGCCGCACGGTAGGCCACGTGTTCCATCCTGAATTTTATAAGATTAGAGGAGCAGCACTAACCTCAAAAACTGAACGGAGTGAGATGACCCGTAGTAGTAAACATTCTTTGCAAGTACAGCATCTCCAGCGTTGAAAATACTTGAGACGCTGACTTGCATTAGTGTGCGTGCAAGCGACCTGTAACAAAAACGCCCGAAGGCAGGGTGCGGCAGAAATAAGGCTCAAAAGTAGGAGCTATAGCGAAGCGTGTGCGCGTGGCGCAAAGGTCCTTACCTGTCTCAGAGAGAGAGAGAGAGAGAGAGAGAGAGAGAGAGAGAGGGAGAGAGAGAGAGAGAGAGAGAGAGAGAGAGAGATAGATAGACGATTTTTTTTTTTTAACGTCGCCATGTTTGTGCTCCCATGTGGTGCTAATCGACGACGGGGGTCTGCGGTGTGTTTGTAAACAAAGCACATATAATTTTTACAGTGGTGCTTGTATCAATCGGCAGAGACTAGGATTCGAACCCGGGTCACCGGCGTGGGAATCCGACACTCTACCGACTGAGCCGCCGCAGGCCCAGATATACGATTTATTTGTCAATTTTGGCAAAAATACATTACATAAAAATTGTTATTTTGTCATTACATTAAGTCTTTGATAACCATCACAGTTCGTCAGTGTATAAATATAAAAAATTGTTGCACAAATTTGTCATTATCTAATATCACAGTTTGTTTATATCACAGTTCCATAACAATTTCTGAAAGTCTACTCATTCTTGCATACACGTACATCCATCACGTCACAATTTAAAAACAATTACAATTCAACCGATACATACACTCATCACACACGCAGATAAATTTACTCTTTATTAAAATATACTCTTTATATTTTGTACATTACAACATATTTCACGACTAAGAATACAAA